>JANRMT010062790.1:61346618-61435452 GCA_026402145.1 Polypterus bichir lapradei | reverse complement strand
TATCTATCTATCTATCTATCTATCTATCTATCTATCTATCTATCTATCAAAAGAGCATCCTTTGGTGGTAAACTATTGAATTATTTGGGTACATTATCTAGACATAGTGGTGTGTGGCTGGGCTCTTTACATACCAGTGCAGATTTTTAAGTATTTCTCTGGGCTTTAATTGGCTCTTTACTTGCTCTGTCTCATCTTAGTGCCATCTCACCTAACCATAAACGTTGGAAACTTCTTGCCTGGTATGTAATCCATAATTTTTTGTTATTTCAAGGAATTTGAAATGTTTTCTGGATTATATTTTATAATGTGTAATGTCTGGGCCAATGAACTTTAAACCAAAATGTTTAACTAATAAGTCAAATCTGATGCTTCTTTGTAATACAAATGCTAGCAAATTCATTGCATGCTAATCTCTAAATTCATTTTAAATAACGTTAAGTAATGTATGTTAAGTAAAATGATAATATTTTTTATATTTCTACAGTGCTGTCAACTTGCCAAAGGGAAATAAAAAAAAAAGAATTAAACATAACTCATTTCAGCAAGAGTGGCATGGGGGCGCAGTGGTAATGCTGCTGGTCTGCAGTAAGGAGACCAGGGTTCACAGCCCAGCTTGTCCTTGTGTGGGGTTGGCATGTTCTCACAGTGCCCTTGTGGGTTTTTTGCAGGTGCTCTGGTTTCTTCCTGCTATCCAAACACATGCAGGTTAGGCTCACTGGTGACGCTAAACTGACCCATATGGATGTTTGGTGTGTGTGTTTGCCCTGTGATGGACTGGTGCCCTGTCCAGGGTTTGTTTGTGCCTTAGGGTAATAATAAGAATTCCTTACATTTATATAGTGTTTTTCTCTCTACTCAACACTTTTCATACTGAGTGGAGAGCCAATTCAACCACCACCAGCCATTTTGCACCAGTACACTCAACCACACATTAGCTACTAAGTGGTGAAGTGGTGAAAGAGATAGTTAGTCAATTTGGGACAAACGAACATTAGGAGGCCAGAATGACTAGGCCATGGTGGGCACTTTAGCCAGGACATCAGGATACACCCTACACTTTATGAAGGATGCCCAGGGATCTTTTATGACCACAGATAGTCAGGACCTCAGTTCTACATCTCATCCAGATTGTGGGCCGTTGGGATCCACATTTCCAATGCACTGAGCCTCAATATGAATAGCGATCAGGCCAATAGGTGTGTGTTATGAATCAGAAAGAGACAGAAAGATACTTAATGAATAAGGAACAGGAAATGAGACATAGTCAAGAAACATGCCAAGTTCATTATTAGAGAGTCAAAACTGATCTTATGTCAGGCCCGGTACACACACCAGTATTTCAAGTTCCTTGTAACAAAAGGATATGTCTTTTGTCAAAGAAGAATGAACCATAGAGCAACACCTGAAGTTCCTCACTCTCGGGTGATCCAGACACGCATGTTCGACCTTTACATGGTAACTTCAGTGATGTCACATTCAATCACTAGCCTAAGTAATATCACCATTGCAACAACCAATGTGATAGCTCTACAATAACAGGACATATATCAAAACAAAATTACATCCATATTGTAAGTAACACCTTCTAGTAAAAAAAGCAAATGCCAGAAAGGGTTTCCTTGTGTCTACCTCAGAATAGAACAGAACAGTAACAGAAGGCAAAACTGAAATAATACATGTGGCCAACTGTGGCCAATGTCAAACCGTACTACAGGCCTCCCTTGTCCACAAATAGGGGTGGACTCTGTAGCGGGGCTACATAAAATGTCAACCATATTTGTTCAGTGTTTATAAGTGTTGTGTTTGTCTGACATTTTTCTTGTATAAAATTAATTTAAACCTAACTAAGAGTTTCCACCCTACATGTGCAAAGACATCACCAATAACAGCACTTGACCTTTTTGGAGGTGGGGTTGCCTGTTAGTTCCAGGTTGCATACAGTATATTAAAAAACAAGACTGCACATTTCCAGAAAAAGGTGAGAAAAGGAAGAAATGAAAAAAAAAATGATATCTATCATAACAAACTCCACTATTATATCATCGAAATAAGCACCATTTGCACTCAGCATTAAGGCATTTTGGACTTTCTCATCCACTACACACAGTTGTTGGACTGCTATCTGCACTGCAAAAAAAGCTTAGCTAAAAATAAGATATAAACATTGAATTTCAGGAGAAAATGACTTAATATTAGTGAAATTATCTGTCCATGCAGCAAGATAAATTTACTTGCCAATACATCTTAAAATGAGTTAGTTCCAGTCTAGAAATAAGAAAGCTCTGATAGGTTTGAAATAAGTAGAAAGTGCTGTTTTTTAGAACAAATTACTTGAAAATAGACTTTCTACAGTGGAAATACACTGAATATTAGAAAATGTTTTAATTCTGTTATTTTGCATTCTTAATTTTAGCACACTGAAAAATGAAGTCCAATGAACACAATAATGAATCACTAATATATGGGGGAACACCTAATACAAGTGTAGAATGATTGTCCTGTTACTTGAAACAAGTTAGCTCATCTTGAAATAGGTAGTCCAATATTTAATCTCAGAGCATACATCTTAAAACAGGAAAATTATTTTGCAAAAATTACAGGACTGCTAACCGGTGAGACTGGTTTGGTTCTTATTTTGGAATAGCTCCATTTGAACTGTATTTTACTGTCATTTCATTATTTGGGGCTTTCATCCATTTCTTAATTTGTGCAGTTACTGTGTGTTCACATTGGAGTTTGTGTGTATATGAATGTTTGTTTTTCTTTTTATAATTCATATATGTTTCGTAGTTAAGACAAGGGAAGTCAGTCCGTTTCATGTTTTTTTTCTATCATTGCAAATATTTGCATCTGCAACAGGATTGGGGAATATGAGGATATGTGTGTTATGTTTAATCCTCTTCTAATGTATTTATTTTACACCTACTGAACCTTTATTTTGACTAATTTAGCTGTTTTTGTCCATTGACTGAGGAGTTTGAGTTGAGAGTGGGTAAGAAACTGAAGGGTATGTACAGTTTGGCATGACCAAGTCTGGATTTTGCTGTAGCGCAGCTAGCGTATGTAACTTGCCACCATCCAAATGAGAGCGTGGTTGATACAACTTTGCAAATGAAACAGGTGAAACTCACTAAAAAGAATTGTTTAAAGGTTTTAAGGATTTTTGGGAGTGGAAAACAAAAAATGGTATCCCCTAAAGCCTTGTTCATATTTCTGTGTTTACTTGTGTTCTTTTGTGCAGCTGCAGAGTGCATGTAATCTGTCGCATTCCAGGAAATCCTTTTTATTTATTCTCTCTCTATACAATCTCTTTCACATCAATTTCAAATTTATTTATATAGCACATTTAAAACAACATAGGAATGCTGTGGCCTAAGTGCTTTACAATAATAGAATAAAAGAAAAACATACAATTAACATGAATAACATAAATAGAAATAAAATAAATAATAAATAGAAGTAATGTTACATAATCACAATGAGGAAACCATCAGTATTACTGAAGGTCACGGAAAGCAAGTGAATAGAAATGAGTCTTTAATCTTGTTTGGAACAGTTCAATTGTAGATGACTCCTTTATGTAATGAGGTAATGAGTTCCACAGGGGAGAAGCAGCAGCTGCAAAAGCCCTGTCCCCCTTGGTTTTACACTTGGTACGAGTGACAACAAGAGACAACTGGCCAGAAAATCTAAGCACTCTGGATGGCAGGTGTAAAACACACAATTCGGATAAATAGACAGGAGCAAGCCCATGTAAAGATTTAAAAACTAGCAACAAGATTTTAAAATCAATTTGACAACTGACAGGCAGCCAGTGTAAAGAAGCTAATATTGCAGAAACAGAATTAGACTTTCTTGCCCCAACCAGAAAGCGAGCGGCAGCATTCTGGACCAACTGTAACCTGCATATCAGGGATTTGTTAATCCCAGAATACAACAAGTAGCAGTAATCAAGGCGAGAAAAGATAAAAGCATGAGTAGCTTTCTCAAGATCCCCAGAAAATAAAAAAGGCTTGATCTTACCTAATAAACGAAGCTGTAAAAAGCAACTCTTAACTACAGAATTAACTTGTTTCTCAAAAGAGAGGTTACTGTCAAAGATAACACCTAGATTGTAGACTTGAGGTTTGCAAAAGACAGAGAAAGAGCCTGAGAAGTCCAAGACCAATTTGGGCTTTAGCTGATGGACCCACTATAAGCACCTCCATTTTATTTTGATTCAGATCAAGAAAATTACTAGCCATCCAGGATCTTAGTTCAGAAAGACAGTTGTGCAGTTGATTTATTGCAGAGTTGCAGACGGGAATATAAACCTTTGTATCATCAGCATAGCAGTGAAAAGAAATGTTAAATTTCCTAAAAATAGCTCCAATAGGGTGAAGGTATATAGAGAATAAGATAGGACCCAAAATGGATCCCTGAGGAACACCACATTTAAAGGAGCAGTAGATGAAAAAGAGGAATTTAAAGTCACTGAAAAGTGTCTTCCAGTGAGATATGACCTGAACCAGTTAAGAGCAGCCCCTTTAAGCCCAACAAGATGTTCAAGCTGCAACAGCAATATCTCATGGTCAATAGTGTCAAAGGCAGCAGACAGGTCCAGGAGGACAAGGACTGCAGCACCACCTGAGTCAGTAATAATAGAGATGTCATTGAATACTTTAAGGAAGGCCGTCTAAACACCATTATAACGCCTAAAGCCAGATTGGTAGATCTCAAATAAATTATTGGAGTTAAGGTGATCAACCAATTGATTATAAATAATTCTTTCTAATATTTTAGCCAGAAATGTTTTATATTTTAGCCGCGGAGGAGCGTAGTGTGTTTTATTTATAAAGGCGACATGCTATATGGTTTTCACATGAGGAAACACTAAACCACATTGCATTGTATTGCCTTTTCTCTACAGGAAAATCTCGCTATATAGGAAGCCTCCGAGCCCCCTCAAAATCTTGGTACCTTGCTACAGCCCTTTCTATTTCATGATTCCTGCAGAAGAGGAAGAGGACTTGCTCCCCACTAGCGCTGTGGAGTTTCAAGTTTCCTTTCTTTCTCCAATGCCTCTTTACGATTGAGAGCCTTCATAATTGCCAAAATGGGGATCACACTACCAAAATGTGTCTGGTGGCTCAGCAAAACATCTACACGTGACAGGAAATTATCTTTTTTTTCACTAGAGATCGTTATTTATACACTAAATGTCAATTCATTTTTATAGCACCTTTAAATAACTAAGGTTAAAACAAAGTGTTGTACCACATAATAAAATGTAACATTCTAAATATAAATTAGCAATATATATAAATAATATAAATAATATAATAATAATATAATATAAAAGCAAATAAAAGAAAAATAATCTAACACGCATGCAAACAAAACACAAAGATTAAAAGAAAGAGGAAGGGCTCAAGAACCCTTAAAGGCAATAGCAGTCCTGATAAACAGAGGTAGAGTGTTCCAAAGTGAAGGGCAGCCACTGAAAGGCATGGCCTCCCTTTGATTTCAAACGTGAATAGTCAAAAGTGTCTTTCCTGAAGACATTAAAGATCCTGAGGCTGACGCTGGTCAAAGTAGCTCAGTGAGATAACAAGGAGGCAGACCATGCAGAGGATTGTAAACCAACAACCAATTCTTAAACTGAATTCCAGACCTCACCGGAAGCCAATGAAGAGCAGCTACAATTGGTGAATACAATGTGCATTACAGTATGCAAAATGTGATGTAATAAAGGCATGAGTAATCTTAAAGTCCTTCAAAAACTGAAAACACTTGACTTAAGAAATTACTTTAAGTCATTAAAAAAGCTTTGGACATCTGAATTTATCTGACCCACAAATGTGAGGTCTGAATCAAGAATAAAACCCAAACTGCCATGTTAGAAGTAATACTTCCAGAGCCTAAATTCAAATTCTAGACTTCATCAGTATTGCCAAAAATGATCAGCTCACTAAATAAAAGGGAGACATACGACTTATTGCATGTAAATGTTTCCTGACATGACTAAATACTCTTCCTCTTGTGGCCAAAGGCGAGAATTCCACTGGAGGTGAAGCACAATTTGTTTTGCAAAGTGAAACATCTGCAAATTCGATTTTGCGTGAATCGCTCATCACTATTGGACGGATTAATGGGGAGACACAAGCTTTCCTAGTTGGAATAAGAGAAGCCAAAGAAAAAAAAAAGAGAAAGTAAACAAAGTAAGATAGGAAAGTGGGAGAGGAAGGCAGGGAACTTAATGTTTAGTTGAGTCCAAAGAAGAACAGATTTATTACTTTTTATCTTTTGCTACTGTTCATTAACTTGCTCACTCCTGTATTTAGTTGTTGCCCTTTATTATAATACAATGCACCCCTTTCCCCAGCTAATGCTGCTTTTGGCTTATTTGACTTTAGTGAGCAGCTCAAGAGAGACCCCACTCGGTCACAAATAGCAAATGTCAAAAGAAAGTGCAAGAATGAGTTAGTTGTAGCATTTTTAAAATATGCTTTCCACCCCAACATTTTCAAAATATTGAAAACATATATTGTGAGGCTTCTGAACTCTTTTATGACTGCCCACCCAACAGGATGGCGCACCAAAGTGCGATTTCCACATCTGTGGAGGACTGCTTGTCCGATCCTTAGGCAAGCGCAGGTTCACAGTGCAGCAGCAGAGCACCACAGAAACAACTACAAGCCAATGAAGATTACGCTGTACATGCCTGTTGGAGATGGGTGATGCAAGGAACATTATATAACTTGGCGACTGACCTGGCCCAGACTCTGCCTGTTTGCTGGGTCTGTGTATAGGAGAGTGGTAGCTCCTGCTGCAGTAAATAACTGTGCTGTTCCTGTTTCAATTTGAATAAAGCTGGTTTTGTTAAAGTACTGAGACTCTGCCTCGTGTTTTGGGGTACAAGACAGTGACTCACATGTCACAATATTTATTACTTTTTTATTTGACTAAAAAATGGACATTTCTGTGCATAAATAATGTAATGACAACTTCTGTCTTAAATACTGTAAGTGTGTAATAGCATGCTCATGAGTAAGATGCTTTTTACAGTAATGTGTTCTTTCCTACTCTTCACATTTATCTTCAGGACTCCAGTGAGGGAAAACAAAATGTATGGGGAATGCAGGTAAATTCTACTATTATCCTCATCCACCGATTTTCTAAATCTAATTTATGGTGAAAAAGAACCAGAAAATACTGAAACAGCATGCAAAAAAGTAATACTTGATTAACCAGAAGTCCATCACCAGCACATCACAACTTCTATATATCTCAACAAGTTAGACTACACCACTAAATCACACAAATGAAAATATCAACTCAGAAAGTATACTACAAAAAAACAGACTATTTCCTGTTGTACTGTCGCAGTACATGACAGTCATGCACCCACTTTTGTTGGTGAATGACGATGTGAACTTTAACAGGGTCAAACAAACACCATTATGTAATCAGAAAGAAAACAAGTGTGCAGTTAGGTGAAAGGTTCATTTGTTATATAGCTACAGTGGGTGACCTCATGACGAAGTTTAATTAGTGAAGAATGGCTGAGAGGATGCATCTGGTATTCTACATTATCTGAATACGGGAAGAATGATCTAATGACTAACTTCGAAAAACAATATAAGGATTAAAATTCAAAAGGCCTATATTCAGCTTTGTAAGCTGATTCTGCATTAATCTTTACTTTATTTTAAACTGTAATGGTGTTCTAACAAAATGATTTGAAAGCCCTGTGCTGGCTGGGATTGGCTCCAGCAGACCCCCGTGACCCTGTGTTAGAATATAGCGGGTTGGACAAAGGATGGATGGAAGTAATAAAAATTAAAACAGCAACAAAATCTCAAAAATATGTGAAAGAGTACAGACGTCCTTTAAAGGCGTTAAGAGGAAACAAAACCTGTTTTAGAGTAAAGAGGAAGCAGCTACACATTTTACAATGTTCCTATTGAAAAAAAAACAGAGGGAACTAATTAGGGCCAAACAATGCAAAATTTTAGTTTCTGTAATATGCTTACAATGCATATAGAGTTTTATTAGAAAAAGAAATTTTACACGTTGCAACTGATATTTGTGCCGTGCAAATTTTATTTACTCTGATCAGCCACAACATTAAAACAACCTTCCCTCCCTTGTGCCACCAAAACATCTCTGACCCATCAAAGCATGGTCTCGTCCAGACCTCTGGAAGTGTCTTGTGGTATTTGGCACCAAGACGTTGGCAGCAGATCTGGTAAGCTGCAACACATAGCCTCTGTGGATCAGACTTGTTCTCCCAACACATCCCATAGACGCTCAACCATATTGAGATCTGGGGAATTTTGGAGGCCAACTCAACAACTTGAACTGTTTCTCATGTTCTTCAAATATTTCCTGAACAATTGTTACAGTAAAAGAGGCCACTGCCATCAGGGAATGCTATTGCTCTGATGAAGTGTACGTGGTCTGTAACAATCTTTTGTTAGCTATCAATGTAACATCCACATGAATGCCAGGACCCAAGGTTTCTCAGCAGTGCATTGCCCAGAGCATGGGTCCTCAATCATGGTCCTTGAGGGCCGCAGTGGCTACGGGTTTTCATTCCAGCCAGTGACCTAATTAGAACTCAGTCCTTGCTGATAATGAAAGTTGGTGTTTAACTCTATGCTTTGTTAGTGCCTTTATTCGACAAAGACACATTTTAGTTACTTTGTAGGTCACAGGTCATCAGTTACAGTCCCGGAGGTCTGCTATGGCTGCAGGTTTTCACTTTAACCAATTACTTAATTAGAACCCTTTTATTTACTACTAAAGCAGTATGTTTTTTGGGCTTAATTTTAGTTCTCTTGCCTGTTACCATTCAGAACCCTTAATTGCCTATTTTAGATTTTAGCAGCTGCATTTAAGTTTTAATTGTTGCCTGTTTTCTTAATCAGACATTAATTAATAATGAGATGCAGATAACCAATAAACCAGCAGCTCTCCAGCTAACGTGCTTACCATGAAGTATCTGTGATAAAAATGTTTAGAAATGATTGAGAGGGGAATTGGAAGGACCATTAAGTTTAAATTTATTCTGGTCCAAAACACATGGATAATGTTCTCACAGAAGGAAACTCTTAAATTAAAATTGCTCTTGGATGAATGCAAGCATTAACAAGCTTAGCTAGTTCAATACCAAGTTTCATTATCAGCATGGACGGTATTCTAATTGGGAAACTAGTTTGAATAAAAACCTGCAGCCACTGCAGCCCTTCAGGACCGTGATTGAGGACCCCTGGCCCACAGCATCACACTGACTCTGTCAGCTTGCCTTCTTCCCATAATGCATTCTGCTGCCATCTCTTCCCCAGGTAAATCACACACACGCACCCAGCCAGCCACATGATCAGAAAGAAAACGTGACTCATTAGACCAGGCCAACTTCCTTTTATTGCTCCATGGTCCAGGTTTGATGCTCAGTTGCCTAATGGGTACTCTAACCGGTCTGTGTATAAGCAGCCCTGTATACAGCAAGCTGAAGTGCACTGTGCATTCTGACATCTTTTTCTCATGGCCAGCATTAAGTTTTTTAGCAATTTGTCCTCCAGTAGTTCTCCTATTGGGCGGGACCAGCTTTTGCTCTCCATGCATATCAATGAGCCTTGGGTGCCCATGACTCTTTCACCGGTTCAGCAGTTGTTGTCTTTTCTTGGACCACTTTTGGTAGGTACAAACCACTGTATACAAGGGACAATCCACAAGACCTGCAGTTTTGGAGCTGTGCTGACCCAGTCATCTAGCCATCACAATTTGGCCCTTGTCAAAGTCACTCAGATCCTTATGCTTGCCCATTTTTCCTATTTCCAACACATCACCTTCAAGAACCGACTGTTCACTAGCTGTCTAAAATATTCCACTCCTTGACAGATGCCATTGTAATGAGATAATCAATGTGATTCACTTCACCTATAAGTGTTTTTTTACTGTTGTAGCTAATCAAAGTATTGTAATATGTAATCCAAAAGCTGCTGCCAAATATTTAGAAAGGGTTTAATTAGTAAAGTACTGAATAGATTAAAAGCAGCTGAGATGGGGTCAGTCACCTCCAGTTCTGTCTCTTTTTAATATACATTTAGGTAAAACACCAAGTCTGAACAGAACTTAAAGATTTGTACTGTATATGATTCCTGAAGCTATGAGATGTTTGCGCATCATCTTCTGATGCACCTCCCTGGACTCTGATGTCTTTGTATTGTCTCTTTGTATACAGTGAACTCAGAAAATATTCATAACCCTTCACTTTCTGCACACTATTTTGCGTTGCAGAATTCCTTTTAAAAGCATACATTTTCTGTTTTTGCCCATCAATCTACATTGAATAGCACATAATGCCAATCATGCTTTCAGAATGTTTGCAAAAGTATTAAAAATCAAAACTGAAAATCTCTCATTCATGTAAGTGTTTAGACACTTTGCTGTGGCACTCCAAACTGTGGTCAGTGCATCCTCTTTGCTTTAATCTTTGTGACGTGTCTACAAATTGATTTTAATCCTCCTGTGGCAAACTGAACGGACTGGACTTCGTTTAGAAAGGCACACACCTGTGTATGTAAGGTCCATAATTCACTCTGCATGTCGTGACAAAAACCAGGCCATGAGTCCAAGAAACTCTCTTTAGACCTGTGAAATAAATTTGTGGTGAGGCAAAGTGCAAGACAAGGGAATAGAACAAGTTTCAAAGCTTTGAGTGTTCTCAGGAGCCCCGTGGCCTAATTATTGTAAAATGTTAGGAACTGCCAGGATTTTTCAGGAGCTTCTTTATGTGAACAATTTTGGTAATCTGAAACAAACTAATGAGAGATGTAGTTGAAGCAGAAACCTTGTCAATCTTTAAGAAGTATCTGGATGAGACATTGGGGCAGCTTAGCTATTAGCTAAACAAATGAGCCTCATGGACTGAAACGTCTCATCTTGTTTGTCAATTTTTGTGTTTTTATGTATAATCCATATAACCTTTACCCATTTTTATCCTCAAAATTTCAAAATGTATACATTTTGTTACTAAAATATTATTAATGCTTACTTCCAGGAAAACCCAGGGTACAACATAAACAGGAGAGACGCATTCCAATAATACTTTCAGAGTATGACATCTCTTTAAGTCCTAGGATGTTCCTGGCTTGACAGCTTCAAATGGTGCTGTCTTTCTTGAAGTGTGGTGACCAGAACTACACAAAGTACTCCACTCCAGTCTCACTAGTGCCTTATAGTCTGACTATAATATCCATTGATGATTTAAATTCAACAGTTTTAATGACATAACCTGACATTCTATTTGATTTTTTAATTGCTTATGCGTATTTCTTAGATGATGAAAGTGTTTGGTCAAGATAAACCCATAAATCCTTTTCAGAAGTTGCTTCCTGTCTTGTATTATTGATGTTCTTTTTGCCCATGTGTAGCACTTTGCACTTTTCTACTGCACCTTCCAAGTGTTTGCTCAGTTCTGAAGCTTGTCCAAGTCCTTTTGAATTGTTTTGCTGCCTCCTCATTGTCTGCCATTGCTCCAATTTTAGTATCATCTGCTAATTTCACAAGTTTACTAACTATACCAGAATCTATGTCATTAATGTGAATCAACATGGACAGACCATGGTGTGACTCCACACATGATTTCATTCCACGTGGAGCATTCTCCTCTTATTTGTACTCTGTCTCCTGCCAGTTAACCAAATTGAGAACTAGTTTTATAGGCGATCTAAGATTTTCATGGATGTCTTTAACTTTGTTATTGTCCAGGATTGGACACTATTGTGTTCCTTTATTTAGATTCTTTGTTTTGAACTTTTTCTACAAAAATATGAGATAAAAAATGTTTCCTGGCTAGCACTACAAACTATATGGGGTAAGTAACATATACGAAATATATATTTGGGTGGAGTATTCTTTTAAGACCTCAGGTATTTTGGTTTTATGAAGGTAATGACTTAATAGTAAGAGCAGGTGGATCAGCCTATGGTGTCCTGGACTATCTCTCAGCAAACCAGTTTGTGAGACTCAAGCACTGTGTCACTGATATGGAAGTGAGCAAAGCGGAAGCACCTCAAGGAACAGGCCTGTCTCCTTTTCTCTTCACTCCGTACACCTCAGACTATAAATAAAACAGCAGGTCATGTCACTTGCAGAAATTCTCAGATGATTCCATACTAATGGAATGCATTGATAAGGGAGATGAGACAGAGGATAGGAGTTAATGTAGGTGGAACAATTTGTTTCTTGGTGCAAAGAGAATTGTTTGGACCTTAATATCAGCAAAACTAAGGAAATGGTTATTGATTTTCACTGCACCAAAGTGCTTATATGGCTGGTCACTATTCCGGGACTGGATATAGAAGTGGTCCACATCTACAAGTGCTTGGGAGTCCACGTCAATGACAGGTTGGACTGGTCTTGGAACACAGAGGAACTATAAAAGAAAGGGCAGAACAGGCTCTTTTTCCTTCAGAGTTTCTACAATTCTACAATTGCTTGTGCGGTTTTCTACACTGTGGTGTGCTGGGCTGATAACATCACTTCAAGAGAGGCCCACCCAATCAATAAGCTATTCAAAAGGACAAGCTCAGGAACGCACCTTGGAGCCTCTGGAAATAGTAGCAAAGGAAAGAATGAAAGCAAAACCGAGTGCCATTATGAGCAATGCTGCACATCCTCTCTCTGACAAACTAGAGACTGAGAACTTCCAGCCAACGAATTATTCAGCAGAAGTGTGTCGAGAAACGCTACTAAGGCTGCTTGATATCAACAGCAATTCACCTTTATAGTGCCTCACTGTGACTGGGACTGCCAAGTCAGAACTGTGCTTTCTTTTTAATTTTCTTGCTTTATAGTCATTCTGATGTATGTTCAGACCAAAGTGTATGTATGTGTATTTATTTATTTACATACTTATCTACCTGTTTACATATTTATTTATTTAAAGAGCTTTTATAAAAAGTCAAATTTCCCCCTTGTTGCAAATGTTCTCCCTGTCAATGTGACTTTACTGGGAATACATGCAATACAGCCATTCCATGGAACCTTCTGCACTTGGTTATATGTTGTGCACCCTGATTTAGTGGTTTGTGGTGACTAATAAAAGGTTCTCCTTTGTGTCCAGACTTGCTGGAACACTCATGAGCTCCCTGTGACTCTACAATGATTAAGTGGATTAGAAAATGGGTGAATGGAGGGCTATTGAAAGATGCTCATTTAGTGTTCAGTTCCACTTATCTGTACTGGTCTTGTGAGACATTTTAACTTTAAGCCACTCCGTGTGCAGTATGGGCCTTTAAAACTGGAATCACATCCAACATTTGTTATCCTCCCACTGGATTTTTACAAAGTAGACATAAGAATATATTTCAGCTGTCGTAATATGCCACTTCATATTAGCTGAAGGCATTTCAGTTGAAAACAGCAAGAGCATGAGCAAGGAACTTAGTGACAGGTTGTAGTTTGCTTCTAGCACTTTTCCCATTTTCATGTCAATCAAAAGCCCCCAGGAGAGCAGCATTTAAATTCTCTCTTTTATGGAGGTGAGAACAGTAATGCATGCTGAACACCCAGATTGACCCTGATCTTTAGGAAATCACATTTGTTACGCTACAAGCGGGAAAGCAGAGGCCAGGATGTCATGAAATAAAGATTCTGTTCTTGACAGACTGAACAAAATCACTTGGGTTAAGTTGACAAGAAATGGTTACACATAAAGTTGTTTTTTTTTTTTCTATAATCAGATGTATGAGTAACATATACAGTATGGTAACAAGCTGAGAAATAAATCAAAAATATTTATTTATGTTTCATTTATCGCATCATTCCACATGGAATGCAGCATTGCATGAAGTGACCTTAGCTAAGGTATTTGGGCAGTTTAAACTAGTCTGATCTGGTTCTGCATACCCATTTTTTAAGCCAGCAATTCACATACAAGTTGAAAAAGAAGGTGTATCAAGGAAATATAATTTAAAATTCAATCAATCAAAGGATGGAACAATGCAAACACAGAAAAAAAACAGTAAAGGCAGGTGAATAATTGTAGGTGTAAGTTACCAACTGCAAAAAGGATTTTCTATTTTTATGTTGCAGATAAACGCTAGTTTTGGTTTGACATTGTGTCAAATGAGCGGTTGCTCATGGAGTCCCGAATGAGGCACATTACCTGCATTGTGAGGGAGCGTCAGTTACGGCACTACGGCCATGTGGCGTGTTTCCCCGAGGGTGATCCAGCTCCTAAGATCCTCATTGTTGGGGACCTGAGTGGCTGGACCAGGCCATGGGGTCGCCCACGTAACATCTGGCTGTGGCAGATAAAGGGTCATTTCCGGAGGGTGGGACTGGACCCGTGTCTGCCTGGGGGGTTGCCAACCAGGATCCTGAGTTGTTTCGTCATGTGGTGGGTGTGGCAACACACTGTACTGGTGCATGCTCCCCAACTTGACTTGACTTGATATCTAAAGAAGGAGAGAGTTCCAGCAGAATAAGAGATAGGCATTTGTGAATTTGGAGAAGGTGTATGATAAGCCACCAAAAGATTTGCTTGCACCAGTGTTCAGATGTTGTAAGATACCCAAGGTACAGATAAAAATGGTAATGGTGTTTTATAGAGAGACAAAAACAAAATTCACGCTTTCAGAGTGATAGCTGGTTTACTTCAAGGGTCAGCAACAAGCCCTGTATTAATTTATCTTTATTGTGGATGAATATAGTTGAATTGAACCAAGAAGCTAAGTATGCAGACAACAATTCAGGAAGAGTGGACTCAGAGGAAGGAAGAATTGAATCAAGTATTACGGAACCATGGATTGCGCATGAGTAAGGACAAAACAAAGGTTTTGGTGGTAACAGCTGAAAACAAGGCAATTACACAAGCAGCCTGGAAAGAATTAAGGCAGGTGAAAGCTTTTAAATACTTTGGAAGTTGGGTTGAAGAAGATGGGGATCTAGCAAGAGAAATAAAAGATTGCAAGGGTGTAGGCAATGCATGGTGAGGGACCACAGGTGTAGTCTGGGACAAAGGGTTCCACTTAAGATGAAAACACTCCTCTATGTAAAAACAGTGGGAGCCACTGTTATGTATGGTGTGGAAAAGCAGGCTGTGAAAGAGCAACAAATATGAAAACATAAGGTTATGGTGGGGATGGAGTGTCTCAGACCAGGGCTGGGGAAATCTTGAATACAGAAGGTATAATGAAGAAATCAGACAGGTGGTGAAAGTAAGAACTATTACAGACAAAATTCAAGAATTATGGTTGAGAGGGCCTAAGAATGTTTAAAGAATGAAGGAGGCAGAAAGGGAAAGACAAAAATCAAAGGAAAAAAAACAAGGAAGAGATGGGTGGATAGTCATAAGATAGTCCTGTGTTTATCTACAAACAGGGAGGTGTGGAAAGCAGCAATAAGCCCTGACTAAAAAAGGAAGAAAGAAGTTTTTTTTGTTTTTTTTTAACATTAAACATTAATTAAAAATAATTATAATTCATAAGTTAATAATGTGGACAATTAAATCAAAAATAACATATATGATTATAAAGCAATGTCTAAAAAATAGACCACATGATGTTGTATAGATTTTATAGAGATGATCATGCAATTTTGAGGTGGGGGAATGCAAATTTTGGGATCAGCTCCCAAAGATTCTCCCAAAAACTCTGGCTCAAGAATAGGATTCCTTAGCAATTTAAGGTCACACATGAACTTGACGTGTTTCTGTGAAACACCAGAACAATGATAATTAAAACATGAATGTATTCTGTTAGCAATGTTCAGAATTTTAATTAGATTTCGTATTTGTTTCTGAACAAAACTCTATGGAATTAAGAGTTGATAACGAACCATGACACATAAAGAAGACAATCTTTTCTTTAGATTTGCAATAGAAAGCTCATTTGATGTGAATGGAACATTAAGCTGATGCAAAAATCTCTCTGTCCTCTTCAGTAAGATCATATTTCCCACTAAAATAGTACACTGTGTATTGGCACTTACTTTATCATTTTAATGTTGTAATGCATGGATGTCTGAGGATCTGCTAAGGTATGAAATACTACCTTGGAATAAGAGGGGGTGGACAGTCACTAAGTGTATCATCTTTTTATGTTCCTGTACTGCAGAGAAAATGCCCCATGAGGGCAACTGAGCTCGACCCACTGCATCCCAGAAGCTCTTCACACTGGGACTCTGTAAAGCTGAGACTTTCTCAGAGGAGGGTGTCACACATCAAGGAGAAGCCTCATCATGTTAGATCTCCCCATGACAGACGAGTTTGTTACAAAGCAGAGCCTAGTTGGCTAAGTAGGCACCCAAGAAGTCTACTTTCTGCTGTGCCACTGAGCACCAGCTTCTGTCCTGTTTTTTGGACAACTGCATTAAACAGGGTGGACTGGTTGGCACCCTAACTTCCTTTTGAGACTCCAGTCGTCCATCAAAATGTACAGAATAAACTTTAAAACATGTGGATTTCAAAATGCTGCAGCTCTTTAAATGCAAAACAAAGCTTTGTAATGTTTTTACTAAATGATTAGAACATCTCTGCATTTACTATATGAATAAATCGCAGTGTGAGCATCTATACATACCTTTACCACCAGTGCAAATGCAAGACCCACTAACCCAAATGCAGCATGGGATTGCACAGGCAGGAGCAGAGAGAAAGCCAGCA
The DNA here is from genome assembly GCA_026402145.1 of Polypterus bichir lapradei. Taxonomy (NCBI): domain Eukaryota; kingdom Metazoa; phylum Chordata; class Cladistia; order Polypteriformes; family Polypteridae; genus Polypterus; species Polypterus bichir. Next base: position 61,418,792 of record JANRMT010062790.1, on the reverse strand, counting down.
GCCAGACATGAGGTATGCAGTGGTTAGTCCTTCAGTATCTGCAATATAAATTTATAGTTATTTTCTTTTGCCAGCCTTCTCAATTATTACAATATACTGTATGTTTACAGCAGACGTTCATCTGGCAAGAACTGAGTGAGTCTGACTTTTATCCCCTAGCTGGAAATGGCAAGCTGAGGACAGGTGCATATCTTCAAGGTTGGCAGGAGGTGCGACCACTTAGTTCAGGGATACAAAACACAGTTTCACATTGGCAATCTTCTTTAAACTTAATTTCTATCCAACATCCATCCACTCATTTTCTTATTCAGAGTGGAATCCAATCATTTCATCATCATGTAGAAGGCGGGGGACCAATATTGGACAGGGTCCCTGTCCATATTATACTCACTCACACTCCAACACACATAATCATACTATGCTTGTTTATGTAGGGGAGTAAACTGGAGTTCCAATAGAAAATCCAGACCAGAATTTGAACTTAGTGTTTCTCCTAGGGCTGTGTTAACTGCTGCTCCTTGGTGATACCTGTGATTTGTTAGGGATAACGAAAACTATTTTTAATAAGTGTCATGAACTGTCCTTGAATTTGGTTGCAGATTCAGCTTCAAGATGTTAAGGGGCTAGCTAAACTGACAGACATTTACTGTAAATAGGAAACAGCACTGTTCTTGTGCATCTTACAGATATCTCCTTATCTCTGTCATTGGACTGATTTCTGGGGGTGACAAGTCAGCAAACCGGAGGGAGGTGACTGGTCTTGTGTCAGGACAATAATCTCTTTCTTAACACCAGCAGCATGAATGAGATGATCACCACCCACCACTGTACATTGGAGAGACTGAGGAGGAAAGAGTGGTCACATTTAAATTTCTTGGCATTAACATCCCTGATGTTCTCACTTGGACTTACCACATTACAGACCTGGTGGGGAAAGCCCCGAAGCATTTTTATTTTCTGAGAAGGTCGAGGCAGTTTGGTATGCCAAGAACTATCTTCAGCAACTTCAACAGATTTACAATTGAGAGTGTCCTCACCTACTCCATCACAGTCTGGTTTGGTAACAGTACAGAACAGGACCGCAAGTCTCTAAAATCAACACAAAATATCACTGGAACAGCATTCCCTGCACTAGAGGACATAACACCAGATTACTGATGAGGGCCTACAACATTATTAAGGACACAATTCACCCACCAACTGCATGAACTGTTCAAACCGCTACCATGAGGAAGACACTACAAGAGTATAGCAGCTAGAACATCAAGGCTGAAAGACAGTTTTCTCCCTTATGTCTTCAGGCTTGTAAATAGAACCCATCCACTGCCCCTCCCCTCAGCAGTTCAGGCCAGCTTGTGTCTGGGGAATGGAAGGCCATCTTTAGACCATATACCTGCAGAGCTTACATTTATTTACTTACACGTGCACTCTTACTTTGGTTTGATTTTGCATTTCTTTTTTACTTGAGTATTTTTAGTTTATTGTTGTTTATTCTTGATAGTTGTTGTGTATTCTTGTCTATTGCTGGAGGACTCGTAGAATAAGATTTTCATTGTACTGAGCACAGGTGACAATAAATTTGACATTGAAGTTGGTTATCACTCTTTGAAGGCATATTTTTGCTGCTGAAGAACCCATCCTGAACAAAATTATGCAACAGACAAGCAATGTAAACCCTTTGAATGAAGATGATATGAGCTGTTAGAGAAATCAGTAAGAGAAAGAGAAGAGTCAGACCTAATAATGCTTAAATTCTGTTGTAGCCGTGTATAATTTGTTTATCATTGTTGTGGTGTGAAATTTTGCATATTAGTTGATAAATATTTTGCATGTTTTTATTTGTAACTTATAACACTAATGTCTATCATTGATATCAGCAATGGTTAGATGGTTAAGAACCCCCCCCCCCCCCCCCTTTAAGGAATGAGTCTCTTTGTAATTTTACGACAAGGTTGGGGGAAGTGCCTCAAACAAGTTTGGTAAATGTTTCTCTGCTGGAGTCTCCAAGTCAACTCCCACAGGAAAGCCAGACTGCTTAGCTAGCAACCTTCAGCTTAACAAATGGTTTTGGGGGCAGGTGTGAAGGTGTTCTCTGCCCCATTGATTTGAAGTATGGCTGTTTGGAATTGGTTTGTATCAAAAGCCTTGACGTCCTATTGGCTCTAGGGATTTGACAGAAAACCTATAAATTTGCTTGCTTTACCTCACTTTCTCTTTGACCAAGTGATCAAAGACCATCTCACACACCATGAACTGAAAAGGGCAAAACAATGAAGAGCACAACTCGGCAGCCATATTGAGACAGGCATGCAGCCTGTTCTGAAGAAAGCTGACCAAAAATGAGGACTTAAGTAGAGACATTTTAAGTAACTAACAAGTCTGTGTGCCGCCTGAAACTACACATTAGCATTTATCAGGTTGTATGGTTGCCAATTCAAATTTACTTTGCATATTGTTATTATTTATGAATATTATTTAAAGTATAACTTAACTCCTGCTTGTCTTTTACTACACCTAATTGCCTGAGGTTATAGATGTAGAAGGGAAGGTGGGGAGAAGTATTTACATTATAAATAGTGGTAAGTCCATGAGATCTGAGGCATTCTGACAAAGGCTACAAATTAATAATACAAAAGGGAAAAGTAAAGTAATATGTTACTCTACCAAGACAAAACAATCATAATATCATTTAACGTATGTCTGATTAGTTGACTGGATTGTGTACTGTGTGTCTGTGCACACTAGCAGAATCACCTGTGACCCTAATTAGTGCTGGAGCTGTGATTGCCACATCTGTGCCTCATCCCTGCTTTAAAAGGGAAGCGCAAGTGTTAGAAAGGGGAAGAAAATAAAAGGAAAAAAGGGGATATATATATATATTTTGTCACACACATGTGAGTAGGAGGCAGTTGAAGGGCTTGGAGAATATGGGTAACACATCTTTCCAGGGGGTGACGGGGTGCACTAATGCTCTTTCTAAGTTCCCTGCAGACCTTTCCCAGGAAATTTCACCAGGAGCCACTGCCTCGACTCTGGACATGCCACTTCCGGTCCTGGCCCTGAGGACGACATCACTTCCCCCAGACTTCCTATAAAGTCTCACTCCCAAACTCTGGAATTCAGTTCTGTTTTGGACTCTGTCTTGTAAACTTGCTACCAACCTTTTTACTTTTTGCAGTCTGGAACACATTATACGGTTGGCTGCCCCAAACCTTTACAGTGTCTCAGGTGTCTTCTTGTCACAATATGTATACAGTGGAACCTCTAGATACGAACACCTCTGTATACAAGAAATTCAAGATACGAGGAAAATATGAGTGAAAAATTCGGATCTAAATATGAACATTGGCTCGCGTAACGAGCCACGAGCCAGGCTGTGGGTATGCGTGACGCGTTTCCCAATCCTCCTCGACTCGGGGATTCACCCAAGCTGACGCTGCCAGCCCATCAGCTCACTCAGTGTTCCTTGTTCTCCCGTAGCGTGAGGATCTACGTGTTTGTGCGCTTGTGATTTCATTGTTTTGCTGTAGCAGTTCGCCGTATAAGCGTATCCAAAAATATCGCGGACATGCAGACGGAGAATAGGAGACGATTGCCCTCATGAGGAGAGAGAGAGTGAGAGGCGAGGGAGCGAGAGAGATAAGGAGAGAGAGAGATGCGTGCGCGAGCGAGAGAGATAAGGAGAGAGAGACGCGCACGAGAGAGAAGAACCATCAGCTCAGTTATGATCACATGACGCTCAGCAGACAAAGTGTATCCATACTACTCATATTGCAAGATATCGCACGTTTTATCAAGTCAAAATTAATTAAAAAATTTAGCTCGTCTTGCAAAACACTCGTAAACCAAGTTACTCACAAACCAAGGTTCCACTTGTATATATTATTTATCAGTGTTATTTGTTAGGAAAATTTATTTTTATGTTGATATTTTTGGGGGTGCGGAATGGATTAACTGGATTTCCATTATTTTCAATGGGGAAGTTTGTTCTATATACGAGAAATTCACTATACAAGCTCAGTGCTGGAACGAATTAAACTCGTATCTAGAGGTTCCACTGTGTATATATATATATATATATATTGTGGTGTATGGCTGGCCATTCATCGCGGCCAATACCCCCAAGCAGCCAGGTGGAGCCCTCCCTGCAGTATGGAGGTCCCCCGAAGACCAGCAGGGCATCATGGACATTGGAGTTTTTATACACAGCCCTGCTGGATACCATGGGGGCCACTAGGAGACGCTGCAGGGAGGAACAATGGTTATTTGCCTTACGCCCCGGAAGTACGTCCGAGTCACATGGACAAGGGGAATGACGGGGTGAAGAAAAGGACTTTGTATCTGACCCAGAAATGATAAAGAATCACATGGACTGGGGATTGGGAACACTTCTGGGTCAGGGAATATAAAAGGACTGTGAGAGCTCCCAGACGGCGAGCTGAGCTGGGTGGAAGGGTGACAACGGGTCTGGGAGTGGAGGATTGTTTATTGTAGTAAGTGTGAGTGATTTAATCAATATTGTGGAGGATAGGGTGCTTTGTGCACTGTTGTATATGAATAAAGTCAACATTTGGACTTGGTGTCTGGAGTCTGGGACAAGGGTTCAAGGGAGCGACAGTGCCCGCTATCTGTTACTATATATATATATATATATATATATATATATATATAAAAAGCCAGAAACATGAAAGGGTAGTTCATTTTGGTCTATAATATGGGACAGAACTACAGCTAAATCCAGGACCAAGAAGTGATCCATCCACAGTGGAAAATAGGTGTTCAAAACTGCTGAGAAGGATCCTGAAGAAAAGGGAAGTTCATTCAAAAATAATGATAGGTGAAGGGGGATTGGATTCCAAAGGAGAAAAACTCATGAAATGTTGATCAGTTTAGAATCATCTGCATGTAAGGGAAGATTTTTTTCAGCAACATTTGTCGACATTTGACAAAGTATCACCAGGAGGATTCCTATACTGATACTTCTATGCAGAAAGGTGAGATGCCCGGAGTTCCAGGCTACATTGGACATACGGGAATGATCACTCAGCTGATCTGGAATGCAAGGCAGAATAAATGAATCTTGGCTGCGTTATGGATTGACCTCAGTTATGCATATGGTCATATTCTTCACAAACTGGATTTTTACCATGTCCCAGGAAAGGTTAGAGACCTAATCCTGGGTTATTACAACAGTTTCAGCCTTAGAGTCACCATTAGGATAACCATTTCTGAAAAGCATCATTTATAGAAAGGTCTCGTTATTGCATGACCCATTTCAGTGATTATCTTTGCCCTGGCCATGAATATGCTGGTCATATCAGAAGAAGTGGGATACAGAGGTTCCCTGACCAAGTCCGGCATTTAACAGTTTCCCAGTACAATCTTCACTGATGACTTGACTGTAACAAAAACATCAGTGCCTGGATATAGATGGATCCACCATGGTTCAATGAGGCTCGTCACCTAGAAACAGATGGGCTTTAAGCCTATTAAATTCAGGTCTTTTTTGCTAAAGAAGTAGAAGATGGTTGAGAAGATTCACTTCTCCTTGAGAGGCACCCCAATTTGTAAAATCTCTGAGAAACAGGTGAAGAATGTGGGGATGATCTTCACTGCTCTCTTAGGGATGCCATATTCATCTAATGCACCAGCCGTGAGTTAGGTGCATGGTGTTAGTGGACAAGTTAGATCTGCCAGGGTTTACGGCCTGGAATTACCAGCATTGCATAGTTCTGTGGATCCAATGGCCACTGTTGTGTAAGAATTTCCATTCACCTTGAAGACACAGAGAGGATGATCAGCCAATTCCTCCACATATATAATTGGGTTTCCCATGAAGCTTAAGCAACATAACTCTGTATAGACATAACAAGAAGCTGAAGATTCTATTCATATGTACTGCAGTATAGAAAGGTCAAAAGGCCCTAAGATTTTACAGGGGGGTATCGTGGTGAACATACTGTAGGTGGTAATTGGAGAGCAAGAGATACATTTGAGCAAGAAGAAGCACATTTACAGTATAACATACTGATTTGAATACTGTTTTTTTGACAAGGCAGGCTTGGACAATATCCCAACACATTCCATCATTTTTGCGAGAATAGGGCAGAGGCCATCATCTCAGCTGAGGTATGCTACTGACCTACTGGGAGAAGCTAAGCACCGGCAGCTAAAGATGGACCCAGGGAGGCAGCTTAGGTTTCCAGAAAATATTGTGCTCACCACATTTAGGCTGATGTCAAAAGCATCAAAGCAGGTGGTTATGCTGCAGCTGACTGTTTCCTGGGAAGGATGATTGAAGGAGGCCAACAAGCAAAACAGAGCCAAATAGGCCAACTTTGTTTTCAAGTGCCGCAGATATGGATGGAGAGCACAGTGCACGCTATATGAAGTAGAATGTGTTTTGGGGGGGGTTGTGCCCTATTTCCTCTGCTATGGATCAGAAGAAGTGAGTTGTGGCATATGAATGCTACTTTGACCCAAGCTGAGGTCTAATTACCCTTGGCTGGGTTATGTGAATGAGGGTATCTGATGTCGAAAGGCCCAAAACACTTGATAACACCAGGTTACTTCATTTTTCAGGTGTCCAAATGCATCTGCAGATATGTGGAAGAAAAGACTATGGAGCTAAACTGAATGGCTTTGCTGCCAATTAAACCTTATCCAGTTAAATTGAATGGTCTAGGTTCATGGCTTCTTTTCCTCCACAGTCACAGATGTTATTAACAGTTTTTTTGACTTGGTATGTGATGATTATTTAAATGAACAAGAAAGTACCAAAAGTTTTAATTATAGAAGACAACATTTTGGAGTCACTGTGTCATTTCAGGAGCTGTATTATACAGATGCCCAGTGTTCTTCTGCATAATTAAGAGTGTTTTATAAAGATACATGTTTTACACATGTGGACTTAGCCTCAGCCTACTAGTTCCAATAATATATCATTTTGTAGTATTGTTTAGTTTCTAAATAAAAATGTAATCATTGGGCTACCACTATAAAAATTGATCAGTTGAATAGAGACAAATCCCATGACACACTTTTCTGTTAAATATACCATCTATACATTTCTCCATTTTGGCCCATTTATCATACCAGTTTTTGATTAATTTTAACTGTATTTATTTATACTTATGAGCTATGCTCTTATCCTATCTACTGGAAGGATCATGTACAAGAATAAAGTGTATTGTTTTAGCTAAGAGATAAACCCACAAGTTACACTGGCTGTATTTTTGAGTTCATATTAAAATAATAGCTGAGTGTGATACAGTTGGGATGAAAATTAGCCCCTCCTAGTCTGAAATCTGGTCCTTTTTTGGGAAGACTGGCTTGTTCTCTTTATGTCTTAGTAGAAAAGTCTGAGTTCCTCAGCATCGTGTTCAGGACTGAGAGCAGAGGAGATCTCAAGACTGAACAACCAATCAAGGAAGCAGCAGGAGTTTTGTGGTCAATTGTACCAAACCGTGGTAGTCAAGCAAGAGGTGCTGTAAGTCAAAGTATGAAACTGTCTGTTTACAAGTCATTCTACATCTCCATCCTCATGTACTCATGATTAGTAAAAGACCAACTAAAGTTCCTGTGCAGGAGGGCTGTGCTCATTCTCCATGACTGGATGCAATGCAGTACTAGAAGTAGAACTGCTGCCTCTATGGAATGAAAAGAACCTGTTAAGGTGCTTTGGGCATATAGTTAAAATACCCCTGGGCAGATCTTCACAAGACACAGCCCACTGGGAGAAGAATGGGAGGGGGGGGCTTATGTCTGTTGAATGGCCTGGGAGCATCTTGGAATTCCACAGGAGGAGCTGGGAGAAGATGTTGAAGATAGGGTGGCCTTGTCTGTCCAGTTCAGCTAGAATATATGGAAAGTAAGTGAATGAGTGAGTTTTTTTTTTTTTATCAACAGGTGTGTTATTTGGGTGTGAGAGTAAACTATGGTAACCACAGAGACAAAAGGAAAAGGTACAAACTCCATATAGACAGTGACTGTGCCAGAATATGAATCCACTGCTTTAACATGTCACTCATCACAAGATCTTTTTAATTATTAACCATCTTAATGGTAGTCTGTTGTTCCTGTCTGTGAACATGAAACACCAACGTGCAGAGGCTGTACCCTTTACAGAGGAAGGAAGAAAGGAGGAAGAAGATGATGAGAAGAAGGGCATGCTGCCAGTATCTATGAAATTGTAAGGTGCAGAAACCTTGTAAAAACTGGCCACCTAATTACAGAATCCAGAGGAACTATAAAATGTAATCTGTGTGAGGAGAAAGCAACATAAGTATAAAGATGGCCCAATGCACTTCAAATCAAGGTAAAAAAAGTGGTAAAGAATCCAATTATTGCAAATATATAAAGTGAGAAAAAAGGTAATAAAAATCTTATTCGCATCATACAATCAACAAAAACAATGAAACAGAATTTAAAGATCAGAAAAAAGCAGGCTGAAAAAACTTTAACTATGAAAAAATCAAAATGTGTAAGCATCAAGACAAACTGATTTGTATTTATTATAGGAAAAAAATAAACAATTTAGCACTGTGGCATATAAGAGCAAGTTTTAAGGATGAGTAGCAAATGAGAGAATAAAGAATCTCACACAATAAGAAGAAGAAGTTGATGATATCTTTTGCTGAAAACAGAATTTTTTTTCCCTTTAGTCTTCCTTCTGACTGGAACTGGAACAACTAACAAGATAAAGAAGGCCCTCTAGCGGTTAAAGAGAAATGGTAAAGGTAAAGGAAGATCAGCACAGGAAAATGCAAATATTTTTAGTGGAGGAGTTTTTATACAATTTGTACAGATTCAAAATAATAATATAAAAATCACTGTTAAACTGTACTTTTACAGTTTTGTACTAAAACAATGTGCTTTTTTTCAGTTTATGCTTATTTTCATGGGCTGCCCGAGTGAATGATAACCTAGATATGTGCCATCATGGTTACCCCAACAGCATAATCTACTCATCTTTGCGAAAAAAAAAAAAAGATAACAGGCATTTTTCTCTGCCTAATGGCTCATACGTTTTCCGTGCTTCCACAAATTGTGACTACTTGCTGTTGTTCCTAGCCACACCTGCAGATTTTTTTAGGTATAGTTTTATTCTTGTAACATTCATCTAGTTTTGCCTTCAGAGATGCAAGATCCAACCTGTGAATGCTGCAATCAAGTTCCAGCTTCACTGGGTCACATGTTTTGGGCCTGCACCAAATTAACATCATTCTGGACCAAAATCTTCAAGTGCCTTTCAGACAGACGTGGTGTCACAGTCCCTCCTAACCCATTAGCAGCTGTGTTTGGTGTACTCCCAGATGAGCTTAAAGTGGAGAAGGACAAACAAACTGTGATTGCCTTTACTACACTACTGGCACACAGACTTATCTTGCTCAGCAGGAAGAATCCTAGCCCACCTCTTTTAAGTCAGTGGGTAACTGATGTTTTATACTATTTGAAACTGGAAAAAATCAAATTCGCACTTAGAGGATCTGTACAAACCTTTTTCAAAACCTGACAGGATCTAATCAATAAGATTTTAGAATAAGCATTTAAATTGAGGAAGCAGATTCTCTTCCCTCTTTTTTTTACTCCATTTATCTTTATTCCTGCGGTGGGCTGGCGCCCTGCCCAGGGTTTGTTTCTGTGTTGGCTGGGATTTGCTCCAGCAGACACCCGTGGCCCTGTAATTAGGATATAGTAGGCTGGATAATGGATGGTTGGATGGATGGATTATCTTTATTCATTTATTAATTTATCAATGTACTTATTTTTAGTAGATTAAAGTTTTCCTCTGCTGGCCTACCTCTCTTTCTCAGGGGTGGGGGTTGATTTGTTTCAAACCTATTTTTGTTAAACTTGATTTATTTGTATAGAATGTTGTTTGATTTTAATAAAATCAATAAAATAAATAAAAAGAAGTGATAAAGAAAAAATCATTTCAGCTTCAGACATTTATCCTGAACAACCCCACATGGGCTGCATGTACTGTATTAGAATCATCAGAACTAATGTCCACATACATTATTTTTAAGTTGTGATTCAAGGGTCAGGTTTCAAAGTAGAGGAAGAGCCAACCTGTGTCAGGTACTTGAAAAATCATTGATGTAAATGAAACTGTAGAGGAGGACTTCATGAGTGTGTGTACGCAAATGGAAGAAAAAGGTGAAAACTAATTTCAAACTGAAAACAATATCATTGTGGCTATTTTACGTGTAACAATGCTGACAAGTTACATCAGCCAGGGATGAATCACCCAAGTATGAACTGGCATTCTATCACCAGTGGCAGGGTGGGTGCCTATATAAATGGCAAGCCTGTAATGCTGCTTGCTTTTCCAAAGACAGTTTCCCCTCAGGGAATAAAAAAGTGTATTACAGTTTTTCTTACACACTATTACAAAAACTTATTAAATGAAAAAAACAAATCATACCGCCACCTACCAAAATACACTAATTTCCCGAAACTATAAACACTTCCCCTATTTTGACACATGATTCAGATTCATTTAACATTTTGTACAAAACTCTACACACAAAACTTTCATGTACCATTTGCTTTGCTGTGTGTTCATTTAGAAAGCACTGGCTTCAATATCATTAACTGAAGTCACCAGAGCCGGAACACAATTAGCACCAGAATTCTGCAAAGGCAACCACCGCGAGACAAAATTGTTCACTCCCCAGGCATAGCTGTAGAACAGAAAGATACAGTATAAGGGCCATGGGTCAGTTCACTTGTTTTGGAACAATGGATTAAGCACCACAGAAAGAAAGAGGAAGAATAAGAGCAAGAGCAAGGAGACAGATGGTTTCAAATGAGATTTGTGCCACTCTTGTTGACCATGTCCTTGCGTATGGGATGTCGATGGCAGAAGCTAGTCAGAGTGCAACCAAATCTGAGCTTCATCACAGTATCTTCTATAATATGAACCTTCAGAGAGGAAAACATACAGGTCATTTACATACTGTGGGGTACTGCACACTGTTACGTACAACACCTTACATGTACTGTAGCTGTTTGCTCTGTTGGACTGTATGCTGTCTGAAGAATACCACTTTAAGGGGCTTTCCAAAATGATGATCACGTTTGTTTTATTTAAGAACAAAACACATTTGGAAAAATACAGCCAAAATTTAACAGGGAAAACCAAAACCATTACCAAAACTAAACTAATTCATACCCAAATTTCTTTCTTTCTTTATTTATTTGCCAAAGCACATTGTAGCTGTGTTTTTCCAAAATTACCAAAGTTCAGCAGCTTTAACTAAAAAAAAATGGGATTCAACAAAAGCCTGACGTACAGAAATGATTCCACAGACAAAATATCTTCGTTTTTAAAAGTTTAGTTAAATTTCAAAATAAAACAGTTCACACAAAAAAGAAAATTAAAATAACAAAAAAAGGAAAAATTCTTGTTAAAAAAAGTTCTGTTCAAAGCTTAAATCTTGTTACATCTCAAATCGTTACTATTTACCTAACATTTCTGAACCATTTCAAAAGGTCAGAAAACTGTATGCTTATCCCATCTCTGAGTAGAAAATGGGTCTTTTAAGTTCCTGTGTACTGGGACCTGTTCTAACTGAAACCATTAGCACACTGTATCTCAGTTACAGCAAGAAAATTGTATCTCTTACTAACTTATAGGGGGAAAAGACTATACCATTAACTATGACTATGAAAGAAATTATATTCTATTCAGATTAAGCAAACATTAATATGAGTTTAACTCAACACTTTCTAAGATTGGCTCTTACACACATGTATTTTTGATAGCTGTTTTTTTAATCAATTAAGACTTAAATGTTGTTTATTTAGGGTGGTGCAGTGGTAATGCTGCTGCCTCACAGTAAGGAGACCGGGGTTCGCTTCCCGGGTCCTCCCTGCGTGGAGTTTGCATGTTCTCCCTGTGTCTGCGTGGGTTTCCTCCCACAGTCCAAAGACATACAGGTTAGGTGCATTGGCGATTCTAAATTGTGCTTGGTGTGTGTGTGCACCCTGCGGTGGGCTGGCGCCCTGCCCGGGGTTTGTTTCCTGCCTTGCACCCTGTGTTGGCTGGGATTGGCTCCAGCAGACCCCCGTGACCCTGTAGTTAGGATATAGCAGGTTGGATAATGGATGGATGTTGTTTATTTAGAGTGTCTATTTTTATATACAGTGCTTATAAAGTGCATTTACTCCTTGGAAATATTTACATGAGACATGACACTTAGCCTCTCTTCTACAGGGTAGCTGCTGTTGTACTGACAAAGAGTTAAAGGATTTTTGTTTTTTTGCTATTGTCTAGTTGTATGTATAATTACATAGCAATTCTATTCTATTGTTTTTTTATGTTGTTCTCTGTTGCTTTGATACCTGAGAGTAATCTTGTATGTATTGTATGTATTAGAACTTGCTGTGTAAGTTGTCTTGAATGCAGGTGTGCAGCTAAAAATATCAATAATAATGATTATTATTATAATTTAATAATTATAATGCTAATCCGTTCATTCTCTGAAGGTGCTCTTACTCCCTGAGTGGAGGACTAAGACTACTTAATTTTACATGCTCTTAAAATTATTAATTTAATTGTATTAGGCTGTTTCAGTCACCTCTAATGTTTAAAGGAAAGCAACAGGGGAGGATTCATTTGTCTTGCCATCTTTTGTGTTTATAAATAGAAGAAGCTTAACCAACCATGAATGAAACATGTTCTTAGGAGAAAAAAAAGGATATACATTAGAGTAATTAATAACTTAATGATTGGCTTTAAGCAAAAAATCAAAAAACAAAATGTAATGACTAGCATGAAATTGTTGACTGATCATAAAAAATAACTCTACTAATATGTTTCAAATACACTGGGTTTATATTGCATACATTTTGTTATATGAAAAGTGGATAATCATTACATGAAAGAGCATTTCTTAATTTTCTAAACTTTCTTAATGTTTTTGAAATGTCCCTGTGTAAACCAAGACCTTATCTATTTTACTCTATTATTGTGTCTTATTTAATTTAATTCAATCCCCAGAGTCATTTGTTACTATCAAATCTGTATATCATTAGCATTTTTAAGTATCCACTGCTTAAAAAATAATGGCGTAGCAATCTAGAGACAAAGGAGAGGCAAAAAACAGTCAGCAGATTTGATAGTGAAGTAGAAAAACAAATTAAACCAAATGCAGTAAACAAGCCATAATGCCCCCTCTTGCCTGTTGCTGCAGCACGAGTAGGGTACACCACTCTTAGTTTACTTTTAATCATTCAAATTGGCCACATTGTTCTCAATGTGTGGGTGCTATAAATTCACTCACCTTAAAATGTATTGCTTACAAATTACTGAGTATGATCCAAATTATCTATAAATTGAGACCAAATAATAGATACCAAAAATTCCAACTCAGATTACTCTCAGATTAACCTTTCTAACTTTTGTCTTGCCATGTGCCTGTGTCTAAAGCTGATCAAACTAGGATTGATCTCCAGTTCTATCAGAGTAAAGATTTTTACTTACAGAAATGCTGGCTACTATTCAAACTTTTAGGCTTTTCACTTCACACAGTTGTATCTTGCTAGTCTCCTGTATCTACAGTGGATTACATTTTAACGTGGCTTTACCCAAATTGATCTAAAAATTTGCCAAGATTCTATCATCAGTAGCATCTCCCAAATAGTGTACATGTCACCTGTACCTTTATTAATGGTAGATTAAGTGTTAAGATGCCTGTAAGATTTCACCTTTCTCTGGATTAACATTTCACTGTCTACTTTGTTTGGGCAATGAATAAATCTTATCATGAATGTCATGTTATTGTAATAACCATTTAGATCTTTCCATAATTTTTTAAATGAATGTTACCGTAATGCACAATGCAAAACAAAGATGAGTTAAGCCATAATTTAAAGCTCAGATTGCTTACGAAATACATTTAGTTTACAAAAGCCTTTCCTTTATTTTCAACAAAGTTCATATGATCCACCATAGAATGGATTGCTGTTATGAAGATAAATGCTACACGTGGGCAAAAGGGACATCGATTACAAATACAAGATGGGGGACACTGTCATACACGAAACAATCTCTGAAAATAATCTAGGGGTATATGTTGGCACAACCTTTTCATCGACTTAGCTATGTACAAAAGAAATTAAAAATGAAAATAAATGTTAGGTTATATCATACAAACTGTTGGATATAAGTCAAGAGATGTTATCCTGAAAATACAAGATATTAGTGAGACTACATCTGGAGTACTGTGTGCAGTTCTGGTCACCATGTTAGAAGAAAGACATAGCAGCACATGAAACTGTGCAGAGGAGAGCAACCAAGTACATCCTAGGACTTATGGACATGGCCCAGTCTGACAGACTCCAAGATTTAAACCAGTTTAGTCTTGAGCGGAAGAGACTATGTGAGGACCTAATCCGGGTATTGAAAATCCTCAAATCACTGATAAAGTATATCCATTAACATTTTTTCAGCTAAGGGTGAATCATATACTCAAGGACATCAATGGAAATTAAAGGGGTGAGCATTTAGGACTGAAGCCAGGAGGCATTTCTTTATGCAAAGAGTTGTAGGAATCTGAAACAATCTACCAAGACATGTAGTAAAAGCAACAACCTTGACAACTTTTGAGAAGAACCTGGATGAGATATTGGGAGAGCTTAACTATTAGCTAAACAAATGGACTTGATGAACTGAATGGTCTCCTCTCCATCCATCCATTATCCAACCCGCTATATACTAACTACAGGGTCACGGTGGTCTGCTGGAGCCAATCCCAGCCAACACAGGGCACAAGGCAGGAAACAAATCCCGGGCAGGACGCCAGCCCACCGCAGGGCACACACACACACACACCAAGCACACACTAGGGACAATGTAGAATCGCCAATGCACCTAACCTGCATGTCTTTGGACTGTGGGAGGAAACCAGAGTACCTGGAGGAAACCCACACAGACACAGGGAGAATGCACAAACTCCTAACTGCGAGGTGGCAGTGCTACCCACTTCGACACTGTGCCGCCCTGGTCTCCTCTCGTTTGTCGAATTTCTTATATTATGTTCTAAGACAATCACTATGATATCACCTGCCATGAGAAATGATATTGTATCATACATAGCAATGGCCAACTCAAACAGAGAAGCTGATGACACCATTAACTACTAACGGCTGACAAAGAAACTGAAGATCCTAGAATAGAATAAAATTATATTTAGCATGTTCAAAGGCTAAACGTTATAAGCTTATGTTTGTATTGCCAATGAGTTAACTTTAACCCTGATGAGAGCTCTGACTTTCCCCAGGAAGCGCTTCCTTCTGCTGCAGGTGTTATTTGATACAATATTTACAAAGCCATCTGAGATTATTGAAATGCTGTCACAGCATTCTGTTTTACTGTTTCTCGCAAGAAGGAACACGTGTTCCCCAAGTCCAACTATTTACACTTTTATCTGAATAAACTTTGTAGAGTAAATGCCTCTGTTCATGTAAGGACGTGTATATCTGCAAGTGTAAAAAAGGTTTTTAGAGTGTTTTCATTTTCTTTATTCCTTAAATTGTTCCAGCTTGACAGACTTTATAAAAGCACCTAATAAAAAAAACTAAAATAAGTGGATCTGTTTTCTATGTATATTTTGTCAAGCTGATAAACTTGATGCCAAGATTACCCCAGGATTGGTGTGAAGGTTGCTGATGATCAGTGCAATAATAAAATATTGATGATCTATCTACAAGTGATGTTTGAGTAAACTAAAAGAGAAGAACAAAACATACAAGTATAAAACAATAGTGGCATACTTTTGGTGGCAAAGAACGAGATGTTCAAGCACAGTTGAATATCTAACACCAGGCCCCAGTAAATGCATTTCCTTTTGTGATAGTGGTGATCAGTGAATCATGGAAGCACGTGGCAGCCCCCTTCTGCCTAGTTGCAGAGCACACCATGGAGCCACATCACGACACTGCAGTTTTATCTTGTGACCAGTGTCTGACTCACCCTTGTGTTGCCTGAGCTAAGACGTTTCTTTCTTATTGACAGCATTTCATTCAACCACTGCACTACAAAGAAAGAACAGAAATTTTCAGCCTTGTCATGATATTTTGGATACAGAAATCACTGCAATTTTCTCATTGTTGCTACTTTAGTTTTGCTATTAATCGAACAGAGGTTCAACACATTGATTTTCATAATAATGCAATCTTCATTATGTTTCTGCTTAGCCCAAACACATGAAACTGCCCCTGTATCCTGTTCAGCTTATACTGTATTAACTTAAGCAGCCCATACACCAATGCAAAACTGACTGCTTTGTAAAACATAACATTTTCTCTAAAAGTACAAAGTAAAGTATAGGCTCATTCCTGCTTCATTTTATACTGGCTGAGCCATCAAAAACTCCCCTGAAGGCAAAGAAATTTGTTTCCTTCATATACAAAAGATCACATGGCTGTATTTTGAAGAATTACCAAGTTGTTATTAATGCTTGCAATCCCCCTGTCTGAAGTGTGGTCTCATTCCCGCATTAGCAAGGAATGCATGTTATTGTCCGCTTTACTTAAAACATGAATGTACACATCTTTGACTATTTTTCAGTTTAGCACTAAGCATGTCTTAATTGTTGTCCTTAATACCTAAGCCATCAAGTGTTAAAAAAATGACATATCATCATAATCATGATGATATGTCATCAGCTAATCATCAGCTTTTAATATCCTGCAGCTGTACAGCCCTCATGTGCACATCACTTACCATCCCATGCCATGTTTTTTAAGATGCCAAGAACTCTTAGCATAGATTTGGATTTGGTATCTTTTATAGCTGAGTGTTGACGAGATAAGACTGTTAAGGAATAACACCCAAGTCGCTAAGTGTTTTGGTTTAAAGACAAGCTTCAGAAAAACATCTGGAATTACTTTATTGCCACCTGTGGGCCTCAATAAATTCTTTATCATAGTATATTCTTTACTAAGAAAATCTACTGTAAATAACACATACGAAGGGACGTTCAAAACGTTTCCTCACTTTTATATTTTCGTTGGAAATGGTGAAGACAGGAGGAGTAGTAATTGGGCATTAAAAAGTTGGTACGACGCTGGGAAAAATACATTGCAAACGAAGGTGACTATATAGAAAAATGATGTAATCTGTTTTTGAAATTCTTAATAAAAGAATTAAAAAAACTGCTGAAACTTTTTGAAAATCCCTCATACTAAGAATGTGGTTTTATTTCTATGAAAACAGCTCTATGGATTGGGATTCTGTGTGCAAGAAAATGAACAAAAGGGGTACAGTCTGCAATTCAGAAAACTCAGCACGGAGAAACTGAAGCACTCTTGCTGTTAGAATTTCTAATTTCTAAATTTCACCGTAAGATCCCCCATAGGAAAAAAAAAAACTGCTCATTTCAGAATCAAGTTTGTCACAGATTTTTCTCGTAAAATTCCTTAGGAGACATAACATTAGACAAAAATGAGACAGGAGATACAATTCAGGTAAAAGGAGTCAAAATCAAGAATCTGATTTGAAATGCATGGTATGTTTTGTGATATCCCTTTCTAGTCTTATTTTCATCTCTTTCAAGACTTTATATTGTTTACTTTGTATTAAACTGATGCCTTATCCAAGATGATTTACAACATTTAAGATATGAAGAGTTCCATTCTTTGACATTGGTCACATGGTGTCAGTAGTGCGATTTTAACGCAGAACCTCAGGGTTTGAAGTGTAAAGCTTTAAACCCTATGCGACATTACCTACCTTTTCTTCTAGAATGAGTTTGATTTAATTCTAGCACAACAATATTAAAAGAGCAAATGACGTATTCAAAGACAACAGTATTTTATTACCACAAACAACTGTCTATACATTTCACCACATATTGTTGAGCACACAATGCAACTTTGAAATTGTAAAAAAATGTCAAGACACTACTTGGAAATCCAAGTCCACTGTATGGCTTTGCTGAGATCCCTGCTGAAACTCAAGGGGAGACACTTATGAGAATACTGAGGTATTTTTCTCGCAAGAAATATCTGAGAAGCATAACACAAAAGAAAATGCCTTCATTTTACTTCTTTCTGATCTTATTGTTGTCTAAGTGAAACTAAAAAGATATGAAGGAGATCTCTTTTTTTGATTTTTTCATTCCTCTGCACAACAACATTTACTACATGGCCACTTTATTAGATATGTCTAATGAAACTGAACTGCTCTCCTGTTTGCCTTCACAAAAGCAAGAGCTAGCCAGATCAAGGGTGCACTCAGTTAGCAATGCCATGACTACCTGTAATACATACAAACAAAAATTATATATCATTCATACACAGAAACTATACACTACTGGCACAGTCCAAGAAAACTTATTTCAGAGGACGTCGACAAACTGTCCTGAAATTACTATGATTAACAGCTACTGAATAGTTTCCCCAAAACAAAAGTAAAAAATTACTCCAACATATTTTCAATGTTCAGGGGGTACACATAGTGTAGTTCTTTGTAGTTTTTTAAGCATTCCCCACTTTTTTAAAGGCAAATATTCTTCAAACCACTCTATAAACCTAAAATAGATTATATGACAATTCAATTGCAGGATTCTTGTGCCTTACTCCATATTGAGTAATAAAGAAAATGATGACTATGACATGAACAAAGCCTCTCTTTTACATCGCAGTCCTATCCAGTGGGACCTCTACAGGAAACCACAGCTCTTACAATAGCCCTAACCACAGTATTGTTGGACAAAACCTTTGACCCTTTTATTTTGAAAAAAAAAAAATACAGAAAACTGCACAATCATAACTTATATAGAAAACTAGCTGAAATACCCAGTATTGCCCAGGAGGAAAATAAAGTGTTTTTTTTTTATTGTTTGAGAAAAATATAATTTAAAAAATACACAAATTTTAAAATAAAAATAAATTAAAAAACAATGAAGACTCACTAATGTGCTTGTCTTGCGGTCTTGTATGTATGTTATCATCCAGTTGACACTTGGAACCGGCCAATTATATTTGATTTCAAAACCAACAGGGGTGCAGTGCTGCTCAAACATAAAGAATGCTGGCAGTCATCTCCAGTTTGCCCTCTGGTGGTCGTTCCCAGTGTCAACGGGATGATAACATGAATACAAGACTGCAAGATCACCCCTCACCCTACCCAGAAGGAGGTGAGTTAGGTTGATTTCACCCTACAATATTTTTAGTCGACCAATGAGAACATGTTTACCAAGTTTCATGAAAATCGCTCCAGCCGTTTGGATGTGATGCTGGAACATACATACGTACGCACACACATACATTGGCTTTTATTTATATAGATAACGTTGAGACACTGCAACACTGGACACTCCCACTGATGTGGTGCCACTACAGGCTAACTTCGCTATTTTATTCCTGACAGTATTCCATGACTTTCATAGCATTGTAGTCTTGTAGAAATGTGCATCATCACAATGAAAAAAACCTGTTCATAGGTGGGTACACTTCAGATAAGAATTAATTAATCAGATCAACAATGGTACTCAGGTATCTTGTTGTATACAAACTCTTTTCACATCATATAAAGGAACCCAAAGTATGGCACAAAAACTCAATCTTATGTCATTACACCATTAGTATCACCCTGCTTTAGTAACGCACCACAGGATGGATCCATGCTCTAACTGATTTCATACAATGTCATAGTGGTGCAAATTTTCCACCCTTTTAAACTGAGGAACTCTTGCCACGGACATTCTAAGAAGGTGGTGTATTTACATATACATACAAATTAGACACAAATGAAGTATTTGCCCTCCTTATAGCAAAATGTATGATATTTCTAACATCTTCTTTACTGCCATTAGTTCATAAAAGCCAATTTTTGTTTTTCGCCTTAAAAGGTCCAGTTAAAGCAGGCATGACACCCTTTGCATGGAGGGGTTCCTTCTTGATCTCTTTCAAGGTAAGTAGCTCTTAGGCTTTCCTCTTAAAAGCATTCTCTAAGCCAGGTGATTGGAAATAACTAGAAGCATTGACCATACTAGTTGATTTTCATGCCTTGGACTATCAGTATCCCACCTGGGAATGGCTTCTGGTCCTTTCTTGGGAAAATGGAGAACATACTCAGAAGTGTCATGAGTTTCTTGTCTTTTTCCTCCTGTGCTCCTGTGCAGAGTTGTACTCCTTAGTCTGCTATTGGCATGCTTTATTTTATTTATTTTTATTTTTTTTGCTATTTGAACACTGTTGGGTCATCAGCTATTCATATTCATAATCTATTGGTGTTTGGAATTAACATTGCTCATATGTACAATGCTGTCAATGATTAAAATGTGTAGCAAATTAGAGGGAAGCTCAGAGTACAAAATGTGTTAGTTGTTTTTTGTTTCAAGGTAATTCATTGTTCTGGCAAATACTGAATACTCTACTCAGTGTCCCACTACAACAGGCTCACATTTTTTTGTTTGTGAAAAATGCTATCACGCTTATTTCTTCTTAGTCATTTAATTATGCTGCAAAATCTGAAATCTGTTGAGCATTAGCATTTAAAAATATCTAATGAAGCTGCATGATGAAGATAACACTTTTGCAATAATCAGCACTCAAATAAAATGACGTTGTCATCTTTCACCAGATGCGTAACTCATTTCCTGATTTCCATTGCCATGTAAGCATTAAACCTGCAACAGTCAGCATACCCCATATCCTTTAAGGCATACATTCTCTAAATATGTTCTCAAAAATCATCCATGCTAACTAAAGAAAATATTGAGCAAGTATACAGTATAATGATGATTTGAAGTTACATTTTCCCATGACAGATTCACAAGTTCTCAAGTAAAAATATGGCATGACTTTCCAATCAGAACTCATCAAGCTATCTTTAAAATGCTTTGCAAGGTTGGAGTTCCAATATACTGAATATACTGTATGTGACCTAGCAAAAAAACCAAATCAAACAGAGACCCAGTGAGCATAAAGGTCTAGGTGGGCATCTGATGGCCAGGAATCTCACGTGAAAGGAAGTTGATTTACTTGGCACACCAGGTCATACCCATTACATTGTAACACTGGCACACCTACAGTCAAATGTACACAGATGTACAGATAATGAAGTGCTCGTTAGCTTTTTCTATTATAATAATAATTTGGGGAATTTCATTAGTTTTGTTTAACTGCTGGTTAAGGAAAAAAAGGAATGATTAACGGCGCTGAATCTTAAAAAGCAACTCAAATAAAATGAAGGCAAATTAAGTTTGTTCTATTAACAGCATTAATTGTCTACTAATTAAGAAAGTGGAAGAGAAAACCTGTAACACTGTGGCCTTCCAAGGACTGCGCTTGACACTTTGGCATTTGGCTACAAAGAAGACCAATGAAAAGGCAAGGACAGAAACAAAGAGACAGAGAAAGGACCCTGAATGTACGTACTCATCTGTTACTGACGCCACTTTAGTTAAGGTATGCAAAAAAGCAGCTATTAAGAGTTTACAAACATAGAATATGTTATTTAAATCAAAAAACAATCTGTTATTTTACTGCCTGCTGAGATACATTATTTTCATTTTGCACTGTTTTATATTGTTAATGGTTAGAATAGGTTTCATAAAATGTATTATATGTCAAACACTTAAATATTATAATTATTTGGCTAGAAAAAAATTAATTACGAAGCATGCTTTGAATATTGGATTAGATTAATTTTTAATAATCCCATAGGGAAATTCAGATGCATATAACAGCAGAAACAAAAAAAACAAATATACAGACTCACAGGACAAATAATACAATCAGTCCAGTCAATTCATAAATAAATGTACATTGTGCAGATATTTCAAAATGAACTTAAATAGTGGCAGCACGGTGGCTTAGTAGTAGCGCTGCTACCTCGCAGTTAGGAGACTTGGGTTTGCTTTCTGGGTCCTTCCTGCGTGGAGTTTGCATGTTCTCCCTGTGTCTGCATGGGTTTCCTCCAGGTACTCCGGTTTCCTCCCACAGTCCAAAGACATGCAGGTTAGGTGCATTGGTTATCCGAAATTGTCCCTAGTGTGTGTGTGTGTGCCCTGCCCGGGGTGTGTTCCTGCCTTGCGCCCTGTTCTGGCTGGGATTGGCTCCAGCAGAGCCCCCGTGACCTTGTGTTAGGATATAGCAGGTTGGACAATGACTGACTGACTGACTTAAATAGTACATCAGGTGGAAGCACTGAATTACCTGATATCAGTGGCAGAAAAGACCCCAAGTGGTGCTTCTTAGAATACTGTTGTGGAATGAGCCTGTAGCTAAAAGTGATCCAAGAGAGCGTCTCCTGCAGGGGATGGAGGGGATTTTTCATAATGACTTCCATCATCTTCTTCTCTTAAACAACTTCCTGTGTACCCAGGGTTCACCCTGTCATGGAGCAGGCTCTCCTGATAAGTTTGTTCAGGCATTGTGCTTCTTTTGAGCTCAGATTGCTTCCCCAGAAGAATGCAGCATAGAACAACACACTGGGTATTGTACAAAACTCATGTGATGTCATTTTTAGAGAGACTGCAAAGTTTTAGAGAGCCTTGTTGGAGTAGAAACCTACTAGCTGGGTTACGACCAAGCAGGATCCACAGCACACATGGTCAGGAGACAGACCGGACATTTATTACAGTTAGCCAGATAGAGACGGTTTAATTGAGCTTTTATCAACATCCCATGGAAGTTTTTGGCTTCACAGTATAGTAAAATGAAACCAACCTAATTGATTTTGTAGTCATGAAGGGGGTAACAGGTGGATGTCTCAAGCACAACAAGCACAAGACAGGAGTCAGCCCTTCATGGGTCACCAGTCGTTAACAGCAGAATCACACACTCATACTCACAATGAGTCAATCTGGAATCGCCAGTTAACATAAACTGTCCATCTTTGTGGATGTGGGAGGACAAACTGACGTAACCCAGAGGAATACTCATTTAGACACAGGGAGAATGTCCATGTCCATACCCGTTTCAAATCCAGAATGCTGACCTATTAATTACTGTGCACTAAGCTCCCCACTGTACAATACGGTGATTTACAGTATAAACACAGAGTAGAAAGTACTACTCAAAAAATAAATAAATCAATAAAAAACAAATCACAGGAACTATCATGTATCACTGTTAATGCAATTTTATTTTTTAAAAAAGCAATGTGCAAAGCAAATTAGTAGTCGTCACTTTTTCACTCTTCCAAATAGTGAATCTGAGATGTCACAATTAGTAATGTATCATTAGGGACGTTGGACTGGGATGATTAAAAAGAGAGAGACATGTTTACCAAAATATCTCCAAATGGCAACACAGTGAGAGAAAGTGAAAATTAATCCAAAACTGAAGCCTCAGATACAACATGTTTTAATTAAATGTAATCAAAGATGTCTTTTATAATTATTCATTTAATAATGTGACCCTTGAAAAATTACAGTGACTAATTTTTAATTAGAATATAGATGATTCAGTGCTTTATGTAGGTTTTCTTTAAATGGTCCAAGCTCCTTGCACACCTCCAAAATGTGGCTGTTAGATGAATTGGCATCTGTTAATGAGTACATGGTTAGTACTTCTGCATCCTGTGCTCAAATCCCACTCTCAGTTGTTGGCTGTGTGTTACTTGCGTGTTCTTTTTATGTATGTGTGGGTTCTTCTCTGTATTTTCTGAGAGAGTCTAACTATGTGCAGAGCACGGCAATCCATGTGGACCTTGGAGGAGAACTGCTTCTCCTCTAGATACAGAAATGAAAGCTGGTCTAGGCATATGTAGAATTCACCAGGATGACATGGAGACTCTGGCTAAGAAAGAAGTCTGACGAACATAAATACTCCAGTTGTCAACTTTATTCCTGGAGAAAATAAACTTCCGGTGGCGGGCAGTTCCCCTGGGCATTCTAAAATATCATAAGTACCCAAATAAGAGTATCATAAAAACAGAGTGATTCCTTTTCAGTTGCAAGGTTCCCACCATCTCTGGTTTTACATGCTGTATTGCTGAAGAAGTAGCTCGGCAATTTCACAACGGCACCAAGAATCATAGCCAGATACCAAGAAGGGAAAGAAAATAAGAAGAGAGTCAATAAGGGTTCATGATGATTACCAAGCTTTTCATTTTTAAAAATGACTATAAAGTAGAACTTAAAATGTACTGACTTCAATATTGCAGTGCTTGATTTATAATATTTTCTGAGTCTTCTCTCTAGCCTCAAGAGTTCTATAAATTTTTTAAAAGCAGGTAGAAAATAGGAAATTTATAATTAAACAAAAATGAGTGTATGTCTAAAAGAAATGATCTCTCTCAGTAATAAAGCATACATTTTGCAGGGTTGTTTCAAAGCATCAGCTATATATACAGTATCCTGAATCTCATGCATCCATTGAACTTGCTTTGTCAGCTGGACTAATTCAAATAGAGCCTGTCAAACTGCATTTGAAATGTTACATCATTTGCAGGCCTTCTTCAGTTCTCAACTCTATATGACCTTCAAGTAGTCTGTTAAAAGCATACGTTACAGGATCGGCTGGACTTGAGACAATGATTAACTGGCCTTGTTTATTATTTCCAAAACTGTACAAGTATGTCACAACACAGGAGACCATCATCCTCACTGGTCTAGTGCAGGGCGCACTCACACACAACTTACCTTCACCATATCCAGGCCATTCTAATGTTCTAAGTAGCTAACTCTACATGTCTCTAGACATGGAATGCCCAGTGAAAAAGACCCAGAAACACTGGAAATTATGCAAAATCCACTGGATCCGAAAAGAGTTAGCTGGAGCTGCAAGGAAGCTAAAACAACATACATGAATAAAAGTAAAATACAACAAATTATTATTTTTTTAATCCCACATAACCCAGTGGGCCAGGACTTTATCCATGCACTTTGAACCCATCTATGAAGCAGTATGACTTCTCACAGCATAAGGTGACCATCATTTCTGCTACAGCACCACGAGCAAATGAGGCTCAGACAGATAGTGGCAAACAGTGACTGTGAAGTGGAGCACATGTGGACATATGTGCTGCTAATTTGTAGACACTGGTGTTTTGGTTTTTCTCAGTGTTTTTCACATGTCTTTGAGAAGACAGCTCACAAGTAAATTCTAAGGACTAGCTGCATGCGTCAAAGTGCCTCCTATGCATTCAGAGGGTGAAGGGATTTCATTTTGTTTATGTGTTTTGCCTTTCAGGGCCATCATTTAAAATAGTCACAAACTCAAATAAATGTCATTGAGAATAGAGATTCGTCCTTGGTATGATATTAAATTCCATCCAGCTCTGCAAACAGTCCTCCACCTTGCAGGGAAAACTTGGGGGCTGATGGCACTCCAGCCACCGTAAAAACTTCACACAGCTCCGTAAAACGGCAGACAGGACTCCTTTCTGCTCTCCGTGGGAGTAGCCCTAAGGAAGGCTGCTTGTATTATGAATGGGGTGGAGGAAGACCCTCGGGAGCCTCTTTCCCAGAAGAATCGAAACCACTGGAATGCCAGTGCGGTCAGGCTTTTTGGGGATCAGAAGTGGTGTGGTGCTGAGACATCGCCCTCTGCACAGCAGCACTTGGGTCCAGGTAACACAAAATAATTTTGTCCAAAAAATTCTCCAGAAAGTAAAAATAAATGTTAGAAAAGAGCTCTGCTTGACAGATAATGAGTATCTAAAATAATACAAAAAACAGCAAAGGAAAAACATCAAAAATTTTTTAAGAAGCAGCAACATCATGCATTGCTTTAAAGAGTGTCCAAACTTAATTTAAAATAACAGGAAATATTAAGTAAAATACTTCAGTGTTAGGAAAGAACAAGTCATTTAAGATTCTGGTTTTGACTTTGTTCTATTTCCTGACTAGAAGTTTAGTTTTGTTCTGAGAGCTTTGTTAAATGTTTTAAAGCTTTGTGGAAAGTCCAATGAAGAAGAAAAAATACTGCACAAAAACAGATAAAGGTTTGGGGACCCTCCCCATATATTGTCGTACAGACAATAAATAAAGAAACTGATTCAAAGTCTTTTAGGGAACAATTAACATTTTACTGATGTAAAGATGGCGGTTTTATAGACAGAGGGATTATGGGACAGGAAATGGTTGGCAGGTTGAGACAAGAACTGGAAGTGAGGTGATCTTGTGGAGCCGGAAGTGATGTCATTGTGTCTGACCAGAAGTGAAGTCATCACGGCCGTTTTGAATCCGGAAGTGGAGGCAATTACTTTTCCTCTGATTTTCTGTTAATGAAAAGAGATTTAGGTAAGTACCATGTGACAACCCTCTATCTCGCGATATTTCACTCATCTTTTGGCTCTTTGACTGCCTCCTAATCACACGTGTGTGACAGCTTGTATGCCAATCTCTGCTTCATGTGACGACCCTTTAGTTTTCCTTTGAATAAAAACTGAAGATACATAACTGTCAAAGACCTTTACCATTGTCTAAGCGTAACTCTCACTGGACACCATATGTGTGTGAGAATGTATCTGTCATAAATTTAAGTTTTTTGCATATATAGAATTTACTTTTACACTGATTTTCTGTTCATTTTTAGCATTTTTGTTATTTTTAGTATTATTTTTATTTCACCTTGGCCACAGACATGTTGTTTGTGGTTGTTTGGGCTGTTATTCCCATTTCTCACAGAAGATGGCAGCTTGCATACTAAGTAGTGTCAAAGTTTCTGGATTCAACTAAAAAGCCTGGTGAATTTGCACTAGTGCAAAATATGTTTTTCATACTGTGTTACGATTTTTGTTCTTCTATTTGGGGTTTAGTATTTCAATGTCTTTGATATTTTAACTGTTGACCTCAGTTTGTTTTTGGTTTCCGAGTTTCCCTCAGTTTTCCCTTCTCTTTATCCATCCACTTAGTGTTTTATCCTGTAGATTTTTCCATTTTGTCAGGCCAATATGCTGACATGCTCATTGTAATACTTACCTGTCAATAACAGATACATCAGATATGATTAAAATCGCAATCAATATTCAAATCCTAGACAAGCTAAATGTTATTTTATTGTGATGAATGTGTGTTTTGTGACCTTATAACCAGTTTTATTAATTTTAGACTTGGTTTTCTGTTTTTTTTTATTTTTTGTATCATACTGGCAATGCCATTTATGTTTTTTGACTTTAGTGTGGTCATCACTATTTTGTACCTTTCCCAGTATGGCTCCATACATATTTTTTACTGTTTTTTTATGATGGTTGTTGGTCACAAAACATGGAAGTCCCTTTATGTGTTATGTCATCATGCCTGTCTATTTAAGTGGACTCATTTTCAAGTAGAGTGAGGGCTAAGGATTTTGAAATTGAGGTAACATCACACCCCACCTGTGGTGCTTCAAGGATTTGGTAAACAAGACCGAGAAATGTGAAAACTTTTGGGTCCCAGAAGAAGGAATGACTGAAAGTGATTGAGGTCTCTGGGTGTGCTAATATGCCATTGGTAAGGACTATTGCACTTGTCTGAGCTGGTGTAACAAAAATGTTGCCATCTAGTTGAAAGATAATGTCAGAATGGTTGGGACACTTTTCATAGTGGTGAATATTTAAGTGATTTAGTAGGCAGATCCTAGCTAGTGCCACAGTCCTTCTTCCAATTCAGTGACTTATGGACTACGGAGGGAATAGGCAGATATGTGTCCGGAATCCTTAACTATGCCTCCCTGCACCTGCTTTATTTTAGTCCATTCAGGCTTGGCCAAATGATCAAAGCTTTGACAGTAAATAAAGAAATCTGATGTCTCTGCTTATGTATTTTACCTTTGTACTTGGAATTAATAGAAACAAGAAGTTACATGGCAGATGTTTGCTGCTTGGTATCTGAGCTAGCTATAGAGATCACAATAATGAGATTTTCTTAGTAACTTCTTTTTTTATTCTTTTGTTTTCATAGTCACTGTCCTCCATTATTTGAACTGCAAAAGATGGTCAGAAAATTCATGGATAAATGGATGGAAAATTATACACACCAGTTACTAAAGCAAGAAGCACAATCTTATCAGCTTGTTCTCTAGTCCAATATTATACGCCAACTACAGCAAGGTTTTGACAACTTTCTTGCACCCACGTGAACAAAGTTTATAAATGTAATGCTAATGATTGATAACTTTGAGTGGTGGGTAATGAATGAATAAAAATATCAATAAATTGATATGCACTTTGGATAACCAAAGCCCAGACATAACTATCCTGGCTAGAGTCGCTAAACCAGGCCAATGCAGCAGGGACCACCACCATATTTTCTCAGCAAAACACTTCACTATTAAATCCAAACTGTACAAAGTAGGTGCAGAGACTGGTTTGAAATGGACATTGTAGGAGATGGCTGGCAGCTCAACCCAGCTGGGACACCATTGAAATGGAAGGATGGGGGAAGACAACTGCTTTGGGACACTGCCTCCCCCAGGACTCTAGTGGCAGCTTCCATGTAGCATTGCGGTGCCCCGGATTCCCGAAGGTCTCCATGCGATCTGGAGTTCAGCTTCACAGCCCTGCTGGGTACCGTGTGCGCCGCTAGGAGACGCTGCAGGGAGACTAGGGAGTCCCTACTATCTACATAGCCCGGAAGTACTCCAAAGTCACGGGGACAGAAGCACAGAAGTACTTCCGGGCTGAAGAAAATACAAGCTCTCCATCTGACCCAGAAGTGCTGATGAGTCACGTGGACAGACAGTCCTTGACCCACTTCTGGGTCAAGGAGTATTTAAAGGACTGCTGTGAACCCAGCAAGTGAGCCTGAGTTGGGACGGGGTGGACAATGCTTGCTGGGAGGTGTGAAGGAGAAAGAATATTGTGTTTATTGCTTTGTTGTTGCATTTATTGAGGCTGGGGTGCTTTGCAGGAACTGTTTTTGAAGAAGAAAAAATATTAAAAGCCTTCTTAGTGCTTTTAACCTGTGTCCAGAGCGTCTGTCTGATGGGTTTAAAAGAGGCAATAATGCCACCTAGCGTTTACTCATTAAAAACATATACCAGCTCTCTGATGTAATGTCAACCAACAAAACAGCAGCTTTGTCTCCTCATGATACTTCAGCCAGCATCAGCTCCACTAACAACTAAATAAATGCATATTCATTTTTTGACTGTGGAAATGCTTAACTATTACTGAGCTCTGCTTATTTGCAGTTCAAATAGGCAGTAGCTGCCCCCCTTTCTATGCTCTGTCACTTTTTCTCACTTTGCAACTTTGTGTATGTAAAGAATTTTCCATGGAAAGGTGCCCTAACTCTATGATGGAAGGGTTCATACCAGATGCTTCTGACAAATATCACAACCATCAAACTCAAAGGGTTAATGGCATGGATGCACTCTTCTCACTGTCAACCAGCTCTAGCTGGACAATAAAGAAATCCTTGCTTGTGACAATTAAAGAAATAATAAAGACATAAAGTGTCTATGACTGATTTTATTTAGGTAAACTCTTACTAAATCCTTAGAAATATAAGAATGGTCAGTTCGACAAGCAATGCGTAGAAGCAGCAATAAAAACAGGTGGCTCTGTCTGATGAGGAAAGGTTGCTGTGAGGGAAAGCGATCGGGTGTGTATTATTTTTCCAGATGAAATGTACAACTCATGTATCAAAGAAAAAGCATCAGGTCGACATTGATTACTTGGGCTTCAACCTGTCTTGGAAGGGTAACACAGCAAGTGAATAAATAATGTGCTTGAGTTCAAAACTGTACATTTAAAATTAAACCCCAGCTGAATTTTGTGACCACTAGGGGACACTGCAGCACCCCAAACCCCAGACATAACCTTACAGACATATACTGTATATACAGAAGAGGTTTATTAATGATGATACCTTACAGAAAGGGTTCAAAGCGGGCATAAAGCAAAACACAGTTCTTCTTCTCTCTCTTTTCTTTACTTCCACACCTCCCAGGCAAGCTTTGTGAGTCATCCACACTTGACTCCAACTCACTTGGATGACGTCGAGCAGTCTCTTTTATCTTGGACCCGTGAGTATCTCCTGTGCTATGGCATTGCCCGATGGAAGTACTTCGGGGTCAATCGGAAGTCTGAAAAAGTAGAGATTGTGAATCCCTTTAGCTTGTACTACTCCCTAGGCAGGGACACGATTATAACATACGCTGCCTTCCTAGAGTGGCAGCAAGGAGAAAGAAAAAAATAAAGAAATGATCCGGGGGGTGAGCGACCAACACTACTTTCCTACTAGACCATGTACAGAAGCACATCAGCAAAAGCAAAGTTGAGTTATAAAAGAATTGTTACTATCCCATAAAATGAGGCATTGGACACAACAAACAAACCCCTGTATACATAATACCACGCTGGAGCGCTTCCATCCTCCCCACATGAATCACGAAACAAAACAATTAACAACATACACCACTAACACACAAATGTGAAAAACAAATTAATGCAACCAGAGTCCTTTATATATTTACTGTTAAACGTGATTATTTACAGTCTGTGATGGCAAAGGATGCGCCGAGCCGCACCTCCTGATCTGGGAACGTAATGCTACCCAGTCCCTTATGCTAGCCCATCATGTCCTCTCCCGAATGACTTCACCTAATTCATAGGAAAAAAAAATGATTCTTAGAGAAATGAACCCGGGTTCACCTGACTTTTTTCCACAAGTTGAATAGATTTCCCCCTTGTCGTTTTGGTGGCATTTGCTTCTCTTTTGGCTCCACGCTCTCTTCTTCCCTTTACCTTCTTCCCGCCACAGATTTACATATAGTTGATTCCTTCCCTTACAGTTTGTTTGGCCCCCCAAACCAGGTGCTCATTTCCCCAGGAACCATTGATCGTGTCTTGCACATTATTCTATTCCATCCTTAACAGGTCTAGGGAAAGGTGCAAACTGCCAGTGACACCCACACATACACATGACAACTGTTACAAGTTCCTCCTGGCAACCTTAACAAAAACCCAACAGAGCTGTCTCAAGGAACTACTGGTTCCAACATGCCCTGCAGGCATCATTGTGGGAATCCAAGCCAGTGACGTGTGGTGCGGTTCATGGCTGATGAGGCACTGACTCCTTCAATGTCAAAGTTGCAAATATATGAACCCAAAAGAGTAGCTTATTCACTACTCAACTGGCAGCATGCACATTGACAACTGCTTATGTTTCATATCTCTTCAGCATTCTTTACAAACACATAGGTAAGGCACATATTTGGCTAAGAAAGAACGTTACATAGCGGCAAGAGAGAGTGGAGAGAGCACATTGGTTCTGCACCTTCCATGTGTTCTAAATTTGCCATTGCAACTTCACAATTCACACTCATTTAATACAAATGAAAGTATTGAGTGGTGTACAAAAAAAAAATGGATCTCAATTTTGACCTTACTTGGAATGTTTAGTTGTTTTTAAAAGCTTTTAATTCTAATGCTTTAATCAATTTTAATACAGACTTCCAACAAAAGGATAACAAGAAAAACAAAAGAATATTTTATTTAAGGTCAAAATTTAGTTTTTAAATATTGGATTATTTTTTTCTTAGTCTGATCCCATTTTCTATAAAATTGAAAACCTTTACCTTTACCTTTATTTGTAAATGAGGTCCATACGCCTATCCTTCTCCAGGAAAATCTCTGTTACTTTCTTATAAAAGGCCTCCTTATTTTTCATTAGTTTTAAAAGTCTTAATCTTCCATTTTTGCAGTCAGTCAGAACAAAAAAATAAAAATAAACGGACTGCTGTAGTGCACTTGACTTTCTGATATCGCTAACTTATTTGAGCCTCAGCGTAGAAGAACAGCAGCAACAAGCACCTGTTTGGTGCGGCACGGTACTGTCTGCCTCAACTTGTGCCTTTTCACTGTGGTTTTTTGTCCAATCAGCAAGACTGAATATGTAACACACATTCATTAAAGATATTAGCCAGACTTTGGAAGGTCAGGGTGTATAATAAATGTGTCTGCAAGCATTATATTGGCAACATACAGAAAGACAGCAACAGGCACGTGCCAATTGCATGCATCAACTCAGTGTGTTAGGGATAGTGCAGTCCAAGGTGAGGTGAGGCTTGTTGCTGCCGCACCCCACGTTTCTCCCTTGTATCTGAACAGGAAATGTGCAAATTTAGTGATTTTGACTATAAAAATGATCAAAATTGTTGGAATCATACAGAAAACAAATTTACAGTGCATCCGGAAAGTATTCGCAGCGCATCACTTTTTCCACATTTTGTTATGTTACAGTCTTATTCCAAACTGGATTAAATTCATTTTTTTCCTCAGAATTCTACACACAACACCCCATAATGACAACATGAAAAAAGTTTACTTGAGAGATTTGCAAATTTATTAAAAATAAAAAAATTGAGAAAGCACATGTACATAAGTATTCACAGCCTTTGCTATGAAGCTCAAAATTGAGCTCAGGTGAATCCTGTTTCCCCTGATCATCCCTGAGATGTTTCTGCAGCTTATTTGGAGTCCACCTGTGGTAAATTCAGTTGATTGGACATGATTTGGAAAGGCACACACCTGTCTATATAAGGTCCCACAGTTGACAGTTCATGTCAGAGCACAAACCAAGCATGAAGTCAAAGGAATTGTCTGTAGACCTCTGAGACAGGATTGTCTCGAGGCACAAATCTGGGGAAGGCTACAGAAAAATTTCTGCTGCTTTGAATGTCCCAATGAGCACAGTGGCCTCCATCACAGTGGAAGAAGTTCGAAACCACCAGGACTCCTCCTAGAGCTGGCCGGCCATCTAAACTGAGCGATCAGGGGAGAAGGGCCTTAGTCAGGGAGGTGACCAAGAACTCAATGGTCACTCTGTCAGAGCTCCAGAGGTCCTCTGTGGAAAGAGGAGAACCTTACGGAAGCCACTCCTTAGTAAAAGACACATGGTAGTCCGCCTGGAGTTTGCCAAAAGGCACCTTAAGGACTCTCAGACCATGAGAAACAAAATTCTCTGGTCTGATGAGACAAAGATTGAACTCTTTGGTGTGAATGCCAGGCATTACGTTTGGAGGAAACCAGGCACCGCTCATCACCAGGCCAATACCATCCCTACAGTGAAGCATGGTGCTGGCAGCATCATGCTGTGAGGATGTTTTTCAGTGGCAGGAACTGAGAGACTAGTCAGGATAAAGGGAAAGATGATTGCAGCAATGAACAGAGACATCCTTGATGAAAACCTGCTCCAGAGCACTCTTGACCTCAGACTGGGGCGACGGTTCATCTTTCAGCAGGACAACGACCCTAAGCACACAGCCAAGATATCAAAGGAGTGGCTTCAAGACAACTCTGTGAATGTCCCTGAGTGGCCCAGCCAGAGCCCAGATTTGAATCCGATTGAACATCTCTGGTGAGATCTTAAAATGGCTGTGCACCGACGCTTCCCATCCAACCTGATGGAGCTTCAGAGGTGCTGCAAAGAGGAATGGGCAAAACTGGCCAAGAATTGGTGTGCCAAGCTTGTGGCATCATATTCAAAAAGACTTGAGGCTGTAATTGCTGCCAAAGGTGCATCGGCAAAGTATTGAGCAAAGGCTGTGAATACTTATGTACATGTGATTTCTCAGTTTTTTTATTTTTAATAAATTTGCAAAAACCTCAAGTTAACTTTCTTCACATTGTCATTATGGGGTGTTGTGTGTAGAATTCTGAGGAAAAAAATGAATTTAATCCATTTTGGAATAAGGCTGTAACATAACAAAATGTGGAAAAAGTGATGCGCTGTGAATACTTTCTGGATGCCCTTTGTAGCACAGACAAGTGAACACATTTATTTTGTTATCATTATTAGTTTTTTTACTTTTATGATGACAGGTGAGGCTCCTGACATCCTTGCAACTAGCATATTGGGGAAGACAATATTTATCAGTGTTCATCTCCCCCAGTCCTTCCATTGTTCAGTTGATCCTTGTTCAATCTCGTTCGGGATGCCAATTCATGGGTGCCATTCATTAAAATGTATAACGTTGTACCAGCATGCTTTCAGGATGAATTACAGATGGGTCAGTTATTCAGGGATAATTTTCTGGACAGTTTTCATTGCATTGAATTGTAAGAGACCTTTTTAAAAGGGAGAACATACTTATAAAAAATATAAAAATATACTTTTTATATTTGGTTCTATTTTATTTCTTCCTTCTAGACACTAATTTCGTCCAATATGTGGATCCAAAAGCCAGTCCTTCAGGAATAGCCACTAGAAACAGCTGTGGGTGGTGCACCAGTGCACTGCAAGTCATATTGCAACATGGTGGGATCTATCAGGATGTCATGGGTGCTCACCCTGGGGCCCTGCTTGTAAAGGAGCCTTAGCATATGCAAAAAAAAAAAAAAAAAAAGTAGCCGTAAAAGTCCACGTTTTTACTGACAGGCATCCACAGCAACCCACCAACCAGCACACATCCCTGTCCCACTTCGATCTTCACGATTATAAACCTGTCCAATCAGACCTAAATAGAAAGTTTTTAAAAGAAAATTATTATTTGGTTGGGCATGTTCAGAGCAGGTTTATAAAAGGTCTTTTTATAAGATCTTGCATTTGACGGGCTACTCTGCTAAAAAAGAGTAAAAGACAAAATGGATGGTCATTGAAAGTGAGAGCCCATTGGTTCAGTGAGAGGAAAAATTAAAGAGAGAGAAAGAAAAGATGCTGTTTTGATGAAAGCTACTGTACACAACATTTTTAACTAAAAAAAACAACAGTTAAATTATGATTTGAATAATACTGGAGTTGAGACTAATAATAAAAACCCTACAGAGAGTCAGGAGAAAACTAATAATGTAGGTTTAGTAACAATATGCAGTCCCGTAACTGTGAAGTAGATGTAAACAACAATGGGGAAGACAATGAGAACACTGCAGGAGATAAGAAGCATCCAACAGCACCAAACTTGAACAAATGAATCCTTCTATAAGGTCTTTTATTTTATTTAGTGTTAATATATGAACTAAAACCACTCAGTTGCAGATTTTTTCCTCAAAGTTGAATAAGTCTTTTTAAAGTGTTTCATTGACGCTCATTAACTGTGCAATCAGAAGAAAGTTGTTTTACCACTGATGTAACGATATATTCATAAATTAGTGTGATGCATTCATTGCAATAAACAAATGAGCAAAAAAGGAAGGTGAAGTTTGGGGAGGTGGTTAGGTCTTTTTTGTGTTTTGGCACTCTGAGGCTCATGGGGGTCTTAATCTGGCTATGTACCACACTCCGATTTAGGGTCACGCTAAATGTAATGTATTTGTTTTCAGAGTTGTGTGAGTATGAAGAATAAACTTGCATTGCCAACGCCACGTGCCTGGGCTGAGTTAGAAACACAGGAATCTGGAGATGATCCGGCAGCACTAACTAACATGTCACCACATTACACTTTGAATATGCGGTATGTAAAATAATCAGCATACATTCAGACATCTGACCCCAATGAACAATGATATCCATTGAATTGCATGGATGGCTGCAGTTACGTTTAATAATCATTTTTTAATTATGCAAGAAACAACAATTCCATTACAAAATTATACATTATTATTTAAATCATCCTTAATGTAATTTCTCCTCATTTTAATTACGAAGTGTAATTTAAATTAGTCCGAGCAAACATCAAATGTATATTGTGTTCACTTTTTAAGGTCATTCAGTGTGGTAGGTGGTAATGAATTTCTCCAAATGGCAAATAACTATATTGCAGTTGGAGCCAAGTATGGTGACATCTCAGCTGCTGATGTTTTGCCATCAATGGTCATGACTTCGTGAGATGTACTAAGTGATGTTGTGTCAACTGAAAAAACACAACTGGCAATGCACCTGGCAGCTATACAAAGTTTGGTGTAACTACAGACATGTGACACAGGCTAAAACAAACAAGTCATGTGTCATCAGTCACCTGTTAATATGGTGGTGTTCAGTGGTCCACACATACTCATACTCAAACTCCAGAAGACAAGCATACTGCTGATTGTATTAGACACAATGTAAGAGAAATCTTTGAGGAACAGTGCAAGCTGGAAATATGTTTTTGTAACAGATAATGTGGACAGAGTTAGCTTGGTTGTGCTTGTCATCATTTAAAGTTTGTGCTGTGGTATGGACTTCATAAGCCGTCTAGTAATGATGAAACTGAACTCTGCCTTCCCACTGAAATTTGAGAATTAATTGACACCTGTAAAGTGTTAGCAACTCTAGTGAAAAAGCTAAAATCAATCATTCTTTATTAAAAAACATTTGAACGGTGGCGCAGTGGTAGCACTGCTGTCTCGCAGTTAGGAGACCTGGGTTCGCTTCCTGGGTCCTCCCTGCGTGGAGTTTGCATGTTCTCCCCGTGTTTGCGTGGGTTTCCTCCCACAGTCCAAAGGCATGCAGGTTAGGTGGATTGGCGATTCTAAATTGGCCCTAGTGTGTGCTTGGTGTGTGTGTGTCCTGCAGTGGGCTGGCGCCCTGCCCAGAGTTTGTTTCCTGCCTTGCACCCTGTGTTGGCTGGGATTGGCTCCAGCAGACCCCCGTGACCCTGTGGTTAGGATATAGCGGGTTGGATAATGGATGTATGGATGGATTGAACAGTGTGTTGTTACAAAATGAAACAGTTTGTTAAAAACTCTATACTGTGGGCTGGAGCCCTGCCTGGGGTTTATTTCCTGCCTTGCACCCTGTGTTGGCTGGGATTGGCTCCAGCAGACCACCGTGACCCTGTAGTTAGGATATAGCGTGTTGGATACTGGATGGATGGATAAAAACTCTATAGTCAGAAGCACAGAATTTGTTTGGCTTACGAGAATTAGAATACCAATAAGAACTTAGTTTGTCTGTTGCACTATTGCATAGTCTAACCTTGCAATATGACCATTAGCCACCTTGTGCTGTCCAAAATCCTACACTTCATTAAGTCACAGCAGCACAATATCAACTCTTCAGACATTTTCATCACATACACAGTTTTTTGGCCCCATGCTAGTTCATAAGGTGTCATATATACGAGTATATATATATATATATATATGAGTATATATATATATATATATATATATATATATATTATACAGCACAGAGGATGCCAGAAGAAATGTTTGGGCACCAGCTAGGTAACCCCATTTAACCAGCCACACGCTGGCACGCTAAATAACTGTGGCTTCTTTGTAGCCTATCTTAAGGTTAACATAAAGTTCTTTCAGTGGGAGCACAGTTTTCTCTGAGGATCAGAACCAAAAGAATATGTTTTTATGGCATCAGAGAAGGAAGGAGCAGGGCCTTCTCTGGACACTGTGGATGTAGCAAAGTGACCCCTTTGGCCATCTCCTTGAAACTGTGGTGGAACCAGAAGATCCCAGTGTGGCATCGCCTACCTTGTCAGAGCCAGGAAGGTGGTCCCCGGTTCTCCTAGGATTAGCTTTTTAATTGCTTCCACCTACTCAGTCAGGCAAGACTGGAGTTGGGTGAGGATCAGAGTAAAGAGCTTGACTGGTGAGGAGGAAGAGGAGGCCAGTATAATGAGAAAGAGGAAGGCTGGGAGGTGGGAGGGAGCATTCTTACTGATAATCAGGTAGATAACCTGGGAGAGTATAGATAGGCCTGGAGGGGCTTATGCTTTGTTATTTTGTTTTCCATATTCATTGTGTACTCCTTTCCTTTCAACCTCTCTTTGGTATATTTTGTGTTATTTAATTAATTATCCTTCCTAACTCTTATTTGGACTGTGCTGGTGTTGTTCGGGATTTAGGGTCTGTGCCAGAGCAACCCCATCTAGTCAAATTGGTAAAGTCACTCTCCTAATTTTTATACTATCCATGTTTCAAACCATTATCAAAGATTCCTAAACCAGTTCAGGAGCACAGTCTATTGCCTATTGTGGTACTACAACAAGAATGAATGGAAGATGGGTGCCATTCTGTCGCAGGGTACAACTACGAACATACCCTCACTCAGATCTGAGACAGCAATCAATGTCAAACACGTGTGTTTAGGACAAAAGGAGAAAACTAGAGAACACCCTACAAAAAACACAAGAAGGACATGCACACTTCACCTGGAAAGTGATTCAAATCAAGACATCGCAAGCGTCTGTAGCAGCAGAAATAACCATTGTGCTGCGTAAATTAAGTATTTTAATAAAAAACCTGAATAAACATAATGCTGGGCTGCGGATAAAAGACTGAACTTGATTAATGCCTTCAACTACTTTCTAAATGTTAGAGGGCATTTGTTAAAAGAGCACTGCCTCTGCAATGTTTATGTGAAACATGATTCCTACTTCCCAGTGTGCAATATGTAAAGTACTCTGCTGAAAGTAATTGTGTTAAGGGATTGAATAAATAATCAGTCATTTTTGTCATGTCCTGAATCATCTTTGTTTTCACAATTAGCCAAATTCCAGCATCTAGATAGACATGACAAATAAACATTAGTTCAAAACAAATAAAAGAGAGTTTAGTTTAAAGTACACATCTTTAATTGCTTTTGCTTTTGGTATATAAAAGTGTAATTGCTACGGACTGTCAGTGCTTAGCATCTGTGCCTAAGGATTATTTTCTGAATGAAAGCAGTGCCATCATGTGGTAACTGCATACAATGCTCTGAAAGTGCATGAGGGAATGTCGGGTTTTATGACTTGTTCTTCCTTTGCACAGGAGCTTAATTTAAGTGCTTGAATATCACAGTATTTTTGTTACTTTTGTTACTTTATTCTATGTATTCTTCTTTCATGACACTCTTACCTTAATTTAATGCAGATAATGCATATGATTTTTGAGTATCTTTAAATATGATGTCATTTTTAAAGTTATGGCTTTAACTTTGGTAGAGTACATTGTCCTGTTCATAATGGCCTGTCCCAGAAAGAAGGATACAGTGGAAATATTGGCTAAAGAGTTAAGAGCAATTGTCTTTTCACATGACCATTTGGGGTGGTCAGCCATTGTACAGCACCTCAACAGCAGTTCTCAGGTTGAAGGGGTTGATTAAGGGCCCAACAGAGTAAGATCCCTTCTGGCAGTAACGGGACTTGAACCGGCAACCTTCCAGATTCTAGTCTCAGAACCACCACTCTGTGGGATCAAACAAAGTCCAACACTTTGCCACTCTCCGGTGCAATATAGAAGTCATTAAATGGTGACTTCTATCATCAAAAGCAATTAAAGATGTGTACTTTAAACTAAACTAAACTAAACTCTCATTTATTTGTTTTGAACTAATGATTATTTGTCATGTCTATCTAGATGCTGGAATTTGGCTAATTGTGAAAACAAAGATGATTCAGGACATGACAAAAATGACTGATTATTTATTCAATCCCTTAACACAATTACTTTCAGCAGAGTACTTTACATATTACATCAGAGAGAAGGCCATCTGAAATATTTGGACTACAATCTTAAGAGTGATGCGAAATACTTACCATCCTTAGCCTCTGGGTTTATTATTTTTAGTAAAAGCCTGAGCAGAACCACTTTGAAGGAGTCATTATTTAAATCTCCTGAAAAAGAACTGTCATTTACTGTGTATAACATACAGTCTGAAAATGCTCTACAAATAAGATTTTAGCAATCTCTTTGAAGTGTAGTATATGGGTTGGTTTGGAACTTGGAACTGACATTTTCTGATTAGCAGTAAGCTGAAAGTTACTGAAATATACACATTACTTTTTTTACAGCACCAAGAACTCCTTTAAAAAAGACTACCATGATACTAATCTATAAGTCATCCAAAGCTTTTAATGCTAATGACTACACACTGGTGATTCTGACTTCAGTGGCTATGAAGGCTATTAAACAGCTGGTTCTGGCATTTTAAATCATTCATAGCTCTTCATCTCAATCCAAATCCACTTGCTAACAGTTGATATATACAGTATATTGTCATGCATGTGTGTCAGTGAATTGCCCTCCTGGCTCATCTTAGGTACTAACCTCCTCCCTCCAAAGTGCTGAGAAGACACCCAGTGAGGGCATTTGACTCCGCATATTCCAGTCCCCCAGCTACAGTTTTTTATCCCTTGCTGAATTTATACATTTGCTCACTTACAAAGAAATTAACATTTTTATGGTAGTTTCATTTTAATGGAGAGAGACAGAATATCAACCAAAAATCCAGAAACAACACATTAGATAAGACTTATAAATTGATTTGCATATCATTCAGTGAAACAAGTATTTGATCCCCTACAACTCAGCTAGAATTCTGGCTCCCATGGATTGGCTGTGTCCACATGTGGCACACAGATTACAATCAATCAATCAATCAATCAATCAAATACTCCTGATCTCAACTCGTTATGTGTATAAAGCACACCTGTCCACAGAATCAATTTCTTCCATTCCAACCTCTCCACCACCATGGGCAAGACCAAAGAGCTGTCAAAGGACATCAGGGACAAGATTGTAGACATACACAGGGCTGGAATGGGCTACATGCAATTATTTGGAAATGGAAGAATCAATCATTTATCAACAAGTGGTATTCTTAGTGACTGCCTCCAGATCATTAACAAGCTCCTCCCGTGTAGTTTTGGGCTGATCCCTCACCTTTCTCGTGATCATCTTCACCCCCTATGAGGCAAGATCTTGCACGGAGCTCCGGACTGACGGCGATTGGTGATCATTTTATAATTTTTCCATTTCCAACTAATTGCAGCAAGAGTTGTCACCTTCTCACCAAGCTTCTTGCTGATGGTCTTGTAGATGCTAGGGGTCACTGTTACCTTTTAAGCCCAACAGACAGACATGCCAAACACAGGGTTAAAGCACCAAGAAGTCCCTTAGCACCACAGCCACAATAACAACAACAACAACAACAACAAAATTTATTTATATAGCACATTTTCTTACAAAAATGTAGCTCAAAGTGCTTTACATAATGAAGAAAAATAAAAGACAAAATAAGAAATTAAAATAAGACAACATTAGTTAACATAGAAAAAGAGTAAGGTCCGATGGCCAGGGAGGACAGAAAAAACAAAACAAAAAAAAAACTCCAGACGGCTGGAGAAAAAAATAAAAAAATTCTAACACAATCAAATAAACACAATATTATAATTCTCTTCCAGTCCTCCCCAGTTCTCAATTGGCATTTCTTCCACAAATGGCCCAGCTGGTGACATTCATATCACAGCTGCCTCCCTCCTGACGTTCGTGCCCTACGGGTTTGGAAGCAGATTGGGAACATCTGATCTGCCAGCTGAGGGTGGACCGTCTCCCTGCCCCTGCAGAGAGCATCCCTCCATAGCACGTGAGCGTTCAGCTCCAGGTGCTGCAATAGCAGGAGATCCCTGCTTTTCTCCCGGGACCTCCTTTTCTGTCTGAGGTTTATCACAGTTTGGGTCTCTCTGTGTGTAATATATACTGTATATTGTGAACACCAGGGGTCACTGTTGCCCCGTTAGACCCAACAGACAGATACACAGACACAGGGTAAAATCACCAAGAAGGTCTTTTTTTTTTTCTTCTTGTAATAGTGCCCAAAAGCACCTTTGCCACCATGAACAGGCAAGTAACAAATATAACAATACTATAAATCACACAAATCTCTCCTCCACACCTCCCATCAAGCTCTGTCCTACTACCTCCCAACTTCGGCTTGCTTGCTGGGTCCCCACTAGTCCTTTAAATAGTCTTTGACCCGCAAGTGCTTCTGTTCTTCCAACCACGTGACTCGTCTGCACTTCCGGGTCAGATGGAAAATTGTATTTTTCTTCAGCCAGCAAGTACTTCTATGTTTCCATCCCTGTGACTTGGGAGTACTTCTGGGCTATACGGAAAATTAAGGTTCTCGGGTCTCCCTGCAGCATCTCCTGGCAGCACCCACGGTACCCAGCAGTGCTGTGAAGCCGAACTCCAAATCCCATGGTGCCCTGCGGGAATCTTGGGTATCACTATGCTGCAGGGGCATCTCCATCTGTTGTCCGGGGGGAAGTAGTGTCCCTCAGAAGCTACTTTCACCCATCTTTCTCCTCTATGGGCATCCTGGCCGGGTTGAGCAACCGGCTGTCCGGCACAATATACAGTATATATATATATATATATATATATGTAGTGATCCCTTGCTATATCGCGCTTCGACTTTCGCGGCTTCACTCCATTGCAGATTTTAAATGTAAGCATATCTAAATATATATCACGGATTTTTCGCAGGCTCGCGGATTTCTGCGGACAATGTGTCTTTTAATTTATAGTACATGCTTCCTCAGTTGGTTTGCCCTGTTGATTTCATACAAGGGACGCTATTGGCGGATGGCTGAGAAGCTACCCAATCAGAGCATGTATTACATATTAAATAAAACTCCTCAATGATATACGATATGCTTCCCATGCGGTGCTTCGCATACTTAAAAGCCCGAACAGCATGTATTGATTTTTGATTGTTTGCTTTTCTCTGTCTCTCTCCCTCTCTCTGACATTCTCTGCTCCTGACGGAGGGGCTGTTCGCAGAGGGGCTGTTTGCACACTGGCCTAGAGGATACGGAACACTCCTCTGAAAAATGCTGACAGACTACCTTCACATTGCTAACTTACTTGCGGCTGCTTTGTCGCAGTGTTTCGCATACTTAAACGTCCAAACAACACCTATTGATTTTTGATTGTTTGCTTTTCTCTCTCTGTCTCTCTCCCTCTCTCTGACATTCTCTGCTCCTGACGCACACTCCTTTAAAGAAGAAGATATGTTTGCATTGTTTTAATTGTGAGACGGAACTGTCATCTCTGTCTTGTCATGGAACACAGATTAAACTTTTGAAAAAGTGATAAATGTTTGTTTGCAGTGTTTTAAAGTCACTTTCTCTACAACCTCCTGTGTTTCTGTACAATATAAACATATAACAATATAAACGTATGGTTTTTACTTCGTGG
This sequence comes from Polypterus bichir lapradei, assembly GCA_026402145.1. Classification (NCBI taxonomy): domain Eukaryota; kingdom Metazoa; phylum Chordata; class Cladistia; order Polypteriformes; family Polypteridae; genus Polypterus; species Polypterus bichir. The sequence continues at coordinate 61,376,056 of JANRMT010062790.1, read as the reverse complement.
ATTTTCACCTTTCGCGGGGGGTTCATAGATATGGTTGTTTTAAAGTGCTTTATAAATAAAATTGGATTGGATTGGAAATAGATATATATATATATTGTGATGAATGGCCAGGGCCCATGCCCAGCCGGGACGCCTCTGCAGCACATGTATCAGGGGAGCAAGTATGGGAAACACAAAATCTCAACTCCAGCTGCCGAATGGAGGGAGGTGGCCCCTTTTATGCTGCCCCGGATATGTTCCAGGTGACCCTTGATGAACTTCGGCCAGCACTTCCTGGTGTAGCAGAAGTGCTAGCTGAGTACCCATAAGCACTCCGGGTGTCCCTGGTTTTCCTTCTACCAGCACCTCCGGGTGTGGCGGAAGTGCTGACGTCCAGGGCTTCATAGGCATCTGGGCACCCCCTGGTGGTGACCACGGGCCCCTATAGGGTTGAGCTTCCATGCTCTGTTCCTGTGGTCCCCATATCAACCAGGGCGACTGCCCTCTCGTGTTCCGGAGGAGGCATAGTCCCTGTTCCGATCCTTCCAGGTGTCCTGGCTGGGTACCGCCCCCAGCCGCTCGCCACAATATATATATATGTATACTGTATATACAGTGCTTTCAGAAACTATTTGGACCCTGTGGTAGATAGGGGGCGCTCTCGCTCCCTTGAACCCCTGTCCACGACTCCTGACACCAGGTAAAAGTCCAAGATTCGACTTTATTTAATCGCCACAGTGCACAAAGCACACTCTCCACCACTATTCTCATATAATAACAATAACTAAATCACAAATACAATAAACCAATCCTCCAGCTCCCAGACACGTTGCCACCCTTCCACCCAGCTCAGCTCGCCGTCTGGGAGCTCCCGTAGTCCTTTTATATCTCCTGACCCGGAAGTGTTCTCCATCCCCAGTCCATGTGATACTCAATCACTTCCAGGTCAGGTACAAGTTCTTTTCTTCACCCTGGAAGCACGTCATTCCTTTTGTCCACGTGTGCTTCTGGGGCGTAGGGAAAATATCCATCATTCCTCCCTGCAGCGTCCCCTAGTGGCCCCCATGGCATCCAGCAGGGCTGCGCATAAAAACTACATTGTCCATGATGCCCTGCTGGTCTTCTGGGGACCTCCATACTGCAAGGAGGGCTCCACCTGTCGGCTTGGGGGTATTGGCCGGGATAAACAACCGGCCATCCATCACAACCCGTTCAATTTTTCAAATTTTGCTATGTTGCAGCCTTAAGCTAAAATACTGTAAGTTAATTTTTCCATTATCAAATAGCACTCAATACCCCAGATGATTTTGTAAATGTATTAAATAGAAAAAAAATCACATTCATACAAGTATTCAGACCCTTTACTCAGTACTTCTTTGAAGCACCTTTTTGCAGTAATTATTGCCTGGAATCTTCTTGGGTATGATGTGACTAGCTTTGTACACCTGGATTTGGGGATTTTCTAACATTCTTGTCTTCAGATCTTCTCAAGCTCTGTCTGGCTGGATAGATACCATTGGTGGATGGCTATTTTCTGGTCTCTTCAGAGCTGTTTGATTAGTATCAGGCATGGATCTGGCTGGGCCAATCTAGAACTTTCGCAAAGTTGACCCTCAGCCTCACTTGTGTTGTCTTTGTTTTGTAGTTAGGATCACTTTCATATTGAAAGGTTAACCTTCAGTGGTGTCTGAGGTCCAGAAGAATCATTGTTTTCCTTCTACAGGTTACTCCTTTTACCACTTAAGACCTCTAGAACTGAAACAGAGTGACCATTGGGTACTTGGTCAGCTCTCTTACCAAGTCTCTTCTCCCACTATTGCCCATTTTGGCTGGGTAGCCAACTCTATGAAGTGTTGTGGTTGTTTCACACGTATTTCTTTTAAAGAATGATGGAGGCCATTACACTCTAAGGAGCCTTCAATGCCACTGAATTTTTTTGTAGCCTTCCTCAGATCTGTGCTGCGAAACAATCTTGTCTTTAAGCTCTGCAGGCAATTTTGTCAACCTCATGGCTTGGTCTGTGCTCTGATACACATTTTCAAGTGTGGGACCTCCTACAAACATGTGCTTGCCTTTCTCAATCAGATCTAATCAATCAAATTAAGGTGTAGAAACATTTCAGTGATGATCAATATAACTGCACCTGAACTGAATTTCAACTTTTATAGCAAAAGGTATGAATACTGGTGTCAATGTGATATTTATATTTTTTTATTCTTAATAAATTTGCACAAATCCTGTTTTTGCTTTGTCATTCCTGGGTATTTGGGGTTGCTTGATTGTGGGGAAAAAATGAATGTAAATGTTTTTAGCATAAGGCTGCAAATTAATAAAATGTGAAAAAGTGAAGGGGTCTGAATTCTTTCTGAAGGCACTGTATATATATTTAGTTGTTCAAAGATCTATTAGAAACCAGCAAGTGAACTCTCTGTACTTCTTTCACCACTCCAGCTAGACAAAGTGATTCCTAGGCTTACATAGACATAGATAAGAAAGACAGCTAGCAAGTAGTAAATCATCATGTAGACTGGGAAAAGATCTTTGGAAAGTACAGTTATGAAACACAAAGTGCACAGTTTTTCATTTCATTCAAGATACAGTATGTCATGGTGAGGTTAGGCTAAAGGAATTCCATTGCTTTATTATTGTAATATACAGGGTAGCCCAGCAAAAGGTGGCCTGCCTCCAATCGATCCCATGACATTGCAAAGAGTATACATGAACATGCTGAAACAGACATAGAGATGTATTGACGCACAAGGAGATCACTTTCAGCTTCTTCTGTAAATGTGAGTACCAAATTTGATCATTTTTCTCTTCACCACATAATGCAGTCATCTTGGTGGAAGCGAGTGACTTTTTTGTATTTAAGTAAATATATGTTTTATATATAAAACAAGGCTATATTGTAGGCATGGAGCTGGACAGTTTGACATCCGTGGCAGAGCGAAGGGCGCTGAGCAGGCTCCTGTCAATCATGGAGAATCCACTGCATCCACTGAACAGGATCATCTCCAGACAGAGGAGCAGCTTCAGCAACAGACTGCTGTCACTGTCCTGCTCCATTGACAGACTGAGGAGATCGTTCCTCACCCACACTATGCAACTCTTCAATTCCACCCGGGGGGTAAACTTTAATATTATACAAAAATATTGTCTGTCTGTTATACCTTCATTGTTATCACTCTTTAATTTAATATTGTTCTTTATCAGTATGCTGCTGCTGGAGTATGTGAATTTCCCCTTAGGATTAATGAAGTATCTGTCTATCTATCTATTATAAAATTACCTAAACTAATTTCCTTCACATTATGTTATGGATTTCAGTACAATTTTCATACAAAATAGTCTGCAATTTTGACATCGATTAAACAATCTGCAAAACATCTTTGCCTCATAGTAAGTAGGTGGGTTAGGATTCTCTGGGTAATCAACAGAAGACAGCAATCTGGTAGTGTAATATAAGTTGTCATGATAATTGGTTCAGTAGGTTTATTCTAGGACCAAACTGTGGAGGGCCAATAGAAGATGAGGATCTTTGGTGGCTTAAATAATATTTGATAAGTAATCAAAAAAGATAGGCTAATAGTGAATTAGCAGTGGACACTGACAAAGCAGGGGGTGGCAAGACATGTGTGTGCTTGAAAGTGTTTCAGACATGAATGTTTTCCTTTTTATATGTCACGTAATATGCGTTCATGCTTTTTCCTTTCCCTTGTATGCCTTATCACTCTGTGAGAAAGTATTACTTGGACTCTGCCAGGAGAAAAGTCAATCTGTTTCCAAATAACCTTTGAGTTAAATTTTGATTGGTTTAAAAACTATACCCTGAACGCAGTGGAGCACCACAACCACTGACCTATTCAATGTACGGAACTGGGAAATGTGGCCCTCTGTAACCTTTCAACCTCCATAGTTCTGCGTGCTTTGATAGTGAGAACACCTCGAGAAATTCTGCTAGCACATAAAATGACAGCAAGAAAACATCTTAACCTAGAGCTGTATTTATTCTGCTGAAGTCCAAATTGGGTTTGGCAGAGCCTGATGTGGATAATACACAGAATGATTGTTTAAAATTGACTTAGCTGTACAAAATCTTTATTTGTAACATGGTTGTTTGGTTGTTTTGTTGTTGTCATTTTGTTGCTGTTGTGGTTTTGAGGTTGTACTGTAATGGGTTGGAGACAGTGGTACTAACCAAAAAACAGGAGAAAGAGCTGGAGGTGGCAGAGTTAAAGATGCTAAGATTTGCACTGGGTGTGACAAGGATGGATAGGATTAGAAATGAGTGCATTAGAGGGTCAGCTCAAGTTGGATGGATAGAAGACAAAGTCAGAGAGGCGAGATTGCATTGGTTTGGACATGTGCAGAGGAGAGATGCTGGGTATATTGGGAGAAGGATGGAGAAGGGAGAAGGTGGGTGTAACAGAGCAAGATGTAGAGGAAAGAAAAATATGAAACAAGATGATCCGCTGTGGTAACTCCTAATGGGAGCAGCCAAAAGAAGAAGAAGATTGTAAGTAGAACTACTTTACCTTTCCACAGTGCATTTTCAAACAGTGAGGCTGGTCTACTCATTGACCTAACACTCCCTGCTGAAAATAGGCTCTAATGTTGGAGAGAGTCAGGAGAATGTGTGTGATCCATAATTTGTCCTGAATTTTCCCATGTGTGGCTCAGACTGAACAAGAGTGTATGCTATCAAGATTAAATTTGCATTTGCTTTCTGAAATTGTGCCAGTGTGATCCTGATGCCAACATTGTTTTGTTGTACTAGAAATATTACCTTGATATGAGTCCTTTATCAGAAGCGTGATTTTTTTACAGTGGAGAATGTATGGTAGATAAAAAAGGAAGAATAGAAAATTAAGTTTGGATGCTTCTGACTTGAAATTAGCAGGGTGTCTTTGTGTGAGATTAAATCTAACAGATTTAGAAGATGAAGATATACAAGTCACAGAAGACTTCATAACTGTGAGTCATATAGAATGTTTAATAGGAGATGTTTTATTCTTCCAATAAATCATTGATAAGAGTTATATTAATCAGACACTTCCAATAGAGAGTGGTGTGAAGAGCTTATTCACACAAGCCTGGCAAGACTAACCAAAGAGAATCAAAGGAGAGGTTTGTCGAAGAAACCAAGAGTTCTCACATATTTGTCTGCCTTATCTGCAAATCTGTGGCTGAAGTCCTGGAAGAAGACCCATGATTTCCAGGAATTTCCATTTACGTGGCCCTCCCACTCTGCCTTACTTTAAAAGGAGCACCGTCATGGAGTTCCTTTTATAATGAGCTCCAAGAGTTGGCACGTATAACCCTAAGCAGAAGAGCACTTTGCTACTTGTGCCATTGACAAAGTCAGCAGTGCCTTAGTCCATCCATCCATCCATTATCCAACCCGCTATATCCTAACTACAGAGTCATGGGGGTCTGCTGAAGCCAATCCCAGCCAACACAGGGCGCAAGGCAGGAAACAAACCCCGGGCAGGGCACCAGCCCACCGCAGCAGTGCTCCTCATTATTTATCCTAGCTTTGTTGAACAAGACTTTTCCTACCTGAGACCCTAACCCTTTTTCAGTTTTCTTGTGCTGTACTGTATAGTATAGTAGTAACATAGTATTGTCATGTGTATAGTACAGAGTACAGTAAACATCTTACTTGTATGTCCAAACAACATGTAAACTGTCACCCCTCTCTGGCACCATGAAAAACAAGAATGTATGAAAACACATAACTTTATTTTATTTAACAGAAAGCAGCTTACGTGATGTTCTCCTTGCCCTTGTTTCCATACCAAATATGCCATCCATTGCAAAGTACACTCACACAAAAAATACATTCACTGATATTGGGTAAAATTATTTTACAGTGGAAGAAAATCTGATACAATTTAATTTCAATTATTAATGAAAGGGACCTGAGAGCTAAGTTTATTCAGTAGGATAATCTCATGGCCATGAACCGAAGTGTAAAGTAGGACAGAGATTTGTTTAAAATTGGACGAGAATAATTTCAGAGCAGAAATAACTGGAAAACGCCTACATATTTAATGAAATTATTGTGTGGGCTGAGGCAAACATAGTTGAAATAGGGAATTAACCAGCAAAATGAATAAATTCTATTATCCTAGTTGCTCGGAATTTGCAGCTAGAATGTTGCCCTATTCTTAACCTTATTCTTTCAGTTTTCTTTCTGTTTGTTGGGAAATAATGGATCAGTTGGGATGAGGAATAAGACTAGTAAGTTAATGTTAATGTTAAAATTATATGTGCTACCTTAGTTATGAGAAAGTGTTTGGCTTGACACAACAACATAAAAATATAATTAAATGGTGAAAGGTTTGGTGGCCTTTTCCCCTACAAGCTAACATATAAATGGAACATCCCTGTCACTTTGCTATAGTTTTGATGTGATAGAAAAACATCTTCAGTTTACTTGGTAAAGGCAAAATACTGCATAAAGCATACAGTTTTCATTTGGTCATCTTATTTATAAAATTATGATGCATTTCAAAAAGCAAGGTGTAATATACGTTTCACCAGAGGTGTCCCTGCACCACGTGTTGTGCAAAATAAGTTGTAAGCTTCCCCTAGTAATTTAACTTATTAATAAAAAGTGTATAAGAACTCTCAGCTTGGTCTTCTTAAACAATTTTTCCAAATTTTCATTCATTATCTAGAAAAATATCGTTCTTTGGAGTATGTGAAATTTTCTTTGTGCTAGGTGCTGCCAGCCTGTTTCCAGCTGAAGGGCTGGAGCAATTGGCCCTGCAGTGTTCTTCCAATTTAGTGATTGGGCAGGAAAGTCAACACCCATATTAAAATGAGGACTGCCTGCCGTTGTTTGTTTTTTAAATTTCACATTTGTGCTTCCAGTTTGTGCCTTTCCCTATCGTGGCAATGCACCATATGACAGTGAAGACTTTACAAAAAATTCTAGTATTTTTTGCTCCTTTAAAGGTAGCCACAGTAAAGTGAAAAAAAATACATAAAAAAGGTAGATCAATATTAGGAATGCATCATCTACAAGACATTACTCTGCATCTTGGTTTTCACCCACAGCTGAGGGGAACCACACTAAATTTAAAAAAAATTGGAGTAGAAGCTAGCAGTATGATGCACCAGTTTCAACAATGCACAGGATCCTGGTGAGGAAACAACAAGTAAACTTGTAAAAATTATTTTTTTTTATTTGTTTGTTGGCCTTATGTTGGCCAGCAGACACTAGTTAGCACTGCTACCGGACATGCAGTGTGCTGCGTTCAGAGTCATGCAGTGTGTGTGTGTCATCTGCATTTTCTTTCCCGGTTAGTGTGACTTGTCCTTTTTTGTTCAAAGCCATTCGTTTCTAAACTTGAGGGGTTGCTTTTTTAATTTAGTACACTCATTACCTACATATTTTCCTGAGCATTGGGTTGTGGTAAGGTTGCATTTTTACTGAACGTTTCAATCTATATTGCTTTATTTTGTCAGATGATGACAATGCTAGTAGGTATCACAATGATCTGATGCCAATGGAGGCAGACTATGCACCAGCATCCTATTGTTTCATTGATTTATTTCATGACCTAATGGTTGCATGAACATGCATGTTTTGCTAGTCAATAGCAGAAGATGGACAGATATTATTAGTTAGTGTGACAAGAAAGACACGTGTACATCGAAAAAGGTGTCCTGGATGCAAAAAGTTACATTTTGATAAGTTGTATTCAGGTTGAAGTCCAAAACAGAACTGATTTTGGTTGACAGGATGGTGGTTTTAAAGGCCATGGCAAGAAGTGACGTTATCTGGACAGGAACCGGACATGACTTCATCAGTACTGGAAGTGACGTCACCTATGGGGCCGGCACCTAGTGGGATTTCCCGGAGATTGTCTGCTGAGGATGGAGAGAGAAAGTTAGTGCAGTTTGCCACCTCCTGGTCTGGCATGGTATTATTATTATTTAGGCCCTCTAGCTGCCTCCCAATCGCACGTGTGTGACATTAGTTAAGTTAATGTAAAAGCAGTCTGCACACATATAGGAAAAATCTAGTATAGCATCTCCAGAATTTCCATGCCAAAAGCACTATTATCTTTTACATCAATTGGTAGTATTGATATATTGTAAAGTAGACAGCTTTCTTAAAAGAGAAATGTTTCTGCTTAAGGGTCTAGAGATAGAGGAAAACACAGAGATAAGGAGAGAAATGAGCTGCAGCAAATAATATTTAACAAAAGGCATTGTATCCATCCAGCTGTGTATCTTTAGTCATGTCCAAATATCAATGGCTTTATTTCTGGACGCATGCTGTGTATTCAGGCAGAATTCATATCAGCACATTGAATAGGATGAGACTTGGGAATATCAGCATGGAAGAGAATGAAAAACAGTCCTTAATAAAATATACAGAAAGGCAAGGGAAATGATACTTTTCAGAAAAGAAGCTAATCTTGGCAGAAGACATAAAAGGGTAGGGCAGGATGAGACAAAACCCAGCAAGATCCTAAAAGAGAGAAGAAAAAAACATATGCTGATGTTGGCAATGTGTGATATTGCCCGAGTGTAGGAAAAATGACACCACTGGAGGGCCATACCCTGCAAATGGACTGAATGAAGCAGGCAGGTACGTCATGGAAGGAGAATGAGTAAGAAACTGCGAACACCTCAAGCTAATAGACGGCAGCAGGCAACCCTGGTGCAGGAGTGGGACATCATTGTGCTAAGGTGGTAGCAGACAATAACTGAATAGAATGCATGGAACCTTGTGACCCTATTATGTGAGGGATAACTAAGGCTACCTATGAGGTACAATATAGTTCTTCAAAGACTGAAGAAGGCTCAGAGCGGAATGGATCTGAGGGGGCTCAAGCTTTAGATACCAACCCCTAATTCTGAAGGTGATACTGAGAGGGGATACACAACCAGAACAGGGGTCCTTTGGACTTAAAGTCAGGGTGGTGAAATGGGACAAGGGCGGGAGGAGGACTACAGAGAGTCCGAGACATAGAAAGAGATGAGAGGTGAAGAGAGTGATACGGTGGTACTTTGTGGCAGGCAAGTGGATGAGACAGGAATCAAACCTATAATTTTATGAGCTGGGATGTTACAAAAATTCTGACCTCTTTCTTGTATTTCTTATCTCTGAGTTTCTATCATTTTGGGTTCTTATTAATTAGGAATTAATTTCATTTGATTATACATTTTTCTGATTGTTTACTGTATATATGTTTGTGAATGCTAAAAATAGTTCATGTTTAATCGCAACATCATTGCTGTTTATTTCAAGTGTTGCCACTTATTTTTAACAGTTGCATTGGTTTCTCTTTCAAAAGATAACCAGGAGTGCCTGTGACTTCTCCTCCGTGTGCACCTTTTAACTGTTTGCATTTGTAGATAATAACAAGAACAAATTATTATTTTTTTGCATGTGCTTTACTTAAAAAGTACTATAGTTTTTATCCTTTTGTTTTAATTTTTAAACTAAAATTTTTGTTTAGCATTTTGAATTTAGATGAAAGCTAAGACATCATTTTGGTCTGATTACAACTTGCTATAATTTCAATTAGCTGCCTCCTTTTTCAACAGTAAAATTTGCTATGCGAAAAGCTGCTCACTTCCTCATCTTGTTTCTTGATTCATGTAGATGGCTGCTTGCACCACCATTACACCTGTCAGATGAATCCTATTCATACCCATAGTTCCTTTTTTAAAACAGTGACATGTTGTCCCATGGCACTGGTGCTTCAAGTTTCATTTCTGTTTTCAATGCTTCTTTAGGATTGCATTCAACAAGATTGTCATAAAAATTGGCAAAGTGGAGTTCCTCTTACCAGTATTAACTCAAAACACGTCTGATGTCTCAACAAAATGTCTACATGTGACAGGAAATAAGTCTGGAGTTGTTTTGTTTTTTTTTTCTTTTCACTAGAGACCTTTATTTAAATACTAAATATCTGGTAGATGTATGCGGAATTAATACATGAACACACTGACAGATAGGAAATAAAGTTGTGTTGTGACAATGGAACAAATTTGACTGAAAGTGAAATGCCTTATTTAATTTTTTTTATGCAATATGAAAAATTGAGGTTCACTATAAATTCAGTTTTGCATTGTGACAAATGCACATTGGAAGAGCACCTTCTGGGCTCATCAGAGGTATGTCATAATACCCTGGGACAAGAGGGGGCACTATCGCTAACTGTGTCACATGTCTTCTCCTCCACTGCTCTGAGAAGATGCTCTGTGAGGGCCACTGACTTCACCCCTTTTGTTTAAAGCAACAACAACAACAACAACATTTATTTATATAGCACATATTCATACAAACAGTAGCTCAAAGTGCTTTACATAATAAAGAATAGAAAAATAAAAAAACACAATATGAAAAAAAAATAAATCAGCATTAATTAACATCGAATAAGAGTAAGGTCCAATGGCCAGGGGGGACAGAAAAAACAAAATAAAAACTCCAGACGGCTGGAGAAAAAAAAATAAAATCTGTAGGGATTCCAGACCATGAGACCGCCCAGTCCCCTCTGCACTATAAAGCACTATAAAGCCTGGGCTCCTGGAAGAGGGTGGCTACTGCTGCACTGAGCTGACCACAGAATAAAACTCCATCCTGATCAAGAACAGCTGTCATTTGCCTACTCAGGCCATTTTCTTGTCTTTAGAACCTTAATAAAGAAATCACCCCATTGCACACTGTTTTGTTTTCATTTAGAAGAATTAAAGGGGACCAATCTGGCTGGTGTCCCGACTTTTCATATCTCTGGGATGTGTTATTCCCCCACTCAATGACAGTATTAGTCATTTTACTCATCACTAGTGTTAGATAATATTCTTAAAACTGTTGCATTTATGCAAATCTAGGGATGTTATGCTCAGCATATATAACATGCTAGTGAGATCATATCTGGAAAGTTGTATGCACTTCTGGTGCCTACATTATAGAAAAGACACGTCCACTCTAAGAGTTGTGAACAGAAGATCAACTAAATACATATTAAGACTGCTGAACATGTTCTACTGTGACAGGCTAAGGGAATTGTAAATGGCTTGAGCATGGGAAAGGTGCTATCATTATCATTATCAATATTATTATTATCTTTAGTCTTTGGCACAGAATGATACATGGGAATCTAATTCAAGTCTTCAAAATGATCAAAGCTGATTCAGTACAGTTCTTTGTGTTAAATAATGAATCACATACTCAAGGGAATTAACAAAAAATTATGGGAAAAGCTAATTAAGACACAATCCAGAAAGTAGTTCTCGTCTTAAGTGGTCACAGGAACCGTGAATATGCTACAGAGTGTTGTAGTTAAAGTGGAAGCCCTGAGAGCCTTTAAAAAGGACTTGGGTAAGATATTGGTGCTAACTAAACAAGTCTGACAACCTGAATAGGCTCCAGCAGTTTGTCAAGCTTTTGATGTTTATCAAATAGACTGAAGTCATTCAGTCAGGTTAATGGTTGACGGTTTGCCTGGCAGAAGTGTTTGTGTGGCATTGGAGTTTGTAGATAAAAGTGGTGCAGCTCCAGCTCAGTGGGTGTATGTGATCATGTGGCTTCAAGGTGTTTAATTGTGGATACTGGGGCTGATCGTGTTTGCATATGAGGGTGTGATTGGTTCCTGTTTACTCATTGATTCCTTGTTGGTCGTAATTAGGACACAGGAGCCCACAGGAGCTTAAAAGGAGCCTAAGTAGGTGCGAAGAAGGATGTTGAAAGGGAAACTAAAGGCAGAATCAGGAGTGTGACGAGGGGGCACAGCGGTCAGGGACCTCGTAAGAGAGCATGAGGAACAGCGCTCCAGGGGTTGATCGTTCCCCATTGAGCACTACGGAGGATTTGGGATCAATCTAGCGGCATCCTAAAGATCCTATAAGTGCTGAGGAGTGCATGTGGAAGACAGAGGTCTGGATGAGAACAGGAGATAGGTATTACAGCTGTCAGAGTCTCAATGAGTGAGCTGGGAAGACCCAGTATCTTCAAGGTTTTAATCTGGGATTTTAACTTATTTAGTTTTGTTTTTTATCCTCCATGGAGCACTTGTTTTTATTGGGATTATTTACTTACTGTATTTATTTGAAGAAGTACTGCAGTTTGTTGTGAACATTGCTGTAATTGTTGTAAATAAAACCACAGAGCAGTTTTTGCACCGCCCTTCGGTTTTTTAGGTGCCTTCATTGCCAAGTCATTCCTGGGATCATGACTATCAATGTCCTGAGTTCAAGGATGTGTATGCAAGCTGTGGACAACCCAGGCATCACACTTTATTCCTGCCCAGAAATATTGTTCTATCTGGTGTGTGTTCATATGTTGTGATAATTGTAATTTTCTGTAATACTGATCAAGATAATTGGGAAGAGAAACTTGACAAAATAGGGCTTAGATATGTTCTTGTTAGGGGTGCTATTCAAGGACTTCATAAAGTCACAAAACCAACATGGCATCACATTGGCTAGTGTTTTTGCCTTATAGCTCCAAGAACCTTGATTAGTTTTTTGACCTACCTGCCAGCTACTTGGAGTTTGCTTGTTCTCCTTGTGCCTGTATTTATTTTCTTGGCTAACCAATTTCCACATTCCAAAGGAGACTAGTTAGAAGCATGACAGGTTTTGATTAGAATTAGAGATTTAGGTCAGCAATACTGTTGTCTAATTTCTCCCAAATGACAGCAGGTTGAGTCTTAAAGTTACCTAAAGTAAATTAGGTGAGATGCTAACTGTCAATTACTCTGTTTTTGGTGTTTGAATGGGTGCATCCTGCAATGGATTGGCCATCTATCCAGGACTAATTTGTACTTACTGGAATAACCTATAAGCCAGTAAAGTGGAAAATGGATAAATGGATGTACCAGACAAACATTAACATTATTAAAAACAAGTAAAGCTCCCTGCACGAGGAGTGCATCCAAGGTAGACATTCAAAGGTTTCCCTTCCTGTGAATATCCCATAAGAATAAAAAAAAAACAACTAAAAACTAAAAAAGAGATCTCCTTAATATCTTTTTGGTTTCTCGTAGACAACAAAGAAAGAAATAAATCAGAAAGAAATAAAATGGAGATGTTGTATTTTGTTCCTTTCTTCTAAGATTTTTCTCCTGAGAAAAAAAAATACCCTGGTAGTCTCATAAATGTCTCCTCTTGAAGTTTCAGCAGTGATCTCAACAAAGTCACACAGATGGGCTCAGATTTTCCAAGTAGTGTCTTGACATTTCTTTTACAGTTTGAAAGTATTTGCATTGTGTGCTCAGTAATATATGGTGAAATGTATGGACGGTTATTTGTGGTAATTAAACACTTTATTATGATTACAAAACTGTAGTCCTTGCTTCTGAATAATACTATTAGCTACTCTAATTGTGCTCCAATTCGATCATACTCAGCCCAGAAGAAAATGCAGGTAGTATAGCCTAGTGGTTAAGATTTTAGACTTCACATCCTCCAGTTGTGGGTTCACATCCCACTACTGACTCCACTATGTAACCAAGAGCAAGTCATCTGCTATTACTCCAATTAGAAAAACAAAGGAAATGTAATTGATCGCATCTCAAATGTTGTAATCCATCTTTGATAAAGACATCAGTCCAATAACAAGTAAAAAATATCCATCCATCCATTATCCAACCCACTATATCCTAACTACAGGGTCACGGGGGTCTGCTTTAGCCAATCCCAGCCAACACAGGGCGCAAGGCAGGAAACAAACCCCGGGCAGGGCGTCAGCCTACCGCAAAGTAAAAAATATGAAGTCCTGAAAGAGATTAAAATAAGATTAAAAGGAGATTTCACCTACTACTTTTTGCAGTCGCCATTGAGCCACTGGCAGTTCACTGTCGAAATGCTTATGAGATAATAATAATAATAATAATAATAATACATTTTATTTATTTGTAGGTGCACTCAAGGACACCGAACAATAGACAAAACACAGATTATAAACAAAAGTAAAATACAAAAGTTAAAATCAGACAGAGCAATTATAATCAAAGAGAAAAAGCAGTCTGAAACAAATAAGTTTACATTTGAAAAGTGAAAATGATTCAATATTTCTAAGCTCAGGTGGTAGTGAGCTCCAAAGCTGGGGAGCAGAGCAACTGAATGCTCTGCTCCCCATAGTGGTACAACGGACGAAGGGGACAGTCAAGTGGATGGAGGAAGAGGATCTAAGGGTATGGGAAGGAATGGCAACATGGAGGAGGTCAGACAGATATGGAGGGGCAAGGTTGTGGATAGCCTTAAAAGTTAGTAGGAGAATTTTGAATTGAATTCGGAACTGAACTGGAAGCCAATGAAGCTGCTGCAAAACGGGAGTGATATGGTGAATAGAGGGGGTTCTAGTAATGATGCAGGCAGCTGAATTCTGAACCAGTTGAAGCTTATAAAGAGATTTGTGAGAAAGACCAAAGAAAAGGGAACTGCAATAATCCAGACGAGAAGTGACAAGGCTATGAACAAGGATAGCAGTGGTGTGGGGAGTGAGGGAGGGGGAATGTGATTAATGTTACACAAATGGAAATATGCAGAGAAGGACTTGAACAGAAAACCTCTCTACATGCAGATGATATGGTACTGTATATATCAGAGCCACAAATTACTGTGCTAACAGCACTAACAGAATTTCAAAAGATTTCTGGTCTCAGAATTAATTTGAATAAAATTGTGCTCTTTCCAGTGAATTCTTAAGCACACAATATTAGATTGGACACCGTCCCTTTTATCACCGCAGATCAGTTTAAATATCTAGAGGTAAACATCACAAGTAAACATAAAGCTCTTTATCAACAAAATTTCACTGTCTTTATGGAAAAAATTAAGCAAGACTTGCATAGATGGTCAACCCTTCATCTCACTTTAGCTGGAAGAATTAACATTGTTAAGATGAATATCCTTCCTAAGCTTCTCTTTTTATTTCAAAATATTCCAATATTCATCAATAAATAATTAAAAAAAAAAATTTGATTCAACCATAACCTAATTTATTTGGAATTCAAAACATCTACATATCCAAAGAGCAACCCTACAAAGACCTAAGGCAGAAGGCTGCATGGCTCTACCTAACTTTCAGTTTTATTACTGGGCATCAAACATGCAAGCTATAAAAACCTGGACACAGACACAAATAGCTGAACATACACAGGCTTGGTCCGCAATAGAAATAATATCCTGTAGTACTTCTTTATATTCCTTGCTTTGTGCCCCAACAAATGCAAGTTATCGCCAATATACTAACAACCCAATTGTGCTTCACTCACTCAGAATATGGAACCAATGTAGGAAGCATTTTAAGATAGAGAACCTTTTATCTGTGGCATCTCTGCAGGAGAACCACCTTTTTCCACCCTCTCAAACATATTCAGTTTTTAATATCTGGAAAACATTTGGGATTAAATCACTTAGAGATCTGTACAAAGACAACGTCATTGCATCCTACAAACAATTACATTCCGAATTTAACTTTCCAGCAGCACATTTCTTTCACTACCTTCAAATCAGAAACTTTGTTAAACAGAAACTGCCCAATTTCCCTCACCTCCCACCTCCCTCTATGCTGGAAAAAATATTGATTAGTCTTAAGGACTCAGACAGCATTTCTGTAATATATAAAACCATTTTACAGTCCCTCCCTTTCAAAGATCCAAGAGGACAGTGGGAAAAGCATCTCTCACTCAACATGTCAGAAAAGGAGTGGAAGGTAGCAATGCAGAGAATTCACTCGAGCTCAATATGCACAAAGCATACAATTATACAACTTAAAATTATATATCGAGCACATCTGTCTCGCTTAAAATTGTCCAAAATGTTTCCAGGGCAAGATCCAACCTGCGAACGCTGCAATCAAGTTCCAGCCTCACTGGGCCACATGTTTTGGGCATGCACCAAATTAACAACATTCTGGACCAAAATTTTTAAATGCCCATCAGCCAACCTTGCTGTCACAATTCTTCCTAACCCACTAACAGCTGTGTTTGGTGTTCTTCCAGATGGGCTTAAAGTGGAGAAGGACAAACTGTAATTGCCTTTACTACACTACTGGCACACAGACTTATCTTGCTCAACTGGAAGAATCCTAAGTCTCCTCTTTTAAGTCAGTGTGTACCTGATGTTATATACTACTTGAAATTGGAAAAAAATCTAATTCTCACTTAGAGGATCTGTACAAAACTTTTTCAAAACTTGGCAGGATCTAGTCAATAGCATTTTAGAATAAGCATTTAAAGCACTGAGGAAGCAGATTCTCTCCCCATTTCATATTCTTCTCCATTTATCTTTATTTACTTATTAATTCATCTATTTACTTATTTTTAATAGCTTTAAGTTTTACTCTGCTGGCCATGCTCTCTTTCTCACGAGTGGGGGTTGATTCGTTTTCAATCGTATTTTTATAAAAATTGATCTATTTGTATGGAATGTTGTGTGATTGCAATAAAATCAATAAAATTATAAAAAAGAAGGAGATTTCACAAAATACACCATATTTTTCGAAACAAATTCTCAATTTTCACTAATTTTACCTCAGTTATTGTATATCCTATGTCTCCTTTTTATCTAAAGCTGTTTGTCGTAAGGAATTTTAGGAACATCTGTGACAAAGTTGATTCTTAAATGAAACATAAATGAGCCATCAAAGATCAACCATTGAGTGGTAAAATTTGAAAGAGAGTGCCCCAGACTGAAAGATTATATTAAAAACTTCACAACCTCTTCAAAACAGCAGTATGAATGTCAAGAACTTAAGAATATGATAAGAGCAGCGCATTATTTTCTAAAACCATATCCTTACACTTAAAGGACAAACTGTGAAATGGATGTAGAATGTTTATTAAAATATACTGGAAGAAACACACTACAGGAGTAAATTTCATATTTCATGAAATCTTGAAGAAATTAACATTGTAACAGACCATTATCTGAAAGTGAATGAGTACTCAGAACATGATGTGTGTTGTTGTTCTGCCGGGTTTGCACTGAAAGGCTGCTTGTTTGTTATTTTTACTTTTGTGACATAGCTAGTAGCCTTTGCTACATTTCATTTTATTATCTTCTGGGTGTTTAAATGCAGTCATGATATGAGGAGCTAATTTTCCGACTACTGGAAATGGAGAATAGAGAGTTAAATTTTTGAGGCTAACACACAGCAGTAAACATGGGGATGTTACAATTGTGCCTGACAATGATTCAATTGTTTTGAAAATGGGCTGATTTTTGGACATCTTTGAACGGGGATTTAAAAGACAAGAGGCTTTTAAAATTTTACAATTACGTTTTACAAATAAGGACCAATTCAGAAAAAATTACAGCTTTAAAAATACTAGAATATATTTTCTGAAAGTTATATATTCAGCATGTTCACAAACTGTATGAATGGTAAGCAGAACAACCAATATTCTGAAACATACAGTATTTTATCCAATTCAGTGTTGCAGGGATCTACAGGCCGTCCTGGCAGCACTATGTGGGGCCGCCAATCCATCACTTGGCATACTACCACTCATGCAGTGGCCAATTTGGATTTGAAAATTAATCACAATTGCATGGCTTTGGGAATACAGGCAGAAAACCAGAGTAGTTGAAAGAAGCCTCATTCAGACACAGGGAAAAATGTGAAAGGTGTACACAGAATGTGAACCCAGAAGGCTGGCAATAATCACTGTGCCATTCATATATCTTTTGTAAGGTAGGGGAGAGAACAGAGAAAACTAGCAGCCAGAAATTAACCTGTTATGACACAGTTTGTGTTCCCCTTTTGACTTGAAAGTATCTACCAATCCTAACATTGTCAAAACTGTTTATTAAGGTATTAGGTCACAGAGGCATTGGGTATACAAAGCAGGAAACAGCCATGAGGTCAGGTTAATAAACTTGAAAAAAAGAGTTTTGCAATGTGCATACGTAACTTTCCAAGAATAATTGATGGGAGAGCCTTCTTGACCACAAGTAGGCGCCACTGAGCCCCAAACTTTAGACACAATGGCACTAAACACAACTCAAATGCAATGATTTGCATAGTCTCTGACAACACCTCAAGTGAGAAACAGCGAACAATAATACAAACAGTAAATGTTCTCTCTCCTTCCACTCCTTCAGGTCATTTTTGTTTAAGCCAGACCTGGGATTGTTTCTAGTAACACAGCAGTGATCATCCAGAGTACTTCTTGATTCTATGAAAGCCACAATGGTCCTCTCCCTTGCAGCACCCTCTCGTGGCACCCAAGTACCCAAAGAGGGCTGCTCTTCTGCACTCCAGCTCCCTTGGAATCCTGCAGGAGTTGTAACTGGGACCAACCTGGAGGAACACTGCCACCTATCGTGTGGGGTAATGAACTGCCTCCAACATCCATGTTTGCCCTTCTTTCACCTCTGGGATGAAGATTGCAAGGCATTTCGGCCGGGTTACATCTCCACTCCTGCCATCCTTCCATTATGGCTTCATAGCCTGGCAAGAAGTTATCTTCCACCCAAGCCAAGATACCTGTTTTTCCTTCATGACACTTACAGTGTGTAAATTTATGGCAACTCTGTCACATCTGTACACAACATTTTGGAGAAACTGGGAATTGATGAGACCCTTAATCAAGCAAGGAAATGTGGCCAACCAGCTCGTATATTAATTCATATGACCAATCCATTATTATAATGTGCATTATTGTGACAATTATAGTATACCACAAAATGATAAATATGATGTATAGAGTCTGTTTTAGTTCCCTTTTAAGATGGCCAATGCTGCGTATTTGCACTGAAGAACTTCTATGTATTTTCTTCTTTTGCTGACAGATCAGCAAAATCTCAGTCAACTTTCACTCCATCATGCCCGCTGTACAGGAAGCCTTTAACTTACCGATTAGGTGCTACATTCAGCTTTTGTACAGTGTGGGTGTACATACATAAAGCATAACGTTTTTGGCAACATAGAAAGGCAATTTGCATCAGTGTTCAGTTTTCCTAACATAATAGGATCACTTTTCTGCACTCATATTGCAACAAGGGCACCTAGCAAGAATGAATCTACTTTTGTTAACTGTAAAAAGTTTCATTCTATTAACATGCAAGTCTTCCATGCAAGTCCAAGAAGAGACTGAAAATCGTCAAGACTGCTTTTGCATAATGCCACATAAGGCATCTCCAATTACAGGTGCCATTCGCAGATCAAAATCAAAGAGTATAGATTTTCTTTTTCCGCTTCCTTTTACATACACACTCTACTGGGACCTCATGCATAACGGCGTGCGTAGAATTCGCACTATAACATGACGTAATCACAAAAGCCAAAATGTGCTTATGCACAGAAAAATCCAGATGCAGGAATCTGTGCATTCGCCAACTTCCGCGTTCTTCCGCTACATAAATCCCGCCCCAACTCCTCCCAGAATTGCACCTCTTTGAATATGCAAATCAATATAAATAGCCCTTAAGCTCAGCCTTCTGTGAAAAGACAATGGGAAAAGCACGGGGGAAAATATAAGAATTTCAGCAAATACCAAGTGGAGGCAAAGGAAAAACATACTATTTGTTGATTTAAGCAGTGGTATAATCAACAAAAGGAAATTGATGGAGTGACATAGTGTGTCGGAGAAACTCGAAAGCTCAAGTTCAAAAAGTCGCACAGTGCCAAAATAAAAAAGAAGTTGTCAGATATCAAAGTTGCCATGAAAAGGGAGTCGTAGCCCACTGTCTGAGCTTATTAGGGTACAGACAAAAAAAATAGGCACACAGTAGGAAAAAAGCACAAAATGTCAACTTTAATCTCGAAATTTCCACTTTAATCACGTAGTTTATTTTGTCTTTAAAGTAGAACATCATAAACTTCATCTTAAAATCATTTAATTTACTAGTTTCTCAAATCCCATCATAATTAAAGTAGCAAGTTAAATGCTTTGTTTTGTATTTGATCTTCAATGTGCTCTAGGTTTGTGAATCATTACATGCTTCCGTTTTTTCTCTTTCTCCGACAGGACACAGAATCCATTACATTCGTGATATTACAGCTCTCTGACTAATTAAAATACTGAGATGTATACGTGATATCATTTTCAAGATGATTGGAATGAAAGCATGTTATTAAACATGAGAACATGATGGCACAGTGATTATTCATGTCTCACACAAGATGTTGCTGCGCCATGCGTGACCTTCGATGAAATAATTTATTGTAGCAGTACTGTCTCTTTCAAACATACTAACCTCCAATTCCTGTCCTTACTTTTCTTTCCCCAAATACCCAATCGCCACACAATCAGCTCTGTAATAGACATTAAGCCATCTGTAAGCTTACAATGACGATTTTTCAAAACTTTCGTCAAATATCGTCATCATATGTAAATACGCACTTTATAAAGTGGCGCAGGTTGTGCAATATTATAACTGTAGTGCAAGTTTACAGTGAGGTGATTATACTTATAAGTACAAACAGTTCTACAAGGAGCAATTGATTGAATGCGTTTATAGTTCTTGGGATGAAACTGTTTCTGAACCGTGAGGTCCGTACATGAAAGGCTTTGAAACGTTTTGCCGTGGCTGAGGCGGTGTGTGTTTGATGTTGTATACCGATAATTCTCTTTCCGATCTGCTGCTGCTGTAATTCCCCACTCAGATACAGTGTTATAAATACTCCGAGTGGTGCAGTGAGAGTAATATGGAAAAAGATGATCCGCTGTGGCAACCCTTAAAGGGAGCAGCTGAAAGAAGAAAAAGAAGAAGAATGTGCAGTGAGAGTAACAACGCTAAAGCAGTTATGGTATTTGGAATACTATGGCTATTCCCTGGGCCATTATATTGTTACAGGTTAATTACAATCAGATGCATTACACTAATAAACAATATGCGGTTAGTTTCAGTGTATTTATAAAGCTGCGTCAGGAGTGTGGTTCTAAGAAATAAAGGGTAACCACACAGGAACAGTAGCACTGCTTTGACGCTGGGTGCCGCCAGTCTGCAAAATGGAGCAGAGAACTTGCGTACGACAGGGTATGAGGTACCGTGGAAAAGTGCGTGGCTTTAGGTTTTATACATCGCGATTTGAACGTGGAAACGTTCTTACGCAACATATAATTTATACATGAGGCCCCTGGTGAGTAGCAATCCGCTCCATCGCCAGACATCAAAACACAGTGTAGGTGAAGCTCACTGCATTCATTTTAAATTTTCAATGTGATTGAATTATTATTCAGTGCATTCAGTGCTCTAGGAATGGCAGCAATTTACAAATCATGGTTTTACTCTTGACCTTACATACAGCAATAAGTAAAAACTGGTTGAGCTCCTGCATTAATATCCTGCAGGACTTATTAAAAGAGGACAAAGGCACATCTATTTAGCTATGAGAGAGTGCAATCAAATTAGAAACACAACAGACTAAAGTCAAAGGAACACTTCAAACTGAAGCATTTTATCTGAAGTGATAACCAACAGAGGAGATGAACCAAACTTAACCATTTATATGGTGGCAACAAAGAGAAAGCATAAAATGGAAATAAAAATGGTATCTTGATGTTTAATAATCTCTAGCACCACAACTCTGGAAGTTGAAATTGTTTTAATTTTTGATATCCCCTATAGGAAAAAACTTTGCTTTCATTATTGGGAATTTTATGATTAATGTGTATTCTTGAGACTACCCAGGCTTGAATTTATTGTTTTTATTTTGAAATAATACTTTTCATCTCTGTGTATGTTGTAACAAAGGAAGACTAAACTATAATAGCATATTTTTTCATTTTGCAGCTTCCCTTGGCTGATGGCGTCAGTTGACGTAGTCCCCCGATTGTTTAAATTGAATAGTTTATGGGTCTAAAAGAGAAAGTTTGTTTTTCCTTACTTTCCACCCACTCAGTTCTGCTTCTGTTATAACACAATCTGACCTAAAGTCTTAACTGTGTTAAGCAAGTGTGGCATTCTTCACTTTTCAGCTATAGTTGCTAAGCAGCACAATCATCCTAGAAAAACTAGCATGTAGCATTCTGTAAAAGATAAGAAGCTTAAAAAATGGGATTTGGTGAAGTAAAGTATGGGTGCTATATTGCTGATGCTATCTTAAAGTGATGAAAATGGCTGAAATATACCCAGTGATCTGCTGTTCACTGGATGTAGAACTTTAAAACATACTGCATAGCTTTTTGCCCGAGGGATACGAGTCTAAGTCATGAACTATACGGATAGCAAAGGGTAAAGGATGTGTGAGACATGAAGTTTCACAATTCACATGCGGCTACTGTCATTGCCTTGGAGGCGCATTTTTTGATTTCATAAACTGCGTTTTTTCACTGTCTGATTTCAGAACTTTACAATATTCATGTAAAAAAATGATGAATGGCTTGCTTATTGAAGACACACTCAGTTTGTAAGTATGAAACTGCTACTGCATGGCAGAAGTGATCAGTTTGACACAGAAAACTGACAACTGAAATTGCAATTCAATTCAACATAGGAGCAGATTGTGCTGCCAAAATTGCACACTGACTATCCAGACAGTCTGCTTTTAGTGATCAATATGCATACTTACTGTTTTCTGATGCCAATCTGGTAAGCATGATCACTTTTATAATGGCCTCTATGAGGCAGAGCCCTCCAACGCCTTTATAACAATAAACGGCCTAATTTGGGAGCACTGCAGGACTAAAGCAGGAACAGCCATAAATATTTGTCATTTGACCCTTTCCTTCTTGTTCTAGTAGTAGTAGCAGTAAAAGTAGGGTATATCTGTTTCTATATGTGTACTCATTTTGTAATTAGTAATTTGTAAAGTTTGTAATTACATTTACCTGTGAAACTTGTTAAAATGTTGTGAGCCTGCACTTAGTGAAAAGCTCTATAAAATGATAAACTGAATTAAATAGCAGAAGCAGTAGTAGTCATAGTAGTAAGTAGTAGTTGTAGTATTGTCACATATAGAATTCAGTGAAATTCTTACTTAAATGTCCAACTGACATACATGTTCCATTCCCCTGGCGCCATGATAAACACTGGTGCCTATCATGCCCACACTGGGGGCAAGCCCAGAAATCGTGTTCACGGTCAGTGTGGATTCTAAAGATTTACTTCTCTCCCACAGTTATCTAGATGAACAACTTGGGATGACACATGTCAAACCATGTAAAAGAGTATATGAGAGATAGGTGCTTCCCTCAGCTCAGACAGTGCTGCAAAGCTTTTCCAAATAAAAAACTAATACATACTGCATATGAGGGTTCTTTAAAAAGTTATCATAATTTATTTCCCAAAAAGATGTTCATTTGTGTTGCAGACATTTCAGATTCCTTACCTCTCAATCAAGTCTCCTTTCTCCTCAGCATACTTTTGTCAACAGTCTATGGACTTCTGAAAGACTTCAGAAAAAAATTTTTGGTTGGCTGTGAAGTTTAGTTATACACCTGCATATCAACTGCATCTCAATAATAACTGGTAGAGACCAAAAATAATCCAAACTAAAATCACAAAAAATGCCCTAGAAGGAAGAAAAAAGTTGTGAAGAAACTTTCCGAAGAACTCTTGTAGCCTATCAGTACCCTTACAGCCCCCAGTACAACTATGGCAAAGCTAAGGGAATGGGTGTGCTGCAAATCACAATGTACTGTGGTGCCAGTTTCCTTTTCATTTTTCAGTCTCGTAATGTAAGGAATGTAGCCCAAATTTCATTAATTCATCAGCTCTTATCAAGACCGAATTTAAGGTTATACCAGAAAGAAGTTGGCAGCAGTTAGTGTTTACACTTGGGCTCTACTGGAACAACATACTCTTTGCATACAAAATTTGCTTTTAAACCTAGGAAAAATATCATTAGATTATTGGAACAGCTGTAAACCAACCCCAACAAGTTCATCTATCCTTTTTAACTAATTTCCCCAAAATAACATCAAATCGAGATTTAAACCTTCCTAAAACTTCCTTTTCTTCTAGCTCATACCTCTCAGCCCTGGTATCAGCCTAGTTGCACTCCTCTGGACTTTCTCTAGCACTGTTATGTCTTTTTTATTTTAAATATGGAGACCAACGCTGTGCCTCAGTAGTGTGTTATATGATATCTTAAGTATAACCTTCCTTGACTTGGACTTCACGCATGATGTATAACCTAATATCCTGTAAGCCTTCCTGATCCCTTCTGTACAATATCTAAATGTAGACAGTGATGAGCCCACTATGATCTCTACATCATTCTTGCAATGGGTACCTTCAAGTTTCAGACCTCCCACTTAATAGAGAATTTGTTCAACTTGATTTCCAAAACATTTCTGGATGCAGAAAACTCATTCACCTAGAAATGTCCAGTGACATTAGAGCTGTCATTTTAACAGATATCCCTGTACTGAGGATCTAGTGCATTTTTGAGACTGTGAACACTGGCACATCTACCTTTGTGGCCTTCTGTTCATCCTCATGAGGGCACAGTGGTACACTGGTTAGTACTACTGCATGGCAGCTTCAGGGGACTAAGTGTTCTGGTCATAGTATGTGTGGAATTTGAAGGCTCCCCCATGTCTTGAATTTCACTGAGAACTCTAGATTTAATTTCTCATCACAAGGATAAGCAAGTTGAGTTATCTGATGAATCTAAATTAGAGAGCATACAAGTACCATGTAATTAACTGACATCACATGCAAAATTAGTTTGGCCTTATATCCCATTGTGCTATCACAGACTCTGGCCGCCTGCAATGCTATTAATCTGGTTAGTCGACTGTAATAGCCTTGCTCTCCATTACAGACACTCGCCATCAATTACTTTTTATTTGCTCATATAAACAGTATAGAGAAAGTATTGGAATCGTGAAAAAATTCAACCTTGAGTTTATGATGAATCTTGATGTTTTCCTGAGTCTGAAAATACTATTTTTAAAATTATGTCTGTCCGTGTGTAAACACGATAACTTAAAAATGCTTTGACCTAAGTCAGTGAGCTTTTATTCACCAGCTTCAATTCAAAAATAAGGAATCCTAGCAGCTTTGGGGCCACTTTTGGCAACCGGAAGTGGTACTTGAACTGAATACTTTAGCGAATTTTCAAGTAAACTATGGTTATAATTACAGATAGATGATTCAAATTTTGTATAGATATTTATAATGCTAAAAAGCAAACAGATATGAAATTTGAGAAAAATTACTCAACCGGAAGTATTATTTTTTTTAACCAACCATCTAAATTTTTTCTATCATGGAAATATAAATGTGTACATGATATTAAGAACTGTATTCAATATAATGCATATTCTTTCAATAATTATTTTATTTTAATTTATACATCATCAGTTTAACAATAATGTGTAAATATTGAACATGCCATGTAAATATAAAGATGTAATGGGAACAATAAGCTGCTGCATCCCCGTTGTGTTCCTGGTAATTCCACTATCATTATCATAATTAAATGTAGCTAAATGCAGTTTTACCTATAGCAATTTATTGCAACAAATATTACATAATACTAACACTTATTCTATGTTTTTAGGTGACTATAAATCTTTTTACTTAACACGTAATCGAGGTAATGCATATGTAATCATGAAAAAATTCCGGCACCATTTTCGACCTCTTTAAGTGTGAAAATATCATTTTAGTATAAAGTTTGATTATAAATAGAGATAAATGATTGTGCATTGATATTATCAATTAGTTATGATGAGAAACAAGGAAATATATTTGAGAAATATTGCGCAGTGGTTCTGATGACCTTTTTCTCTGTCTCAGTATATGAGAAAGTTGAGGGGAGTACACTCCTGAATTTTTTGATAGACTGGCTGTTTGCACAAGTATAATTTTAAGGTTAAGTTCACACTAAGAATTGACAAAATTATGGATGAGTTGTAACAGCCACTGTGAACACCACTAGCTTTGGCAAAGTAAATCAACATAGTACCCATAGCCAAAAGGCTCACCTATCACTGCAGTACTTGGTGCCCCTCCAGAAGCTATGCTGGGAGGATATTACATCTGCATGGCCATTACAGGAGCCATAATAGCTTTTTCACACAAAAGAAAAATTGTCTTGGAGTTGGGTATGTATCTCTTAGAGTCATGAAATGGTCATTCCTACAGACTTAAATAGCCAGAGTTTAAAAACAGAACACATGGATTACCACAGCACATTCAAAATCATGCAAAGAAGCTATTACCACATTTGGTGGCCCTTGAAATGAATGTAGCATTACAGAGGTTATTTAAGATATCATGGTATGAATTGTAACACTGATAAACTCACCTCCACCAGCCGTTAACAGATTTCTGTCTGGCCACTCCATTTAACACTATTGCTTAGCTTCATGGTACAACCATCACTTTATTTGTTGTCTAATATCCCAGTTATAAGTGGCAAGATCTCCATATGGCAGATTTCACTCCAAGCAGAACTGCATGTGGAATTCATAGTTTATTTTCATCCAAGAATTCCCCCAAGGCTAACACTATTTCTAAGGATAACAGTCCATCATATTTGTCAACAAATTCTGAGGGCTTTTTAAACTCTAGGCAAATTAAGTAATGGCATATTTTACCCAAATTGAGACAAATATTAGAGCTTATTTTGTATGGGGGGAACTGATCAGAGACTGCACTTGATGTAACTCTTGTACTGCAATGCACCAGAGCAGTGGTTCCCAAACTCAATCCTGGGGACCCACTGTGTCTGCTGGTTTTTGTTCCAACCAAACTCACAATCAATGATAATAGCTGATAACAACTAATCTTATTTCATTAGCTGGTCTTTTTCACTCGTCTCTTATTCTGCATTCAGAAAAACACAACAGTATAGTTTTTACATTTAGAAATATTTCTGTTTTTTTGCAAAGCTATAAATGCTTATCTCTCTTTTGTTGTTTTCCTATTATTTTCACCTTTTCCTGTGTATTTTTCTCCCTTCATTTAACCCTAATAGTGATAATTAACAACCAGCACTACAGACAACCGGAATGATGAAAGCAGCAATGACTTCAAGTGTCAGACTCGCTAATTAGTAAATAATCAATTAAATAACCAGAACACCTCGAAAAGCAGAATGAAAATTAGGTTGAAAATACTGTTAACGACTTAAAAGAAAAACTACATATTCCCCATATAACTGCTTATTACATTTTAATAAAAATCTACCAAACTTAGTTTGTAATTTCTACATTGTCTCCAAAACACATAAGCTGGGAAATAATGACTCACTTAATTAGGCTAAGAGTCCAATGAAAAATGGAAGTTGGTTGGAACAAAAACCTTCAGCCACAGTGGGTCCCCAGGATTGAGTTTGGGAACCACTGAGTTAGACATTTGTCCTCCCACAGATGAAAAAATATTAGCAATCCCTCAACAATATAATGTATGCACCTACCAAATTAGTTCGAAGGACAGATAATGTTGAGTCAGTTAAATTGTTACAGTAGGATTTGGACAGCATATAGGCTTGGGTAGATTTGTGGCAGATGAAATTTAATGAAAGCAAATGCAAACTATTACATATATGAAGTAAAATTGTAAGATTTGAATACACAATGGAAGGTCTGAAACTTGACAGTACAACTTATGAGATGGACCTAGCAGTCATAATGGACTTATCACTATCTGCATCAAGACAGTGTGCAGAATTGATTAAAAAGGTAGTAAGATGTTAGGTCATATATCATAGTTTGTGGTGTACAAGTCAAGGGTCTTTATTCTTATGTTACATAATGCACTAGTGAGGCCTCACCTGTGCTCAGTTTTGATCTCCATATTACAAAAAAAGACATAGCAGCGCTAGAGAAAGTCCAGACAAGAACAACTAGCCTGAATCCAGGAGTAAGAGGTATGAGCTATGAGGAGAGATTGAAGGAGTCTAAACAGAGATTAGGATGAAACATGACTAAAGTGTTAAAAATTATGAAAGAAATCAGTACAGCAAATCGTACTTGTTACTTTAAAATAAATTCTGCAAAAAGAACACAGATATATGGTTGGAAGCTTGTTCAGGGCAGATTTCCCATAAGTTTTTTCTTCACACAAAGAACCATAGATACATGGAATAAATTACCAAGTAGAGTAGATGAGAGCAGAACTGTAGGGAACCTTCGAATCTCAACTAGATATTATTTAGGACAATCCAGGTGAATAGAATGGACGAGCTTGTTGAGTTGAATGACCTGTTCAATTTTTCTAATGTTCTAATGTTCATTTGCTTAGCTAGGCCCAACAGAACCTCTTCAGCTTACTTCCATACCTCATATTTAAGTTTTCAGGGACTCATTAATACTTTTTAGTAGAGATGGGAATAAGTCCTATGTATGGAAGTCTCAAGTAAGCTTCAAGTTCTATCTTTCAAGTTTCAGGTCAGGTCTTAAGTTAAAATGATTACATTCAAGCAAATCAAATCATAATCGTGAAGACTTTGATAAAAAAAAGTGCTTACATTATTATTACTGCTTAATCTAATTATGGTAATGTGTGATGTATACTAACATCTAAGCTGAGAACAGACTTTCTAAGAGAAAACAATTCTTAATAAGAAATACTAGAGACTGGTATATAAATAATTGTTTTACTTTAAAGTAATCTGCATAATACTATAATTTTCCCACAGTTTCCTCAAATAGTTTGTTTAATACACACACTGCATCACAAGATGACATTGCAAAAATCTAATAACATGCCAGCTGTAGATTTTACTATATATCTTTGCCTGTGTTTAGCTTATATAATGTTTGTTTTTAGTAGGCAATATTTTCTCATTTCCCATGAAACAAATCAATGTTGCCATATTACAATGACACAGCATGAGGGTCACAAGAGCTAGCTATCCACACTAGCATGCAGCCAATGAGTTAAAGAGTTAAATCAATCTTAACTCTGATATCATTTAGTTTAAGCATCTGAATTTCTTAGCCACTTGAGCATTATCTAATATAAACTTGGTATGGGTAAATTTTGCACAAACATTAGGAAGTTGTTCTCTACACAGTGAACCATAGGCACATAAATAATCTACTAAGTATTGTGGTAGACAGTAGGACTAGATATGATTTTATGTTAGAAAAATTAAGTGGATAGGAGTGATGAGCTTTGTTGGGCTGAATGGCCTATTCTTGTCTAGATTTTTCTAATGTTCTAACATTCTAATTCATGCAGCTCAGGTACTGTAACATCACAGCCCTTCTAAAAAAATCTAAGAGCTGTGACAACAGACAGGGTTTTGGCCTTAACACTGGTAGCTCTGCAGAGCACTTAAGGAATATCACCTACAGGACATCACTTACTGGGTATGAGAAAGCATTTAAGCACATTTTGTTCTTAAACAGACCCCTTACAATATCATAATGATCATCACCCAAAATCTATGTTCCGTTCAAATATGACCAAGTGGCTCAAGAAGGTATTGAAACCATCTGGGTGCACATATAGCAAACTACAATGTAGTATCTGTGATAGATAGATAGATAGATAGATAGATAGATAGACAGATAGATAGATAGATAGATAGATAGATAGATAGATAGATAGATAGATAGATAGATAGATAG
>JANRMT010062790.1:61333223-61346608 GCA_026402145.1 Polypterus bichir lapradei | reverse complement strand
TAGATAGATAGATAGATAGATAGATAGATAGATAGATAGATAGATAGCATACCTTCACACAAAGGGATTAAAAAGTGTGATTTGATGAAGATGTGTGTGCTCTTTTCTAGACAATGCATATTCCACTTCAAAAGAATTCCATGTTGCAAGTGAATACATATGAAACAACGCAAAGTTTCCAAACATTTCTGTTGATACGGCCATTCATTGGAACTTGTATGTTCCTTAATCACCCATCTCCTGCACATCAACAGCATTTTTATTGTAAAAAAATACAGGTATTGTAGTTGATGAGTAATTACAGAGCACCCTGAGCATTTAATTTCACCATCATTGTCTTTGCCTCTTGAACAAATTGTGGCATTGTTTTGGAGCTGTTGCACATTTAACTTTCAAATTATTTAAACCAGAGTATTTTTTATAACAATTTCAAAGATTGCTTCTTTGCATTTTCAATACTGCAATAGTAACAATGGGCAGATTCTGTGGACTGCAATAAATACAAATGCTGTTACATTGACAAAACAATCCACCCATTGTGCCAGAAGTGCTTCTGTTTATGCCAGAGCAGCTTTGTAGCACCATCACTGTTACAATACATACTTTGTCTTAGTATTATTACATCTCATCGATGTCAACAGCGCTTTCTTTTTCTTTTTTTACTCGCCTATTTACTTATGTACAATTTTATGCTGTGCTTGGCAGAAAACCACTACATGTTTCTGACTGTGCCTTTATAAATTAAAACAGATTGCCAGAATGAACAAAGGTGACAGAGACCACTGGTAGGTATGACATGATTGACTAATTATTAAACTATGAGCAACAGGGATTTGGGGAAGGGGAATATTGCAGGGTTTTGCATTTAACTCTGAATTTAGAAATGCTGAAGATGTCAAAAGTGATTTAGAACTGGTAAGGATTTTATAAAAGGAGAGTCACAGAGATCAGTTCTGGGGCTGATGCTTGTTTTAATTAATATGAATGTTTCACATAGGAGGACGCAAATTAGTTAAAAAGCAGATAGTGCAAATGTAATGATTAGCAGAAAGAATTTAGAGTCAACACATATGAGACAAAAGAAGTTTAATTTTAGCAATGTTTACATTGTAGGAAGGAAATTAAAATACAACTACACAATGGTGGAGTTATACATATTGGGAAAAATACTAATCTACAACCAGAGTTCAGAATTATTAAAAAAGGCAAATATGCTATGTACTGTGTATCTCAAGATAAGAATTTCAGCTCTAAGGAAAATTATTCAAGTACTGAAACAAATTTAGAACACAGATGGTCATTCAGCTCTCTGGATTATCAGAAGCTGTTAGCAGTGTAAGAGAAAATAGGAGATGCCAGGAATCTTCCACATTTAAAGAAAGTCAGATGTTTAAAACTTTAGGAAACAATCTGTAAGCGTAGAGACGTGGACAAATTTGTTGGTACCCTTACAGCTTAATGAAAAAGTTCTGTATGCCTACTGAAAAGTGATTAAAAAGAAAAGCAATTGTCCCATGTATATCTGCATGCCTCTAATATGTCACTGAGTAAAGCAAAGCAGTTTTAAAAAGAGATGAAGCATTGCTTATTCTACAAAGATATTTGAAAATAGCCTGGACATATTTGTTCGTACCCCTAGAAAAGATCATGAATAATTTGATTAGAGTGCATTTTCAACCTTGCTGTTTTCTTATATTAGTATCTCACCTGTCTCTGATTATTGTACAATCAGTCATTCAGCCTATTAAAAACTGAGAAAAGTTGTCCTCTGTTCTTTGGTATCATTGTGTGTCACACGCTGAACATGGACCACAGAAAGCAAAGGAGAGAGTTGTCTGAGGAGATCAGAAAGAAAATTGTAGCATATTAAAGGTAAAGGCTATAAGACCATCTCCAAGCAGCTTGAAATTCCTGTGACAGCAATTGCAAATATTACTAAGAAGTGTAAGGTCCCTGGGACTGTCACCATTCTCCATTGGCGCAACCACAAATGGAAAAGCGACCTCAGAATAGAAGGATAGTGAGAATGGTAGACAAAAAGCTACGGGCAACTTCCATTCAAGCTGAACTCCAAGGTAAAGGTCTACCAGTGTCTGATTGCACCATCCACCACCTTTTGAGTGACTGTGGGATCACATCAGCTCAATATTCAGAGATGAAAACAGGAAGCTTTCATAGAAAAAGAACACCACAGCTACTGTGAAACATGGAGCAGGTTTGGTTATGTTTTGGGGCCGCTTTGCTGCATCTAGCATGGGGTGCCTTTAGTCTATGCAGGTAACGATGAAATCTCAAGAATTCTGGAGTGAAATATACTGGCCAGTGTCAGAAACCTCCAGGTTTTAGATCAAAAATCACACACGGGCACAAATGGGAGTTAATTTCTCACAGTGGTTACTACACAGTTGTTTACACATAGAACTGTAAATAAATCTATCCAGTATGAATCTGGTCCTACCGAGATGGGTTGAAAGTGATTACCAAGCTGCCTTGTGGATTTGAGGAGCACAGTATTGTCTAAGAGGCCATTGTTGGTGTGGAATTGGAATGCTGTTTTCGTGTGGGACCTCCCTTGATGTTCCTATACCTCACATCTCCCAAAACAACTGTATTACAGTACACCCCATGGAAACTGTTGACTTTTTCAACAGATGTGAACAGGCAAAGTAGATCTTCATGTAAACAATGTCTACTGATAAAGGTGATATACCTGAATAAAAAAAAACACAAGGAAAAGTTGCCTCTTCCATTATTTATTTAATAAAGAAATTAATATGTAATGGTCTACTGCAGAAAAAGGATGTATATCCTTGAAATCAGAAGATGATATTACCCCCCCCCCCCCCCCCCGTTTAGCAAAAATGACTTCTTCTAAGTGTTTTGTGCAACTGCCCATGAGTTTATAACATTAACTCTGTGAAATTATTGCCCACTTCTCCTTGCAAAATTCCTTCAGTTGAGAGACGTGTATTGATTTTCTTGATTGCACTGCCCATTTCAAATTCCCCCGCAGGTTTGACTAGGCTAATCCATAACTCCCACTTTCCTCTTTTAAGCCATTTTGTGGTGGATTTGCTAGTGTACTTTAAATAATTATCATGTTGAAAAACTCCTTTCCAGTTCATCTTAATTTTTTGGGCAGTTGGTCTCACATTCGCCTCAGGTTCACTTTAATATAATGCACAGTTTCTGTGGCTCAAGGACTATGTCTCTGATATGGATGCGATCAAAACTGGAGCATCACAAAGAACAGTCCTGTTTACTTTCCTCTTCATTTTGTACACCTCATAACTATAAATATTATACCAGATCATGTCACTTGTAGATATTCTCAGATGATTCTGCACTTGAGACAGAGTATAGGAGTCAGGCAAAGAACTTTGTTTCTTGGCGCAAATAAAATTGTCTGCACCTTAACATCAACAAAACCAAGGAAATAGTTATAGACTTTCCCTGCACCAAAGAGCATTTTTGTCCGGTCACTATTCAAGGAGTGGTTGTAGAGATGGTGCACTCCTAGAAGTGCTTTTGGGTCCACATCAATAGGTTGGTCTACTCTCAGAACACAGAGGAACTAGGTAAGACAGGGCAGAGCTAACTCTTCTTCCTTTGGAGACTGCATTCCTTTAATGTGGGATGTGACATCCTTCACATTTTCTATTACTCTCTGATGGTCAGTGCAATTTTCTATGCTGTGGTGTTGTGGGCTGGTAACATCACTTCAAGAGAGGCCCACTGATTTATCTATCTATATTCACCTTGGCCATTAAAATGTAGTGTGATGCCTCATGTGCCTGTAGCCTGACATCTTCTGTCTCTCAGGACATCAATGGTCATAATAATAATGGTCATAGGCTAGGCCAATGAGGATACAAACAACAATCTTGGTGCAAAAAGTGGTCAGTGCATTTTATTCAGAGTGATTATAAGTCAAACAGTGTTCAATGTGCAGTGTAACTCTTCAGTTATATAATCCATAAAAATAGTGTGTTTGTGTAGGATAAAACCAATCATTAATTAAGTTCAATAAAGAAGTTAAAATCAAAATTAAAAGAAAAGTCAGAGTCCCTTGAGCCCCAGCTCCTCTCTTTTTCAATCTTGTTTTCTCTACTCACCATGCTGGCCTGCTCAGCAGAGCAGAGATGCCATCAAGCGCAGTCAAGCATCTTTGGTTCTTGTCCTCACCACCATGCTTTTGCATACGTAGGGACCTAATGAGCATTGCTGTCTCATCCCATCATCATCAACAACCTTCAGAGCAACCTTCTCTTCGCAAAACTCAGCAATACCGACCACACCCCTGGAAGACCATTGCTCTTGCTGCCTTTCTTCCTTTTCTTCACTCCAGCTCAGTTCTGATTCTGTCATTCTCTCTCTTTCTTCAATCCCATCTCAGGGTTACCTCCACCCTTTCTCAAGTTTTTCTTTGTTGATTTCTCTTGCTTTCTCTTTTGTCATTCTCTTTTTGTTCTCTACTTAAACCCTTTTATACCCCATTAAATGATCCACAAAGACCTAACGAGGGATGGCTGCACTAATAGCATTTGTGCGCGTAACATACAAGTAGCCAATTCCCTTTTGAAGTTCCCTGCAGTCACACGGCCTTACTCCTGCACACCTACACTACTTGGATCTGAGCTGCTCCATTTTTTTATAAAGGTTGCACCACCAAATTCCCCGGACACACTTCATCACATGCAGCCAAACACAAAATGGGGAAATGAACATTAAGAGGATAAAGAATAAAAAAAAGACTTTGGAAAGAATGATTCTGATAGAAATAATCTTAAATTCACATTTGCACTTAAAAGTACTTTTGTTAGCGTGCAGGACAGTTCAGCAAAGGAAGATACGTAGCATTGGAACTGATAAAAAGGAAACTAAAATTTAGAAAGTCAGGATGGATTAATCACTGAAGGTGGAATCAAATGATGAAAAGAGTAATCTAAAAACACAGACTTGGAAGGAAATTTAAAGGTTAAATGTTTTCATTGCTTCTGAACAAAGAAGAGATTCAATGGAGGAAAGGTGAAGTTTGGGACATTTACCAATAACACCTTGTAATGTTAAGTGCTTTACTATGCACTTTCTAAGTGTAGTGGGGGTTGAACGAAGACTGATTGATTCAGTAACTGAGTGGCATGGTGGCACAGGCATGACGTTTCACAGTAGTTTACTATCTGTCAGGAGCTTGCATGTCCACCCTATGTCCATATGTCCTCTCACAACATAAAAGTAAGGCCAGGTATGTGTGAATGTAGGTTTGTGATTGGGTTTGCCCTGTGGAATGGCGGCCCATCCACAGATGTCCTATACTTTGAGCTTCAGAAGCTTACAAATGGCTATCAGATTTAAAACCTAGACATACGCAGATCAAGGGGAATTATAAATGACACTGATGCCTATATATTGGTAATGCCTGATGTTTAAAAGTCAATAAGAAAATAAAAAATATAGTATAGGGATAAACCTATTATGCCCGTGCAAATTAATTTCAAACCAGGCCATTCCTTTGCATTGCAGCATATGCTAATAGTTCTGGGACTGTGTTGTAGCCCCCTCCTGGGTGTATGTGTGTGTGTGTGTTTGTCTGGCTGAGGTTGAGATCACTGTAGAGTGAATGGGTGGGGCACACCAGTCTCCTAGGATAAGTGTCAGAAAGTCAGTCTTTGCTAGTCAGCTGCATTTGAATAGAAGCTGGGGGCCTGCAGAGTAAAGCGGGGTCCTCAACTTCCAAGAAAACGTGCAGGGGCAGCAGCAAACAGAGAGGCGTTTGCATTATTCTTGTTTCAGAAGTTCAGCCTGTTCCTCATTCTGCTTGAAAGAAAGACTCATTTACATTACAATATTAATAACTTGCCAGCTAGAGAGTGAATGGCTGCATGAAAGACATGTCACAACAGAAAATCCCTTGGCTGCTAAGTTTCACACCACAGTGAACTTCTGATACAGAGTAGCTAGAATTCAAATTAAGCAATCAAAAAGAAGTCTCTGATCAATGACCATAATGACCTATGGTAAGAAAAACAGCAATATATTAACAAATAAATGACTAGGCCTTTTACTAAAATATGAAACAGTTGTGGAAAAGTGAAACACAAAGACAAGCATATCAGCAGAAAAGAAAGGAAGACTCAGTTTTATTACTTGCATGAATCTTCAGATTAGAGTTTAAGAACAAGAGTAAAATACGATCACCCGTGGGTGTGAACAGGAAGCTGAAGAAGGTGGTCCTCAAAACTGCAGAGTGCAGCATCAAACTACATGGTTCAGAATTGCATATGCTGAGCAAGTGAGAAACAAAGAAAAACAATAGACGAGGAATCTGTGAACAGGGAAGAAATTAAGAGGGGCACTGATAAAACGAACAAGCATGTTGTACAGTGCATGGGGCTTTTGAACATAATTTTATACAGAAGACAGAGACTCTTAAGAGACAAGCATTGGAGCATTTTAGAAAGAAACGGAAAATCAAGAGCAATGTTGGTAAGGTATCATAAAATAAAATAAATTCACTGTCATTTTACTTTTTATTGGCAAGAAAAGTACTGTAAATATTACTAGTTTAGATGATACAAAAACTTTAAGTATGTAGTGTGATAAAATATCAGGCAGCAGACTGAAAAAGGTTTGGGGATGGCGGAGATCACAATTGAACCGGCTAACAAATATATAAATATGGTGGGTAGGAAGAGAAGGTGGAGTCAGGAATTCTGGGTAGCGGTACTGATGTCATCAGGGTTCGCCAGAAGTGATGTCAACAGGGGGTGGATCAATGGCTTTGAGTCAGGATCCTGGGCTGCAAGTGAAAAAGAGGAGAGAGGGTCAGGTGAGCGTGCCAACCCCCGGTCTGGCTCACAGATACCACTGTAAACTGTTCCCTGTCCACACGTGTGTGACAATAACTGCAATCCAGCACAAGGTCCAACAAAATATTGCAGCAAACACTGTCACGTGCATGAGGCAGCTTAAGGGCTCTAGTGATGCTAATTACCTGGTGAACCAGTGGTTGGCGCTGTGTTCTAAAGCATTGTCTCTTCTTCCCTCTGCAGAACAGAAGATTTATGAATATTCCAACACTGACATCACTTGCGATGCCTGCCCCCTTGGACCTTCCTCCTCCTGCTTGGAACCAATATAACTTGATGTACGGAAATTTTGAAATCAATTTTATTTCTGCTCTCATTTGAAAAGATACATCTTCAACTTGTTGCATGTTTTTTGTGCTTTCAACCACACTAAATATATGGGATCTTCTGAGTGCTGGCCCAACTCTTTTACATTGTGTTGTCTCTTCTTTACAACATAGTTCAATAAACAAAACAAAAGCAACAAACTGTACCAATAAATATGCAACATCATCAGTTTAAAAATAAATATACATTTCAGATATAAATATGCAACATACACCAGATAATACAAGTAATTGAGCTGCAGAAAGGTTGCTGTTCGTAATGAAGTAATGTAGGTGCTTACACTGTGAAGTCATAGTCAGAGATCAAGCAGATGATCATACTTATATAAGAAGCCACCTTCGTGGCACAGTAGTGAATGCTCCTAGTATCACTTAAAAGTTGTGTAGGGTTAGACATTAGTAAAGATGCTTTCTTCAGGAATGTAATGTCATAGGGTGGCGCAGTGGTAGTGCTGCTGCCTCGCAGTATGGAGACCTGGGTTCTCTTCCTGGGTCCTCCCTGCGTGGAGTTTGCATGTTCTCCCCGTGTCCGCGTGGGTTTCCTCCCACAGTCCAAAGACATGCAGGTTAGGTGCATTGGCGATTCTAAATTGTGCTTGGTGTGTGGGTGTGTGTGCCCTGCTGTGGGCTGGCACCCTGCCTGGGGTTTGTTTCCTGCCTTGCGCCCTATGTTGGCTGGGATTGGTTTCAGCAGACCCCGGTGACCCTGTAGTTAGGATATAGCGGGTTGGATGATGGCTATAATGTCATAAATATCCTGCATTGTTGAGAGTGTGGTCCCAGTAATGCCAGTTTTAAACATGGCAACAATAATGATCTTAGATCAGTCAAGAACATACCTCAAAACTGCTTTTAAAAGTACAAAGGATAACAGCAGGATATAGAGAGAAAATTATTTCAAGAACAAACAGCTCAGGATCAATCACAGCAATTGTGGCAA
Source organism: Polypterus bichir lapradei (assembly GCA_026402145.1). Classification (NCBI taxonomy): domain Eukaryota; kingdom Metazoa; phylum Chordata; class Cladistia; order Polypteriformes; family Polypteridae; genus Polypterus; species Polypterus bichir. The sequence goes on along the minus strand of JANRMT010062790.1, from coordinate 61,338,473 downwards.
AACAGAAGAAAGTGAAAGACTACAAGAGCGCAAGTACAATACCCACTGATCTACCTCCATGCACTTTTCAAATCCAAAAACACTAAAACAGCTATCAAGACCACAGCTCCGCAAGAAGACCAGGCTGTCATACTGTCCTTAGACATACTGACAAGCTTTATGATGTGAGTGACTATTTTTAAAACTGAATGATCAGACAGCATTCTCAGATTTATGCCCAGAGTTTGTGCTGATTGGGTGGCAGTTAAATCTTTGACGTCAACGATTTTAAGATAACCACCATTGTTCCAGTGTTAAAGGAATCTACAATTATGTGTCTGATGGACTATTGGCTTGAGACACTCACTACCTCTTTGAGCAGTTGGTCATGGAGCATATCACATTATCCTTACAAGTTACGCTACACTTGCAACTGTTTGCCTACTGTATAGACAGAAATATGGAGATCGGTTTCCACACCCATTCACACAGAAGTTGACAAATGGAACACTTACATGAGAATAATTTTTATGGACTTTTGTTTAGCTAACCCCACCATCTACCAGCTAAACTACTGTCAAAGCTGACAGCCAATGGGCTGAACACCGTCCCGTGTAACAGGATCCCAGACTTTTTTACTGGCAGACCACAGATTGTCTGATATGTAAAGTACATACTTAGCTAAACTCCAGAGATCACCAGGAATGTTGCTCAGCCCAATGCTCTTTTCCCTGTTTTTACCAATTATAAAAACAGTGTTAGTAGTAGTAGTAGCAGCCTAGAAGTACTAATAGTATCATCACATTTATGGACTACAATGAAATTCTTTCTTAGTTTGTCTGAAAACCAAAGTGGTTAAGAAAGCCTGTAGGACAAATGTTAGGGCTTCTGTGCTAACAGCCAACAGCTTGAAGTTCTTAGAGATCTGCATTAATAAGGATCTCTCATGTTGCTTTAAAGCAACTTATTTTATTAAAAGATTAAATAGTGTGTTTATTTGTGGTGTAGGAACACAAAAGTCAGTCTATCCCCCAGATCTTCAGTAACTTACATAGTTGCACAACTGGAAATATACTGACTTGCTGTGTCACAGTCTAATATGGTGAGAGAAAAACAGAAGCCTTAGAAAGGGCACTGAAAATGGACTAATTAATCCCCAAAGGAGACACAGACATTAAATACAAAGCCAGAGATATAGAGGACTGAAAATAATAAATGTATGGAAAAAAAGGGAATAATATTGTATTAAGACACTTGATGGACAGACATCAGTCACTGAAATTGTGTGGAGGACTGAATATGCACCTTAATGTTACCAGTGTAGCCATTTCGAAATGGGGTATTTCCAGCAGGATACTGTTCAAACAATAAGGCTAGCAAAGTTCTATAATTGTTCCACTAAATGAATATGAAGTCAGCTTAAAATAGTAGTCTATCTTTTTGCAGGTTTTTCAGTGAGGAGAATAAACTCTTATGAGGTACAGTAAATGGAATTTGCCTTGGATGAAAGCGTTAGCCAAATGTATAATAATAATGAAGCCTGTTTAAAGTGAGATGGATCAAGCTGACCAGCGTAGTGTTCAATTATCTGCTAATTTACAACAAATATAAGACACATTGGAGTCACCATTAGCCACAACTTCTATTCCTCACTTTTGACTACTTGTTTACTCCATGTTTCAACCAACTGCAATTGCTGAGTATTGCTTCTGATTGCTGCCCAGGTTCTAATGCAAGTGCTCTTTTATTTTAGTGACTAAGTGTCAGTCGCTCATCTTGATTTATTCAATGTGCTTTGTCATGGTATCATCCATGCAAAGAGCTACATATAACAGTGTATAGCTACATATATAGTATATATAATAGTAATCGATTGGTTAGATAAGTGAGTACACTGGCACTATCTGAACTCTTAGATTCATACAGTTAGGTTCATTAGTATTTGGACTGTGTTACGATTTTCATAATTTTGGCTCTGTGCGCCACCACAATGGATTTGAAATGAAGCAATCAAGATGTGATTGTGGTGTAGACTTGTAGTCTTAATTCAAGTGGTTTGTGAAAAACATTGTATGAGCCATTTAGAAAAGACAGCAATTGTTATGCATGGTCCTACACCCCCCATTTTCAGGGGCTCAAAAGCATTAGGATACACTAACATAATCTTGAACATAAAGAACATTTTCAATACAGGGTTAGAAAACCTTTACAGTCAATGACTTTCTGAAGTGTAAAATCCATGGTCTTCTCTAAGTGCTGGATTCCCACCCTACTGATGCTTTGCCAGGCCTTTATTGCAGCTGTCTTCAGGTGTTGCTTGTTCATTGGAGCTCATATTGAGAATTCACAGAAACAGCTTCCAAATGCAAATTCCACACTTGGAATCAACTCCAGACCTTCTACCTGTTTAATAGTTAATGAAATAATGAGGGACCAGCTCATACCTGGCAATGGACAGATTGTCAGTCAAATACTTTTGAGCACCTGGAAATGGGGGACCATGTACTGTATAAAAATAGCTATCTTTCCTAAATGGCTTATGTGATATTTTTGTTAAACCATTTGAAATAATTCTGAAGGCCTACACTTCAATCATGTACTGATTCCTTCATTTCAAACCCATTGTGATGGCTTACAGAGCCAAAATTATGAAAATTGTGTCACTATCCAAATACTAATGGACCTGACTGTAATTATGTTATTTATGTTAAGCTTAATAAGTCAAAGTATTTATACAGAAAACTACACCTTTAATACTGAGTTCCATCCAGGGTGAGCACCAATGAAAAATCTGTATGGGGCATCTGATATTTTGAGAGGTATTGACATTTCAGGTGAAGTGGAGGCATTGTAATTACCCAAGTGAAACTTTACTTTTACGTTGATTTCCAATAAACAGTAAAATAACAAAGAATATGCACTACTAAAATTTGGAATTATAATATACTAGCAAAATACCCGCGCTTCACAGCGGCGAAGTACTGCCTTAAAATTTTTATTAAGAAGAAAAGTTAACCTTTTTAAACTGAGGTAAAATATGCCAATAATTATTTCTTAAGGATCTCTTTGTATACCACGTTGTCAGTTCGGCCCTCCGGTTGTAATATGACCAAGCTGTGTGCTGAGCTTACTCTTGAGCATGCAACGTACAGTTGGCCATGTGAACAGTAATCTTGTTTCAAATCTCACAGCTTGGATTGCTGCTGTCATAATCGGTTTGAGTTTCATGGTTTGTTTCAATTACGACAGCATTTACAGGACTTGTTGTGTTGAAGTGACATTCGGCATCTGTCAAGTATTGTAAGCATACAACTGGTTTCATCGATAACTTTGCATCCAGCTTTTCAGAATTTAAACATTCATAAACATCAAAGTGTCCACTACTGAAATCGTCACCTGTGAATCTAAGATGTTTAAGAGGCATTGGCAGTTGTCCACTTGAAAGCGACAACTGAACAATTCAGCAGCAGCTATCAACTCACATGCAGAACCATAGGTGAAGGGCTTAAGCATTTCACTCTTCTAGTGCTCCTGTGTAGTATAATTATCTCCTGTACCGTCATCAGTCCACGCCTTGAACCTGTCCCAGTCATTCAATACATAAGACACAATGTTCCTCCGGATATCAAGAGTGAGCCTGATATGGCCGTGCAATATGTAACACAGAGAATGGAAAAGGCAGGTGCCATCTCCGGGCATGAAAACCACTCGGTAAGTGACAGTACTTTGATCGATGGTGATCACCTCAATAGACATGTTAATGGGGGTAGGTTTGAACAATAAAGGAAATGAGTACCTGAACAATGTAAAGTAAGTCTAAAATACCTATAGAATAACTATAATCGTAATAAACGAACAATAAAACAGCGGAGAAGCCGTGGATTAAATAAAAAGTCTGCAGTTATCAGCAGGGAGACGGGAATACCATGGCGAAGCAAGGAAGGGAATGAAGAGACCGGAGTGACGAACGGCCTTATATAGGCAGGCAGCCAACAACTTGGGAGGCGTGGGGATGGGGGACCCAACGCCGCCTCACACAGCGACCGAGCTGCAGGCTATGGATGTATATATGTACGTAAGTAGGATTCAGTTAGCGTTGGGAACCCGCGTACCAAAGTTCTTGAAGATGGGCCAATAACTAACAAAGACTGTTGGAAAGTTCAATATGGTGGCCAACAGTGGCGTCATACCACCGAAATAAGTACGTACATCGGTTTCGGTTAGCGCAGGGAAGCTGCCTACCAAATTTCGTGAAGATGGGGATATAAATAAGAAAGTTCAACATGGCAGACGTTGTCGACCGTTATGACCGTTACGCGTAGAATTTTGAAATGAAACCTGCTTAACGTTTGTAATTAAGCTGTAAGGAATGAGCCTGCCAAATTTCAGCCTTCTACCTACACGGGAAGTTGGAGAATTAGAGATGAGTGAGTCAGTGAGTCTGACGTTGGAAAGTTCAATATGGCGGCCGACAGTGGCGTCATACCACCAAAATAAGTACGTACAATGGTTTTGGTTAGCGCAGGGAAGCCGCCTACCAAATTTTGTGAAGATGGGGCCATAAATAAGAAAGTTCAACATGGTGAACGTTGTCGACCGTTATGACCGCTACGCGTAGAATTTCGAAATGAAACCTGCTTAACTTTTGTAATTAAGCTGTAAGGAATGAGCCTGCCAAATTTCAGCCTTCTACCTACACGGGAAGTTGGAGAATTAGTGATGAGTGAGTTAGTGAGTGAGTCAGTCAGTCAGGGCTTTGCCTTTTATTAGTATAGATACAGCCACCCATATATTGTTTCCTGGCTGCAAAAGAGTTAAGTGTCGTGTACAATTGAGTACAGATCTGAGTCCAGAACAGAGCTGTCTTGATGAGGCAAAGATGTCAGCTTTAAAGGAGAGGACAGAAAATGACTTCATCCGGGCCGTCAACCGGAGGTGATGTCATCAGGTCTGAAAACGGAATCCTCAGAACCAGGCTGAATTTCCCATAATTGTCTGCAGTGGAAAGAGAGAAAGGGTCAGTATACTCTGCCACCCCCTGGTCTGGCATGGAATTACCCTCATTCAGGCCCTTTAACTGCCTCCCATGCACACAATATATATAACTAGCAGAATACCCGCGCTTTGCAGCGGAGAAGTAGTGTATAAAAGAAGTTATGAAAAAGAAAAGGAAAAATTTAAAAAATAACGTAACATGATTGTTAATGTAATTGTTTTCTCATTGATATGAGTGTTGTTGTCATATTTATATATATATATATATATATATAT
>JANRMT010062790.1:61281036-61330758 GCA_026402145.1 Polypterus bichir lapradei | reverse complement strand
TGAGTGTTGCTGTGATCAAGGATTCGATTATCATTATTTGTTTCAATCAGGGTCGTATTTGTACGATGTGTTGTGTTCAAGTTACATTCTGTGTTTGTCAGTCGTTGTAAAGATTAAATTCTGTAATTACAGCCACATTAGCTCCACAAATGAGACACACGGGTTTACCGGCAATATCAGTAAACATATACTCAGCCTCCCATCGGTTTTTAAAGGCTCTGTTTTCAGAATCAACTTTTCTCTTCGGCATCGTGTGGGCTAGCTTCGCAATAACTTGCAGCAACGCGGTTATGGATCTGTATGTAATGCATAATATGCATTATGGGATCTAGAGTTTATTGTGTTACCAGCGCTTCATATACCCGGGCCATTAATAACAATAATACAGTATATAAAATGATCTCGCGGGCCGGATATAATTACACGCCGGGCCGGATGTGGCCCGTGGACCTTGAGTTTGACTCATATGGACTAAATAGAACTTGAAAAGAAATATTTTTTGGAATGTGATCGCGCAAGTCAGTACATCGAGCCCGCGTGCTATTGTGGTTTTGCTTGTGTGCTTCAGTAAGTTACCGTCCCCTCGCTCTTACTTTTTTTTACTTTTTTTTTCTAATGAATGCACTGAGTATGGCTTTACCAAAACAATCATTGATCGCGAATAAAATATCCATTATTCATGAATCTTCAATAGGTGAATAGATGATCTGTCTTTCTGCGTTAACCGCATGCGTTTTCTTACGTCTCAAACTAAGGGGATGCGAGGTTAAAATAAATCGAGAAGCACGCGTACATACTTAGTGCATCCCCTCTCGGGAATCGAACCTCGGACGTGGGCGCTACAGGTGAATGCTTTGCTATCGCGCCACTGCGTGTGGTTTATCTATTTGAGCGTAGCAGTGTAATTCGGTTTTTGTTCAGCACTCTTTGGAATTGTTACTTTTTGTCTGCGCACTGCGTCAGTTCACGTGAGCCGCTGAATATGGTTTTATATGTCAGTCGCTCGCTTCTAATTGTTTCGCTGCCTTCTTAATTATATAATGCATGTTTTCTAAAGCGCGTTTTGTAGCTCTTCCTGGCTTTCTACGTAATGCGTGATTACGTGAGAGGCGTGATTATGTCATACGAAACTCCGCCCCTCCAGCTCAACTCCATTACAGTAAATGGAGAAAAACAACTTCCAGTTATGACCATTACGCGTAGAATTTCGAAATGAAACCTGCCCAACTTTTGTAAGGAAGCTGTAAGGAATGAGCCTGCCAAATTTCAGCCTTCTACCTACACAGGAAGTTGGAGAATTAGTGATGAGTCAGTCAGTCAGTGAGTGAGTGAGTGAGTGAGTGAGTGAGTGAGTGAGTGAGGGCTTTGCCGTTTATTAGTATAGATGCATGTGCACATGGGCTCAAATGGTTGTAATTACAGGTCAGACCACAAGGTGGCAGTGTTCACTAACCCTTTCTCTCTTCCCTCTGCAGACCAAGTCCTCTCCTGTCTCTTCCTGACCGGTTCCTGGTCCTAATGACATCACTTCCTCCAGCCCTTCTATATAAATGCCATCTTGACTCTGTTATCTCAGTTCTGTAAAGTCTGTAAAGACCTGAAGTTTTGATCACTTATCGCTTATTTACATGTATACATATATATGTGTGTTTCTCTTGAGCTTCTGTAAAGTTTAATTTCCCCCTTTGGACAAATAAAGATCTATCTATCTATCTATCTATCTATCTATCAATCCATCCATTATACAACCCGCTATATCCTAACTACAGAGTCACGGGGGTCTGCTGGAGCTAATCCCAGCCAACACAGGGTGCAAGGTAAACTAAATGTAAAAACATTGAATAACACTAAGAAAAGCTTGAACAACAAAGAAAACTAACACTACAAGAGTTTGTGCTATAGCCTTACGACCCACTCGCTAAAAACACTTTTTTTTAATGAGTTTTAAACACAGGGGGAAAAAAAAAAAAAATTGAAAAATCCATATTTTAATAAACAACCAAGAAAAGTAACATTGCCACAATGCACGCGCATGCCTGTGTATGTGTGTGTCTCTCTCGCGGGCCTGCGTGTGTGTGTGTACAGTACAGGTCAAAAGTTTGGACACACCTCCTCATTCAATATGTTTTCTTTATTTTCATGACTGAAGGCATCAAAACTATGAATGAACACATGTGGAGTTATGTACTTAACAAAAAAAGGTGAAATAACTGAAAACATGTTTTATATTCTAGTTTCTTCAAAATAGCCACCCTTTGCTCTGATTACTGCTTTGCACACTCTTGGCATTCTCTCGATAAGCTTCAACAGATAGTCACCTGAAATGGTTTTCACTTCACAGGTGTGCCTTATCAGGGTTATTTAGTGGAATTTCTTGCTTTATCAATGGGGTTAGAAGTCAGGTTAGTTGGACGATCATTTATTTTTCAACAGGACAATGACCCCAAACACACCTCCAGGCTGTGTAAGGGCTATTTGACCAAGAAGGAGAGTGATGGAGTGCTGTAAATGGTCATGGAAATAAAGAAAACACATTGAATGAGGAGGTGTGTCCAAACTTTTGGCCTGTACTGTATATCTCTCGCGTGTGTGTCTCTCTTAAGCGCGTGCCTCTGTGTCTGTCTGCGTGTGTGTGTGTCTCTCTCGCGCCTGTGTGTGTCTGTCTCGCGCGCGCTTCTGTGTGTGTATGTCTGTCGTGTGCGCACGTGCCTACGTGTGTGTCTCGCGCGCGCCTGTGTGTGTCTGTCTCGCGCGCGCCTGTGTGTGTGTGTCTGTCTCTTGTGCGTGCGCACCTGTGTGTGTCTGTCTTGCGCGCACCTCTGTGTGTGTGTGTCTGTCACGCGTGCACCTGTGTGTGTGTGTCTGTCTGTCTCACGTGCGCCTGTGTGTGTGTCTGTCTTGCGCACGCCTCTGTGTGTGTGTGTGTGTGTGTGTCTGTCGCGCGCGCGCCTGTGTGTGTGTCTCGCACGCGTGTGTGTGTCGCACGCGCGCCTGTGTGTGTGTCTGTCACGCGTACACCTGTGTGTGTGTGTCTGTCTGTCTCATGTACGCCTGTATGGGTGTCTGTCTCGCGCACACGCACCTGTGTGTCTCTCTCTCTCTGCACACACAGGGAATGCACAGGAAGAGACTAAACATGTGCCGTGTGGCCCCGCGCATGCGCACTTCACCAGAAGATACACACACTGACACCTGGACGCACACAAGGGTTTTATTAAAGAGGATGTGGTTGATTATCCACATCTCTTATATTCCCCCCTCCTTTTTATGATAGGAAACCTTCATGGTATTGACATGGAAAATTGTCAGCAGCACTTGTGTAAACAAGCAAATCTTGGTAAATTCCTAGGACTGCCAACATGAATTATCTTAAAAGGGAAAACATGTGTCTTGAAGATTTTTTTCTCAAACAAGAGATGTGCAGGTGTATTCAAGCTGTATAAAAGCCAGGGTGATTGAACCCTTTTCATTAATTATTCAATTTAACTACTGCACTCTGAACAACAGTACTGCTCTTTTAGAGTTAAATCTAGTCATCTGGTTCAGTCTGGAAATTGACAGTGCTGTCCATGAAACTTCATTTTCTCCCTATTGTATCTTTGCCTTTTAGATGTTAATTCTATTGATTACTTCATTTATGTACAATACCCCTTGTAAGGTTATTTGTCTCCAAGCACTTTGCAATGACACTCCTCGTAAAGGTGTTCCTTGCTTTAATCAATCTTTTCTTTCATTAACAAGGTAAGGCAATGGCATACCTCAAGGTTAATCACACCATGCCAAATGGATGCAAAGTCGCTCCCTTCCTTCAGAACACATCAACCTTCTTCCTAGCCTCTACTTTATTTCTTCAAAAATATTCTAAATTATGCTATGGAAGAGAGATGATCAATGCACCAATAAAATGAAGCTTCATTTAGTAATAGTAAAGTAAAAACATTTGCTGCGGAAGTTTTAATATATAGAGTCAAAATATCCCAGAGCTAGAGCCACCAGCAGACAATAAAGATACAAGAGCCAAGAAGTGCGGATAGTAGTCTGGGTAAAAGCCAGACAGTGGATTTTAGAACATCAGATTTTTTTTTTTTGTTGAGAACAGGCCATTCCACCTAATTTTTCTTCAGTTCTTTGTTTACTGATATATGACTTTTAGCAAGGCCATATTTCAACTCATATAAGAAATGTGTTGTGTCCTTGTCTTGATGTAAAAATCTGTTAATCTCACATAATGATCACAAGAAAAGCTTCCACGACTCTTTCTTTACATAGTAACACAAGGCACTAATTTTATCAGCTTCATCTAATTTCTCGGAAGGTTTTCTTTCAATATTTGCACTCTTTCTTTTGTATCTTCCACTGACTTGGAATTACTTGAGCTGTGTTACTTAGTACTCCTTAAACTTAATCTTTCATCTCTGTACAGTAAACTTTATTGAAGAATATTATGATAATTTATCTCTGATAAATATCACACAAACTGGGAGAGTTCAGTTACAAAACTAACCATCCATCCATTTTCTACCCCACTTATATATTTTAGAGCAGTGTATCTGATTTTTTTTTTTCTCACGACCCAATCTTGCCCTTTCTAGTGTCTTCAAAACCTAGTCCATGTCAACCATCAGATCAGGTTTGGGTCCCCCTTTCTGAAACGTCACCGTCAGCCATAGTGCTCTGCTCTTTGACAATCTTTGACATTCATAAGGTGAGGAAATTTGGTGCAGGCAGCCATAGCGTATTTCTACTTGAAGAATCACCACCAATAATTTTTGTGGGGGTTCTCCATGGAGCATTGCCACCAACAGTCAGAGGAGAGCAATGTCGATTAGTTAAATTGTCTTTGACAACCCATCTGTAGGCATTTCGCAAACCATATGTGAAGTTTCCTCTTTGATTACAATAGTGATTTGCGTCACTGCATAGCTAAAAAGGCAGTAACCTGTGACCCATTTTGGATCATGACCCATAGTTTAGGAAACTATGCTTTAGAGTGTTAAGAGGCTATCCCAGCAGCACAGCACTGCACAGGACACCATTATATTGCACGGCACACTCCCACACACCCACAGTTTCATAGACAAGTTAGTTAACCTGTAACGGCCGACCCCTTACCCACACTGGCCACTACACTACCAAGACTATTCCTTGGATCACCTGAGGCTTCTTGCTCTAATAACAAGCCGTACTCCTTACAAGTTGTCTTACTTTTCCCAACATGACAAAATACCCAGAAAACAGAAACAGATATGTAAAATTAAACATGGATATATTGTAAATGGTAAAGACAAACAAATATTCAATAATATATATATATGTGTGCACAAAATACCACTATCCCAAATGACACCAGTGACTAATTATATTATAGACACAACTATACAAGCAGGGCCGGAATTTCCTATAGGCTAACTAGGCTTCAGCCTAGGGCCTCAAGATCAAGAGGGGCCTACATTCAAATTGTTAGCAATTTGAACAAACTTAAAAATGGGAGGTGAAAGGGCCTCATAAGTGGAATGGCCTAGGGCCTCTTTTCATCTAAATCCGGCCCTGTATACAAGTATTTACAAAGAACCCTCCCTTGCCCCTAAACAATTAATAAAAACACCTAACACAAATACAAACACAGATTAGGTAAGCAGAGCAATTGAAATGTGGTGAAAAATGAGTCCAAAATAAAGTCCAGCGGTATTGACACTGGCTGTAGTGATATTGAACTCCTTACGGAAAACAAAACGACCTCACCGTGAAAAGTCCTGGCAATGGCTGGTATGAATCCAAACCCCGGGGTTTCTCAGCTCTGGCTGTCGTGATGTTGAATCGGAAATTGAAAAAGCAAGCAGTAGAATGATGCAATAAACGGCAGTGTTGAGTTTGTAAATGATCGGCTAAATTGTCTCCTTTCTCCTCTCGATTTCTCTCCTCTCTTTCTCCTCCCCTCCTCTTGCCTTCGCTCCTTTTTTTTAAAATACAAAATGTCCCGGATGTAACTGATGGATCCAACAGGTGATTTCTGTCTTTCTCCATCATCCTTCCCCTCTTCACTTACGGGGACAACATTTACTGACGGACATATAATGGACAGAAAACGGGACAATGAAAACAAAACATATTCAGCACAGACAAAAACAAATACTTATCATTATGTAGCCCTGCTACACTCTGCAACCCCCAACCTTGGACAAGGGTGGGCCGAAATACGGCTTGATATTGGCCACATGAATTGTATCTGTCTTGGAGTGAGTGCCGATACCCCTTTGAACTTTGAAACTAACCGGAGCTGCTTTTGATAGGATTGCTGCTGGACCTAGCCATTTAGGTGCAAGCTTCGCGGTCTCATGATCTGAAGGTCCTGAATTCGGTCCTCAGAGAGGGAACCACTTATGTAATAGCCAACCCCTTACTCAGACCGGTCATTACACTACCAAGACTATTCCCTGGATCACGCTGCAAACACCTTTAGGATGTCCCAGGGTGGGAAAAATTACAAAAACACACACACACAATAAGGGCAAACAGGGCAAACTCTACACAAATAATTACAGAAGTGTCATCTGAACCCAGAGCAATGGCAAGACTAATGTCAACTAACTCTAAATAAAAGGGACATCACTGACAGTGTTCTCCTCATTAAACATCCTGTTTATTACAAATTAAAAGGAACAAATAAATGTATAAATAAATAAAACACAAATGGAGGTGGGCACTTCACTTGTTATGACTGGGTGTCCCAAAGCCCAAGGGCCACATAGAATCTTTATAAAATAAAAAAAATTATTATCACGAAAATACTCTGCAAGTACATGAAGCTCTGTAGAGTAAACAAGGCGAAAAAGGAGTTCCCAGCAAGGGTGATCCAAGGTGACCAAGTCCAAAGACACAATCCAATGGGGAAATCAAAAGAACAGAGCAAAATGATCAAAAATATCCAGTAATGACAAAAAGCACAAGAACAGCAACACACAAGAAAACTCACCAACTCCCTTGCGCATTCAAAATGAACTGCCAGGAACTGTGGAAGCCCCTCTGGATATATAGGGCGGAGGGCAGTTCCTAGCAGTGATTGGCAGGTAACCCCACCTTTTGGATGAACACCCACAAAACACAAGGCACATAACAAGGGCAGCTTTTACTCAAAGAAACCAAACAATACTCCAATCTAGTAAAATAAATAATATCTAATCTCTAAAACAATTCACAATATCAATATGAACAAAAGAATCAAACATCCATCCATCCATTATCCAATCCGCTATATCCAAACTACAGGGTCACCGGGGTCTGCTGGAGCCAATCCCAGCCAAAACAGGGCGCTAGGCAGGAAACAAACCCTGTGCAGGGTACCAGCCCACCGCAGAGACTCAAACATGAACAAAGAAAACATAAAACAAAGATTTGAACTCCAGTCAGAGAGAAATCCTGGCTGAAATATAGCAACAATAGCCTTCCATCATTTCTCTGAACCCAATGTCTCTTAGTGTCAGAAACTGAAAGCCAAAGCCTTTCCAAGCAGGAAATAGGCACAACGCAGGGAACAGCTAGGAAAGGACGTCTTCTTACAAACTGCATCTACTGTATTAAGACTCACCAGTTAACTTATATACACAGCACTGCTTTGGATTTCTGAGAAAGGTTGCTTAGAGTAAAAACAAGGGGTACAAAATGCAACACAAAACCATCTCTAAGGACTATACGAAAAAAGAATCATTTCTGGAAGGAGGGTTTCCAAACACAGGTAGAGCATGCAAACTGAACACCAAGAGTTTCCCAGAGGGGGAGGCTGAACTAAGGTCCCAGCACTGTGAGGCAGCTACAAAATTTCCAACGAAACAGAATCTAAAAAAAATTCATACATGAGCATCAGTAGGCTTTGCACCCTAAGAACCCAGTTACCCAAACTATTCTATAACATTTCAGCAATTATTCACCACTGTGATGCTGATCTTTCTGATCATAAAATAGGTCATTATGATAGCAGTTGATGAGAAGAATTCATAATTAACTGCAGAATTATGGTATTTGTGGGTTCCTCTAGCGTGCCTCTTTCTCTTGTATGATTTGACTCAAAAACTAATCAGCACATCATTATCTCATAACTGGCTTAAGTTTCAAGTTTGGTAATTTTCCATCCAGCCATTTTAGCTTTAGGCCGACATCAAGAAACACACAAATACGCACAGACAGACGCAAATCCATCATTGAGATATTAATGTTTTCGATATCAGGGGAGCCTAAAACATTGAGATTCATCAAAAATGAAATTGTTGACAAATCTAAAGCTTTCGCTCTTCCCCCATAGACGATAAGTTATGTTGAGGGAGGGCGCAAAGCAAAAATATGCTCAATTCATCTCAGTTTGTTCGTATTAAGCGTAATTCCACTTACTTGCCAGTATGCCATGTGGTACGCCAATATCTATGTGTCTCTTTTTAATAATTTACCTGCAGAGATGTTCCTTAAACTCGTTAACACACAACGTAAACACACAGCCTTACCCAAATGGTCACCTCTCCTGATACTCTAGCCAGCACTTCAGTTATCAAGTTTTTCATGTATAGGAGTACAATACTTGCAAAGATTCATCACAAAATATTCTACTAGTCAGGCTCAAAGCAGCCATCTGAACTTTGTCCTCTCCAACTTACAAAATGCTCTCCCAAGTAGGTGAGGTGAGGTAATGTTACCCTTTAAACTCCACCACTTACCTAACATTGAGCCAATGCTCCATTACAATCACAACATTCAATTTCACTTTCCTTTCCTTACTTCTTCAGCAATGATTTGAGTCAGTGAGAGGATATGAAAATAAAAAAAGCAACAAGTGTATTCTCTTTCATTAAACCAATCTATTACATCATTCATGTATTGGGTGCAACATCTCAGACTGCTTCCTGTGTCCAACCATTTATTCTCCAATTCTTAATTTTTTCACTACAAGGAGAAAGCATCAACTTCAGGTATGGAACATTCCTGAATTATCCTTGGGATGTAGGAGAGAAATACAGGGATAAGAAGCAGACTCCACCTGAAGCTGAGCATGGGCCATCAGGGCTATGAAACTATTGCGCCTACCACTCTTTAATCCTGCGGTCCTTTATGTGCAGCAAGACAATTTAATCAATTTGAACAACATCAGGTTAAGATGGAATACGAACAGGCTCATCATCAAATTCAATGGTCCTGATACTTGCAAATGTTTATGTTTCCAGTCCAAAATCCAAGTAGAAAGCATAGCTTGTGGCCCATCTCTGATCCTCAACCTGACAACTCTTTTAGGAACCTGCATTTTAATTTAATCCTGGTATAACCTTACAGTGTGCTGTGTGATGTCTCCCTACACACAAATTAATGGAAATAAAGCCAAATACAGTGGGTACGGAAAGTATTCAGACCCCCTTCAATTTTTCACTCTTTGTTATATTGCAGCCATTTGCTAAAATCATTTAAATTAATTTTTTCCCTCATTAATGTACACACAGCACCCCATATTGACAGACAAAAAAAAGAATTTTTGAAATTGTTGCAGATTTATTAAAAAAGAAAAACTGAAATATCACATGGTCCTAAGTATTCAGACCCTTTGCTCAGTATTTAGTAGAAGCACCCTTTTGAGCTAATACAGCCATGAGTCTTCTTGGGAAAGATGCAATAAGTTTTTCACACCTGGATTTGGGGATCCTCTGCCATTCCTCCTTGCAGATCCTCTCCAGTTCTGTCAGGTTGGATGGTAAACGTTGGTGGACAGCCATTTTTAGGTCTCTCCAGAATGCTCAATTGGGTTTAAGTCAGGGCTCTGGCTGGGCCATTCAAGAACAGTCACAGAGTTGTTGTGAAGCCACTTCTTCGTTATTTTAGCTGTGTGCTTAGGGTCATTGTCTTGTTGGAAGGTAAACCTTCGGCCCAGTCTGAGGTCCTTAGCACTCTGGAGAAGGTTTTTGTCCAGGATATCCCTGTACTTGGCCGCATTCATCTTTCTCTCGATTGCAACCAGTCGTCCTGTCCCTGCAGCTGAAAAACACCCCCACAGCATGATGCTGCCACCACCATGCTTCACTGTGGGGACTGTATTGGACAAGTGATGAGCAGTGCCTGGTTGTCTCCACACATACCGCTTAGAATTAAGGCCAAAAAGTTCTATCTTGGTCTCATCAGACCAGAGAATCTTCAGGTGTCTTTTAGCAAACTCCATGCAGACTGTCATGTGTCTTGCACTGAGGAGAGGCTTCCGACAGGCCACTCTGCCATAAAGCCCTGACTGGTGGAGGGCTGCAGTGATGGCTGACTTTCTACAACTTTCTCCCATCTCCTGACTGCATCTCTGGAGCTCAGCCAAAGTGATCTTTGGGTTCTTCTTTACCTCTCTCACCAAGGCTCTTCTCCCTTGGTAGCTCAGCTTGGCCGGACGGCCAGCTCTAGGAAGGGTTCTGGTCGTCCCAAACGTCTTCCATTTAAGGATTATGGAAGCCACTGTGCTCTTGGGAACCTTAAGTGCAGCATAAATTTTTTTGTAACCTTGGCCAGATCTGTGCCTTGCCACAATTCTGTCTCTGAGCTCTTCAGGCAGTTCCTTTGACCTCATGATTCTCATTTGCTCTGACATGCATTGTGTGCTGTAAGGTCTTATATAGACAGGTGTGTGGCTTTCCTAATCAAGTCCAATCAGTATAATCAAACACAGCTGGACTCAAATGAAGGTGATCTCAAGGATGATCAGAAGAAATGGAAAGCACCTGAGTTAAATATATGAGTGTCACAGCAAAGGGTCTGAATACTTAGGACCATGTGATATTTCAGTTTTTCTTTTTTAATAAAGAATTATTTTTTTTTTGTCTGTCAATATGGGGTGCTGTGTGTACATTAATGAGGGAAAAAATTAATTTAAATGATTTTAGCAAATGGCTGCAATATAACAAAGAGTGAAAAATTGAAGGGGGTCTGAATACTTTCCGTACCCACTGTATATATAAAAATAATCAAAGGTGGCAAAAAATATGAAAATAAAAGTACAAATAAAAGAAGAAATATAGAGTGCTACTATCAACTCTGGACCTTCAGCTGGTTTATAAACCCTCTCTAGACAGATGGGGCTAGCTTAGTTGACCTGCTCCAAAGCACTTATTTTGTCATCTTCACTGTCACTTTCATAACTCTTCCTCGTACGAGTCAACCCTTGCCCTGCCTCACCCCCTCACACAAGGAAACTGTTAATGGGGTCACTCCTGGCTGGGGTACCTATACTTTACTATAGCCCAACACTAACTATAGCAGGCCTCGGGATCTCCAGTCCGTTAAGTGCATGCTACCCACAGATTAGTTGTCTTATCGATAGTCTCAGCCCTGAATGGCTGTCAGAATGAGAGAGACATGGACTGAAGAGGCTGGAATAAGGGAGACCAGGCAATGAAATACAAAAATCAGGCAGGCGGAATCACAGTCTGTGATCAAACTAATGTCATAATGTCAGTGAGTCAAAAAACGAAATGAAGCTCAAAACAATAAACCACAAGCTCAGTTAAACCTATGACATAGAGAGAGTTTCGAAACCTAATTAACAGCCATTCCCTATATAAATTGCAATAAAACAGTCTTCTTTTTTGTGTTTTTATCCTTAAATGTGGATGCTTAGAGTACCAAGCTTGAATCTTATATAGGAGGAACACTATGATGAAACACATGACTTGATTGTTAATCAAGCCAAAACTGAATTAAATCAAATCAAAAAGTTGGGGCAAGGAGTGTCAACAGTTGAGATAAGAGGCATTCCACTTCTAAATATTTCTGTGTTCTGGTGGCAAGCATATGTTTTGTCAGTGTGGAGTGATTGCCATGATGGTGACCTTGAGAATGATGACTGAGGCTGTATCGGGAACACCTTGGCAATATTCCTCCACCTCCAATCTATCTGGATGTCATCCTCAATCTCCCTCAAGATCACGCTACAATTGTAGCTTGTACAATTGTTGTCTCAACTGCAATCTGTATAAGTGAAACGTGGAAAATATTGCCCAGCATTGTTAAGAAAATCAACATACCAGATGAGACACAAAAATAACTGGACTGGTAAAAAAATATATTTATTGATGATTTACAGCATTCTAAACATTGTCACCTTCTATATACTCCCCCTCCTGATCTCTACACGGCTCCATACGTATCTTCCATTAATTGAAACAGTGCTGGAAGTCTTCTTGCTTGAGGCTCTTCAACAGACTTGCTGTTTTTGTCTTCACTTCATCCATTGAAGTAAAATGTTTTCCCTTCAGGTCACTTTTGATTTCCGGGAACAAGTAAAAATCACAGGGAGCTAAATCAGAAAATAGGGATGATGATCGAGGATAGGAATGTTTTTGTCAGTCAAAAACTGCTTTACGGAAAAAGATAAAATTTGTGAGAAATTTGATGTTGATTCGCTGTTTGACTTTTTCACCCAACATCATCGCAGCAACTCATGTAGCAATTGTTGTGCAAATACTGACTGGGCTATTCACAGGATATACCTAGCCGGTCAGCGGTTTGAGAGGGCGTGTAAGAGGGGATATAGTTTTATGATTCATGTCCAGCCGACCTCCAGACAGTTTTCCAGGAAAGCCCCAAGAACAGTCTGTGTCTCACCTCGTATTCCACCATCGTTGCCTGCAAAGGATCCTTAAGGTAACCAATGAGAAAGTTCTACAGAGGAGCAGATCAACTAGTCTCCATGTCACAGTCACATGGTGTATTATTATTATTATTATTATTACATCAACACTGATGAGCCAGCCATAATTGTCGTAAGTCCCAACAGAGTAGCCATACAGATGGAAATTTTCCCGTTGCTGCTTCTATTACGCTGGTAAATCATCATTTAAATTGTCTGTTTCCACCTGTTTAATAACATAGTGGATCACCTGCCTTATCAGCTCCCCATTTGCCATCGTTGGAGATGGAAGAACTGGACACACTTGTGATTGGAATGCCTCTTATCCTAACTGTTGACTCCCCTTGCCCCACCTTTTGATGCTGATTGGTCATTTGAGTATATTCAGTTTTGGCACGATTAACATATTGAATCGAAATGCAAAACACTCAGAGTGGCCACTAAGCGAAATGCATTATGTTTAATTTTGTTTTTAGTTATGACGTGTGATCTATGAACATGCATATGGATGCTTCCATATTACATTTTAAACAAACACAACATGTGTGTGCTGTAGTATTTGGTTTAGAAGCTTTTAACTATGACACAAAAAATTCAATGCACCACAAGCATATGCATTGCATTAAAATGTAGTTAACACAATGTATTGCATTTAATTTTGGCAAAAATAGTCTTCCATAATGGTTGTCTGTGTTTTATAAATTGTTCCAGAAGACGGTGATAATGCAGTCTGATAAACATGCAAAGAATCGTTTTCTTGATGTCACAATCAGGTGGTGAGCATGAGATTTAAACCTACAGTTTTTCCTTTTCTGCACTAATAGTTTAATTCCCGCAACTCCAGAGATGTCCATGTTAGCCGAAATAGCAATGCTAAATTAGATGGCTGTGAGGCTGTATGTGGGTGATGACATGAATGTGCACTGGGATGGACTGGCACCCTGTGCAGGGCTGTGTCTTGCCTTACACCCAGTGCTGCCAGAATAGGCTCCACTCCCCTGTGACTCAGAATTAGATTAAGCAGGTCTGGAAATGTTATGTTAGGTCATGTACTATATTGTCAGTTTCACTCCAGGCCTCCCCTACTTAATGAGAGATGTGCTGTGTGTCCTGCATATTTTTTTCAGCATCTTTTATTTACAAACAACTTTAAGATGGAGGACCACAGAAAATTGCAGAACATCATTTGAAGATATTGATCATACAAGAGCTCTTTCACATTTACAGCTTTCTCTTTTTTCCTCAATGTAGAAAGGCCACTACTAAAAATGTTCCTTCATCTTAGAGGGAATACTGCAGCCTATTCAAGGCAGCGAGCAGGGCTTTAGAAAGACAAAACCAGCTGAACTGAGTTAAAATTCAAGTGAGGAGTGCTGATTAACAATGTCAGATGCCTCCAAAAAGGCGCCCTCGGCTCAACAGGTTAAGGCTTCTATTTTCACATCATCATCAGGCTTTAAGGAGAACTATTTGTGGGAATTTGGATAAAATGAAATAAATGTAAGCGTATATATTCTTTGAGCCTTCCACCGATACATCCCTGTTGAATAGCCAAGCAGCAGATTCATTTAATTGGAGGAAAAGTAAAACTGAGAAAGTGACTATATCTCGGAATGTGGACCACAGGCATGGTCAGTAATGAGGAGGCCTTTAAAATAAAATTTTAAAAGACAACTGGGGGGAAAAAAATCTCCTCCCCCTCTTTTCTTATTTTGACCAGCAATGAGTCTGCCAGCGTAGCAGTGCGCCTTTCTGATGAAGCAATAAGTGTCATTGTACAGATGGAGACTTGAGCCCCTGGGTCTGAGAGCTGCTTATGAATTCTTTATATGGGAACCCCTAGCACTAACAATAGGCCGATTGGTGCGGCATATTATGGATGTCCTGACTTGGTCTCCTAAGAACGTGACATGCCTATTGGAGGAGCCCGGGCTGTTGGGAGTCCCACCACCCAGAGGGAAAGAGGGCTTTGTGTCTTTAAGGGGCTTGTCTGTCACTCGGAGGCTCTGTTCATTGTTGTGAAACAGAAGAGACTTGCAGATTAATAAAGGAGCGCTTCAGGCGGATTCAGCACATCGGGGGAAAAAAACGGAACGTAATAGGCGAGTCTCGAGAAACAACCGGAGGGACCTTTAACAACTTTATTAGCCATGGGTAAGTTGCCAAGTAAAAACCTTTAAGATATTCTTTCCAGTCGTTAACGACGATTAGCAAGCGATTGGCGCAGAGACACCTGATATTCACTTGTCAAGAAAATTGGTTTTGCGTTATTGTATTTGATTTCAATATTGTGGTTCAAGCGCTGGCGGAGTTCTTTTTTTATTTTGCGCGGCTTTGCGTTGGATGCGACATTTTTTTAACAACATCGTCCTGACTTTATAAAGCTCTCATCTTCAGAGTCTCGGGCGGCTGGAATCTGTGTTAATTAAATCAGCGCCACAAAGATGCGTCGCAAGTTAATGGTCTTTGAGATAATTTTATCCGTTTACCACAACTGAGGATATATAAACGAATAAAAGCAGTAGTTAAACTAACCAAAGTCTGCGTAAGAAAATCAAAGTAACATTTTGCGCGGGCTCGGTTTGCAATCTTTATTTGTTTACTCGATTTTTCAGTGTTACCGAATTATTTAGATATGTAAGTTACCCTTTGATTTATTCGGTTTAGAAGCGCTGCGACTAGTGGGACCACTTAGCCTGCCCACGAGTCTCGCTTGTACGGCTGGGAAGATAAACACGGAATGTCGCCGACAGCACTGCGCTTGATTTTTAAGCAAATGTCTGTCTTTTGTACATTTTACCTATATAAAGATGTCCCGTTAAAGATTGGTCCCTGTATTGCTCCCCACGTAGAGGCCCCAGAGCTCGAGAAGTTAGGCGCATTTCAAAGTTTAAAACTTTCCGTTATATCGCTCCGTTCATTTTGTCTAACTTTCGCTGTATGTATTATTCAGATAGTTGTGTTTGGTTATTTGTATTTTATTAAAGTGTAAGTTTCTTTTATATTAAGGTAACATTTTAAATTTAGTAATTAGGAACCTGATTTTTTTTATTATTCTGTATTTAACAATCTGTTATTAAAACATCAAGCTGCACATCATGACAATATATGAAACAGGTAATATTACTCTGATCTAAAATGGATAAAATTGTTATCAGTATCAAGTAGCCTTTTAAAATCGACATAGAATTTACAATATGGTACTAATTTTTCTACATTTAACATATTTTATGCATTAATAAAAAATATTGATTTTTCCAGTGTCAAGATTGCACTAAACAATAGTGTACAATGTTGGTTAAACATCCATTTAAAATTGACCTGCTGTGTTCAGTCCAGGGTCATGCAGAAAGAGCGACAATTCTTGTAGCATTATGTGCAATACAAATCCCAAAAGTGGACGTTATACTAGCCCCTCACTGCTCAAAAACACAGAGTCACCAAAGTGGGGGAAATTCAGTCACCAGTTAACCAAACAAGCCTGGAAAACTGGAATATGCAGAGAGTAAGAGGGAGACACAGGGAGAATGAGTAAGCACAGAATGCTAGGATTTGAACCCAGAACTCTACAGCAATGAGGTAGCCCCACAAACCATTACACCATTATGTGTTAACAGACTTAGACAAAACTCCTTTTTTAATTCTTTTTATTCTTCTTTTTTATTCTCTATTTGACGTATATTTATATATTTGTATATTGTAGATTAGGTCATCCATACAAAGAGGTACAATGAAAGATTCACTTTTAATGGAAGTTTATTTGCAGTTTTTTAATTTAACAACAAACAAAATGCAGTTTAGCATTCTTCTCCCCACTTAATGTAATTCTGGCCTGTCTATTCTAGCAGAATCAGAAATAAAGCTGGTAACAGCCCATTACTGGGTGCCAGTCCATCGAAATGTCCACTTGTGCCCACGTCCACACTCGTACACAACAATTGGAGCTATCGGATAACCTGACATGCAGACCCGGACAGAATATGCATAACTGGCATAGACAACAACCAAGCGTAGAAACTGGATGCAGGATGTGTGAGGTGGAAGCCCTGCTCACCGCACCACTCTTCAACCCTTCAATACTATGTTATTTAGCTCAATTTAAATTTTATATAGCACATGTCCTGCTTATGAGAAATAATACTGCACAAATGATAGGTCCAGCCTGCTCAGCTCCTTCTGTATAGTGTTTTCTGGCTTCTTATCGCAGCAGCAATTTCACGTTTTGAGACAACTAGCCTAGTGATGAGTGCGGGGGGTTCAGCCATCTTCAAAGCCTATAGGCAGACTGAGTTGGTTTGAAAATCTTGGGGGCAGTATAGAAATACACAATTATAAAAATAAGCCTTATTAGATGACATGACCTCTTTAATAAAGTAGTGGATTTTCACTCTTTTTTTTTTTTTGGGGGGGATTTGGACGTGAGATTTTTAATTTGTTAAAGCAAGCTTGCATTGTGTGTGAGTGTATACTTCTAGCTTTGTTTTGATAAAATTGAAACTTGGTTGACTTTCTTCCTAATATGCATTTATCAAAAACATTTAACACTTTTTCTTCAGAGCTAATTCAGTAGCCTGTCAAAACCCTAAATGCAATTCAGGATCATAAAAGTGAGCGCTTTGTGTCTGTTCAGGACTTTGGTGGGGGCCCCTTAGGCCTTAACAGGGTTGTGCTGATTTGCATGTTTTAGGGCCTCGCTACTCCATTAGGCCTTTAGAAGACTGTGCTGGGTGAAGGTTTGCATTCCAGTTAATTCAAACCCCTCTCTGAATTAATCCCACTGTGCGTTCTTTTCCACTTTATTCAGTTTTTATAGTTGATTCCCTGCAAGCTTGTGATTTTGCTGTTTAATTTCTTTTGGATTGTCTTGGATTTCCAAGGCATTATTTGTCAGTGACCACACAAGTGGCATGTCCCTAAAGTAGCTGATCTTCTTTAGTTTGCTTAGTTCCACTTATGTCATGAACTGAGTGGCACAGGCAGGATTTCAGATGTCTTGTCATTGCTGATTTTATAAAATACCATGTATACAGTATATATAACATTTCCATAATCTAGTGCTGCTTCTTTGTCAGACTTCCTTTGGATTATGCCAGTGATTACTGTGTTGTCATACTCTCTTTGATTAGTTCTTTAGAGGGAGTAGTTATGAAATAGGAGCTACGATGGAATAATAAGCTACAGCCATTTACAATGAAAACAATTCTTAACAGAAGTGTTATGATTTTATAACATAGCATTTAGAACTATGCTTAATTCGGGAGAGTGTCTTGGTATAAATGGGCACAAGGCAGGCACCAACCCTGGACAGCATGCCAGTCCATCTCCGAGTCCACTCACACATGCGTACATAGGACCAGTTTAGAATTGCAAATGAACATACCACACACACACACACGTCTTTGGGGATGTTGGAAGCAAAGTGGGGTACCTACAGAAAAATGCATGCAGACAGCAGCACAAACAGCTGGTTCCTTGTGCCATCCATAATGATTACAGAAAGGTGTTATTTGCTTTATTAAAATGTTTCAGATTATAGTAATTGCCAGTTGACTTTACAATAACTTAATATTTAAAATGGTATATAACTGATTAAGCTAGGCAATTTAGATGTTATTTGATTGTTTAAATTTAATCTTATGTGTTGATATAGTTGCCTTTTTCTGTTCTAAGTTTATTCATATGCTGTATTTGCTATACCAACTCACTGCATTAGTATCTTAGGTGGTCAGAGGCAATCATTGTCACATGACGTGCAAGGCAGAAACATACCGGGGTGCCAGATCAGTGGCAAAAATGCTTCCATACGCCAGTTAAATTAAGAAATGGGTTGTGTCTGCCGTTGCACCAGACTAGTGCAGGGCACACTCGCGCGATTAAACTGGGCCAATTTTGAGTGGTCTCTTCACTAAAGGCACCACTTTGGCATGTGTGTGCATAGGCAGAAAGTACTTGAGCCAGAGTTCATTTCTAGGACCCTAGAGCTGTGAGTCGCTGTAACATTGAGCCACTCTGTAACAACTGAGCACTTCCCAAAATGCTTTACTCAGTAAGTTTATGTCTGTGACCTGGGGTTAGAATAAGGTTATTGCCATGTTATGTGTCTTAAAAAGGTGACTAGACGAGTTTGGTGTCTATCTGGCTGGCTGAAAACTTCTGCTCTAGTACTCTCCAAAAAATTTGGTGGAGAACTGGCCATCCCTGCTGAGGCCAGAAAATGTCTATTAAAATACACAGAGAAAGATTAATAGGTAACCAAGTATAACATGAGCATATAGTCTAAAGCGATATGTAAAGGAACCATAACAGAGTGGTGAGGTGTTGCATGTTGGTTGGACATCCATCCATTTTCCAACCCGCTGAATCTGAACACAGGGTCACGGGGGGGTCTGCTGGAGCCAATCCCAGTCAACACAGGGAACAAGGCAGGAACCAATCCTGGGCAGGGTGCCAACCCACCGCAGGACACACACAAACACCAAGCACACACTAGGGCCAATTTAGAATCTCCAATCCACCTAACCTGCATGTCTTTGGACTGTGGGAGGAAACCCACGCAGACACGGGGAGAACATGCAAACTCCACGCAGGGAGGACCCAGGAAGCGAACCTGGGCCTCCAAACTGCAAGGCAGCAGCGCTACCACTGCGCCACCATGCCGCCCCTTGGTTGGACATGCAGATACGAATTTTAGAGTACTTTGTGCAAGTGATAATACAACTACTACTACAGCAATAGGAGAAAGAGCAAAATGATTACATTTATGGCCATTCCTGGTCCTACAGTTCTTCTTTAACTCTTACACATGCCCTACACACAGCACATCAATCCTGTGAACTGATTCATCCCAGATCCTTCGTAGCCTTCCTTCACTTTCTCAAGATCCAAAATCTGACAAAGAATTGGGGGTAACCCGATAATTGTTGCATATTGCATGTTCATATAATATGTTGCTACTGAGTGATTTATTAAAGTATCAAATTCTTTTTGAATCACTCTCCATGTTTATAGAGCTTCAAGGTAAATTGTAGAAATTCCGTGCAATTTCAGTAAGTGAATAATTACTGTATGTCAAAGTGACTTCCATCCTCAAACTTTCCTAAATATATCCTGTTGCTGAAGGATTTATATCATTTCTAAACTGAAAGAATCTAGTCACACTCCAACTAGAAGGTAAATATAATAATTTTACAAAGTCTGTGGTCAAAACTTTCAAATGTGTTGCATGTGTGAACATTTTATATTCTTAAACCCAACAGAAAGCATACCATCATGAAGAAACAATTGGGAACATTGGTTTGGCATCTGTATTTAAGTGAACAAAAACAAGAATGCCCATGAGTGCATAATCGCCATTTGAGCCGTCCACTGCTCCACACAATGGTGGATGGCGCTTTTCAGTAGATCCTACGGCGAACTTGAAATTCTGAACCAGACGTGTGCGTGGAGTAGACCAAGTCCCGTTTAAGCATCTCTTGATTAGCACAGAGGTTTTTTTGTGTATCTGTCATACACACTGTAAGACTGTACCAGGCCCAGACAGTCGGTGCCCTCTGTAGTGCTGGCACAGAACCTGTTAGCTTTCACTTTAAAGTTGCTCTGCCAAAGCAAGCTCTTCCCAGAGCCTTGCAAGCTCAAAAGCCTTGTTTGTTCGATTCTAGAGGTGGTAATTGGGGTGCCTTTCAGCCTTTTTCTTTTGTTCAGCTTGACATCACCAGCTTTTGTTCATTTGCCCCGAGATTCTACAAAAGGCATTGTCAAGCTACAAAGAACATTGTCTGACTACAAAGGGCGACCTCTTTCTCAGACCTCACAGTGACACCATATACACTGGTGGGGGTGTGCGTTTATAAAGTGCCTTGCACTATTTTCTTATTTTATTGTTTTCATTTGTGACCTATTCAAAGTCCTAATATTACTCCTAAATATAACTCAAAACAGTAAAATCGTGCATTTAAGTTTTTTTCTCTTTATTTAAAGTACATATATTTAAAACATGATGTCTAGCAACACTAACTTAATTCTTAAGGAAAAGATGCAATTAACGAGACAGCCATATTAGTGTGGCCAATAGTTCATTAAATCACAACGTTGCCAGTTTTGTCCATGCATCTGATTCACAAAGTGTGACCCTGTGCAAAGTCCCATATCTATACACTTTTAAAAACATGTATACTGTATGCAAATAATTATAAATGGGCAGCATGGTGTGGTCAGTGCTGTTGTCTCATGGCAGACCCCATAATCCTATATTGGAAAAGGAGGGTAACTTTGGGGTTGGTTATATATATGAGAGAGAGGTCCAGATGTAATTATGCAATTTTTAATGCAATGCAGGAAAACAATATAGGACAAAACAATTGTTCGAAATATCTTGTAATAAACGAATATGGGCATTGAATTAATTCACTGATTTTCCATGTAATGTCCCACTTGTCCTCCATTCAGTTGGATACAGGCGTAATAAACTTAAGTTATAGCATAATGACAACTGCATAATTAGATCTGGACCACCCTGTGTATATATGTGTGTGTGTGTGTGTGTAATATATATATATAATATATACTGTTATATATATATATATATATAATAGATAGATAGAGAGATATATATATAGATATAGATATATAGATATATATATATAGAGAGAGAGAGATATACAGCATAGAGATATATAGAATTGTTTAAGAATCTGAACACTTAAAGGAGAGACTGAAAAGTTTTGAGTCTTAAAGACAATTAAAACTAAATATTAGGTTACGTTCACAGCAGTTATTGGTTAGTAATTAAGGAAATGACCAGAACAAAAACCTGCAGCCACTGTGGTGCTCCATGATCTGAGTATGATACCCCGGCTTTTGTTTGGTTCAAATAAAAAAGCTTTGTGTTGACAAGGCATACTGTATTTATTACTACCTACTCTCCCTGTAGTAAATCACGGTGGAGGTAGCATTGTGCTCTTAAGGTGGTCTTTAGAAATAAGTGGAGCTAAGCAGAAACACTCTTTGGGGGACTCAGTCTACCAAAATAGTGAGACAAACTCAACAGTTCACCAATCAAAAGCACCAAGAGAACATGGTATTGGTGTGGCTCAGAAATAAAATGTACAAATTGGAGAACCTGACTTTGTAGTTCCTAAGGGGCACCCAATAACGGTTTCCAAAATCCAGAGAAATGCTATGAATGTGGGTAACATGCTTGAATACCTGTGCATTAGCACACCTGTTTTAATTAGCAATATGATTTTGATTAGTGGGCCAACAGTGAACCCATTGTATGTATATAATGTGACAACTAATTGTTCTTGTTTTAAAAAAAGAAATTAGCAAGAACTGCATATAATAAATGTGAGAAGATTACCTTCTGGAGAAAAATGGTGAACGTACTGCATAAATTGCAAAACATGAAATCCTCCACGGTTGAAATTAATTGTGTCTGCACAAAATCAAAATCTGGACCAGCAAATGTAAATGTTATTGAATTGAAATATTTTGAAAATTTCAAATATTTTGTGAAAAAGTTAATGAGTGAAGCATTTAAACAATTGTTCAGTAATCAACAATTACCTTTTAAAGCAGAGTAAATTAAGGAATATTGCATTTTCCAATGGATTAAAGCTTAGCCTGGTGTTCAAATTAATTTGAATCTGGAGGGCTTTATGGGAGGAACAGAAACACAGTCATGTATTTTGTTTTTGATTCTCCATTTATCTTAAGTTGCTGTCTGTTTTCTGTCTTTTATTGTTCATTCCATTTAAGATCACTTTAGTTCTGAACACCACCATTAACAGGTGTTTCACAGAACTACATATCGATGGATAGTGTTCTGGTTTTTTGCTGGGATAACAGTTGGATCATTTGGTTCAGTTTAATGGTGTATACGGTAGAGGTCATTCACACAAATCACTTTTAGGATTTTAATAGCCTATCAAATGCATTACTTGACAAGTTTTAAAGGCAGTACGGAATTGATGCAAACCGTGGGAGGATGTAAAACGGGGAAAAAAACTATAAAAATAAATGTGGTCTCTGCACTGCCTGGGAAATTATTTGAGAATAAAATCATTGTATGAATGTAGCCGTCTGCATAGTAGATCTACCTTCAAAAGCTTTGATTAAAAAGTACTTAAAAATAATGAAAAAACCTGTCAAGTGTGTCAATTGGTTTAAAAGTGCTAGATTTTTAACTAAACTTTTTTTTTTTCTTTCTTCAAACTGCACTTATTTAAAAGGGCAAAGCATATCTGCGGAGAAGAACATGTCTTATAGTGTTGTGATATGTTTTCATTAATCAAATATTCTTTATATTTTATGCATTCTTTCCTTGTGGGGTCTGTCAGAAACGCGGTTGAAAAAAGTGTTTGATGTTGTTAGCTTGAGCAACAGAGCTCGGTGCATGGAGGGTTTCAGCACTTCTTAATTGGAGGCTGATTTTTTTCTAAAATTCACTTTTTGCTTCTTCCCGTAGACTTAGAAGTGCAAGGAAACCTTTGGTGTATGCTTTGAATATCTGCAGTCTGTCAAAGAATTTTTTAGTTTACAAAATGCTTCATCGAGCACCTGTTTTTAAACAGTTCTTAAAATGATGTTTGGTTGCATGTGACCTTAAGACAATTTATTGTAGAAAACATTTTTTTGGTGAAATGAATCTACAACAAAACTTCCTAAAGATTAAATGATTTCATAATGAGTAAATTAGGAGAGAGTTAATGCACCGACAATGAAAGGAGAAAAGCAACAAACCTACTGCATCTAGTAGCTCAGGTAAAATTGTAATTATTGCTAGGATAGGCTTCAACTTACCCTGACCGGGCAAAAGTAAACCTTCTTTATGTAGATGGATGGATGGCAAATAGTAAAAGGATTCTGATCTGATGTTATGAGAAGAATCTGATGTAGCAATTCACTGAACTCAAGGACCACTGTGAGCTGCCAAATGTATTAAAGAGTCAGTGGATAGCCTTCGCTTATTGACCTCCCATCAGAACTGCAACAAGACGGGGGCCTGTCCAGGTTGCCTTCTTTCTAAAGTCCAGTGCTCCCTTCAAATAAAATCAGTAGGTTCAGATTCTGGATGGATGAGCTGTGAAAATTATAAAAATAAGTTTGACTGCACGTAGTGCTGGTTTCCATTAAATGTAGTTAGTGCATTTGTTTGGCAAAAACATTATGTTCAGATAAAGAAATGCATGTAATTATTATATGATAATATTTGTACTTTTTGGTTATAATATTAAATTATGTAACACATTTAATTAACAATTATCCTTCACAAATTAGTAATTTAAGAGTAGTTTGTTTTTCCTGCTGTAAGGCAAATGGCATTTAATGTAGCAAATTGTGAATTACTGAAAATAAACAGAGCAAAGGTAAGCTAGTTATATTAAAGATCTCTTGTTTACAAAAGAGAAATTAACTTTAACCGTTAGACTCGCACTATACCATTTGGACTGATTTTGAAACCCAGAAGTGGCATCCTTCATAAGATCTTTGGCAATCTCGCTGCTTAAACCTGAAATTAATAGAGATGTAAGAACACAATGCCAATTATGTCTTATTGTAGTTACTGGGCTGCTTTAATTTTAATTTGATAGCTGAGCTGTTTAATCAGATCACACAAAGACATTGCTTTCAAATTAATTTAGAAAAAAAAAAAACAAATCTTCTAATTGCATTTGTAGTTGATTATATTGTGTATGTTTAACACTCTTAAGTAAGCCATGACAAAATGCATTAACTGAGCTAGAGGGCCTTGTGATCAAATTTGCAAAAGAGAACTCCACTCAGTCCAAGGTCCTACTAATGTCCAGTGCATGGCAGAACATGTTGATAGAGTATCAAGAGAAATCTACATTGCATTGTACTTCATAATTTTGATCTTTTTTTAGAAAGCAAATCCCACCACTTGAATAGGCCCATAGATTGTGCTGCTCCCTCCCAGCTTCAGTAGACTGGGTGTGAATACGGTATGTCTGATGGGAGTTTGTATATACTCTCGGTATCCATGTTATGTGATTTTGGTCCTAGGGCTTCAGTTTCTTCCTACATCCCAAAGACATGTTGGTCAGGTTGACTGGCAACTATAAATCTGACCGTTGTGAGTGTCTGTGCCCTATGATACACTAATGTAAAATTTACAGTGGGTTCTTCACTTTCATCAGATGCTGCTTCATTTCTACACATCTGTGCTTGTAGTCCGATTTGGAAAAGTGATTTAAGGATATTCTTTCATTGTATTAATGTGCAACTATGTATTTAATTTGAAGTTCAATCTACCACTTTGTTTTCAACTGAAACACAGAGGTCATCAGTCATTGCATTGATGATCCTGTTGGGATAGACCGATTTGTCTAGATTTAAACAGGTTTGAAAATGTTCTTGTTTTGGACCAAGGCTGGAAGACTGCTGCAGATGACCTCATATTCTTAATAATGTGAAATATATATATTTAACATTGTCTATCTGGTATCAATTTAGATTTATACCAGTCATGTGACAAGCAGTCAAGTTACTGCTTACAATATAACTCATTTATGAAATGCAATTGGTACTGTTTACTGACCCCTTGTTACTTTTAACTTACAGGTTGTTACGAATGCTGTGTAAGATGCCTGGGTGGGATTCCTTATGCCTCACTTTTTGCCACCCTGCTCTGTTTCTCGGGGGTGGCTTTGTTCTGTGGATGTGGTCACCAGGCGCTGACTGAAACAGAGAGGCTCATTGAGGCCTATTTCTACCGCGGAGCCCCGGATTACACTACACTGGCTTACATGTAAGAAATTCTTTCATTGTTGTCCAGTTTGAAAAAGAATAAAAGTGTACTTGTGAAAAAGAGACTAACTAATATAAGCCTCACAGAAAGCAAAAGGATCATGTGGGAACTGTTTATTAGTACATATATTATACATATATTTAAGTGTGTTATATACATACACAGTGAACTAAATAATATAAGCATCTCCTAAGTAAATAAATCACAACTACAAATGCAGACGCAAAGATACTGTAAGTCATTTTAGGTTGTATAGTATGTGTTATACAGTATATAAAAAATACAATAAGTTTTGAAAGAGTCCTACAACAAAATTCCAGATAGGCCAAACCAGTCACAATGGTGCACAATTATTTCACAGGTCAAGGGAGACGGAATCAGAATTAATGACTATATATGCCTAACTTGAATGTGCTGCATTAGCAATGTGATTCCACGATTGCAAAGTTCACCAACAGGAAAAGAGTGATTCTTCTTAGAATAGATGCAAAATGTCACAAAAATACACATTCAGAAATTCCCAAAGAATTGAAATTGGCACTTCCATGACTTAGTGTCAATAAGAACTGTATGTGATGAGTTTCGCAAAGCTGGGATTTATGGGAGGGCCGCCATTTCACCAACCACTTGTTTCCAAATTCCAGCACATAAAGACACATAACCTGGTCTAAGGAGCACACAGTCTTTAATGGGAAAAGTAATATGGTCTGATAAGTCATCGTTCACCCTGTTTTCTACATGCAGGTGGATTTAAGTTTGGAAACTGCTAAATGGATACCTTCAACCCAAAATTTCTGTTGCCAACTGTTAAGCAAAGTTGGAGGATCCGTATTGCTTTGGGTGGCCATTTTGTTGGAGTTGCTCGTTTCAATGATTACTTTTCATGGTTATATAATCCATATTGTTAAACTAATTAAGAGTGGTTACATGACCACCAGGATGAACAAGAACTCCTTATATGGCCTCCCTATTCACCAGATATTAACATCATTGAACCTTTCAGGCTGGTACTCGTAGGTTTCCATCTCCTTCTTTCCTCCAAGAATTGGAGGCTTTTCTGGTCCACTATCCACTACATGCAGTTCAGGGCTTGTATGCCAAGGAGGACTGAAGTTGTTTTGAACGCAAACCATGGCATTCTTATTGAGTTCTTATTAATATAGGAGGCAAATGTTTCCATCTTTTTTATCAACTTTTCCACATTCCAGTATATACACTATAATGTGTTCAATTTTCCATGAAATTTGAGAACTGAATTTCACCATATAGTATTTTCTATATATGTATTTTGTTTGAAATAGGCAAACACAAATAAAGGTTTACAGATTGTAATGATGATGGCTTAAGTTGTGTAGAATACAAACCTATAAAGATAAATAAAAAGTATAATTCTATACAAACAGAGATACCTATAGGTACACTGTTGACCTCAAGAGATGCACTTAATAATCCGCCTGTTCAGGAGTTTTGTGGTACTCCAACATTTTTCTTCTTGTATCAAAGGACTTGAGCTACATCCACACTACTACATGTTTATTTAAAATGTTTCTCTCTATTATATAAAAAAATCTTGAGACGAGACAAAACTTTTTCAGAGAGAGAATTTCACATCCCGCGAGACGTGACTTTGTGCCAAGAGATGAATTGAACACCTAACAGGTCCAAGCGGGGGTGGAAATAAAAGACAAAGAGTAGAAGACAAAGTAGAACGTTGTAAAGAGGTTCAAAAACGTTGGCACAATACACATGCAGAGCAGATTAGAGATTATAAAAGTACTAAAATTTGAAAGTCTCAAAAAACTAATAGTAAAGATCGCATTAGCGCTAACAAATGGAAATTATTACTCACTGAAATAACAAAACCACGAAAAGAGATCGGATATATAGACATAGGTGATATGACAGAGCTACTACAAGTTTAATTTCAAAGAAACCATAATTCGGTCAGGTTTATATTTATGATCACGGAGAAGCGATGCAACATAGAATCGAAAGAGTTAAATGATCGGACATATTTGAAACTCTACTGCCAATAATGGATACAAATCTATACACCCAAAAGTATCGCACTTTACACAAAATTTATCTGAAAAACATGGACAAGTAAGTTTCCTTGGATTTCTATATGAATCCGAAAGATCATGGTCTCATATATAATAAACCAACATGTGACGAATTGTCAGCGATAATAGTTTTGAAAGACGGAGATATCAAAGACAGAGTTGATATTCGTGTTTATCCAAAAGCACAGCACGATTCGTCACAAGCGGCAGATCCGGGAAATGACTAGCACATAGGGCCCACATGGGGATTGAGCCCCCTAGTTTAAATGAAAATGATCTGTTTCCATACGAGTATTTTCAGATTAGTTACAAATGTAACACCTGCGAAAGTAAAATGAGTGAAAATACATATAGCATTGATGTTTGCTTACACTGGGCATGTGTGCATCAGTGGAAAAAAATACATGAAGGAGTAGTAATGCTGAAGGCCATGGATTTATTGCAAAACTGTAGTGACTGATAAATTATTTGAGTTTTGCACATATATTCATATATTCAGCATTCCAACTATACAGAGTCCAATTTAGATGCATAGAGGTCAGCAACATAAGTGCCATGGAAAGCAACTCTTCTGTGCCCTCTGTGTTGGAATGTTTGTTTTTTTTTTTTCATGAAGGGTGACCAATCAGGGAATGAGACCTTGTAATGAGCAGGATCCAATCAGGGAAGGGCCATATAATAAGCAGAAGCCAATCAGAGTGCAATTAGTCTATTCTTTCAAAAATATCAGCATTTTCACCCATCCTCATTACAAATCTTAGGCTACGTTTTTAGAAGTATACGGGTCTAAAGAGAGTTTTGAAAAGTACCTGTTTTTTTTGGGGTTAAGGAGGCGAAAATGGAGGCTAACATCTGCATTTTTAAACAAAAATGTAGTAGTACAGATGGGGCCTTGGTATGTTACACAGGATCACAAATGCCTTGTCGTCGCCTGCATTATTGTTTAACAATATCTTGGATCCTTGGACTTAGGAGGAGTAGGATATGGCCTATACCAAATATCCAGCTAATCAGCAGGGCTGGTAATTCATCAAATCTGGGAATGTTTACTGAATTCCCAAATTTTCCATTAACAAGGAATGCATACCGGACCTTTATACTTTCACTTTCAAGAGTGTTACTCTTGAGGCATGGCAGTAAATAATCTCATCTGTAGCAAATAATATCAATTCATGCACTGATGTACCTCCATCAACACTACTTTTGTACTCGCCTGTATTGGAAATTTAATGTTGTTGCCCTGTACAAGTTGCGTCAGGCTTTGTTGGCCATTTTCATTAACGAATAATTAATAATTATTGAGCTACTGGCTGCTTATTTTATGGGTGGAGGCATAGAAGGGAGGCCAAACAGGATTGCTGTTCTTTCATTTGCTACCATGCAGCCTTCAAAGGTGCTTAGGTCTTTGGCCTTCTGTCTTCCCCTCAGAGGTGTAAACACATTTAATTCATTGGTGTTTGTGTTTCAACTTGTGTACAGCATCAATTACAGTTAGGTCCATAAATATTTGGACAGAGACAACTTTTTTCTAATTTTGGTTCTGTACATTACCACAATGAATTTTAAATGAAACAACTCAGATGCAGTTGAAGTGCAGACTTTCAGCTTTAATTCAGTGGGTTGAACAAAAAGATTGCATAAAAATGTGAGGCAACTAAAGCATTTTTTTAACACAATCCCTTCATTTCAGGGGCTCAAAAGTAATTAGACAATTGACTCAAAGGCTATTTCATGGGCGGGTGTGGGCAAGTCCGTCGTTATGTCATTATCAATTAAGCAGATAAAAGGCCTGGAGTTGATTTGAGGCGTGGTGCTTGCATGTGGAAGATTTTGCTGTGAACAGACAACATGCGGTCAAAGGAGCTCTCCATGCAGGTGAAAGAAGCCATTCCTAAGCTGCGAAAACAGAAAAAACCCATCTGAGAAATTTTTACAATATTACGAGTGGCAAAATCTACAGTTTGGTACATCCTGAGAAAGAAAGCAAGCACTGGTGAACTCGGCAACGCAAAAAGACCTTGACGTCCATGGAAGACAACAGTGGTGGATGATCGCAGAATCATTTCCATGGTGAAGAGAAGCCCTTTCACAACAGCCAACCAAGTGAACAACACTCTCTAGGGGGTAGGCGTATCGATATCCAAGTCTACCATAAAGAGAAGACTGCATGAAAGTAAATACAAAGGGTGCACTGCAAGGTGCAAGCCACTCATAAGCCTCAAGAATAGAAAGGCTCGATTGGACTTTGCTTATGAACATCTAAAAATGCCAGCAAAGTTCTGGAAAAACATTCTTTGGACAGATGAAACCAAGATCAACCTCTACCAGAATGATGGCAAGAAAAAAGTATGGAGAAGGCATGGAACAGCCCATTATCCAAAGCATACCACATCATCTGTAAAACACGGTGAAGGCAGTGTGATGGCTTGGGCGTGCATGGCTGCCAGTGGCACTGGGACACTAGTGTTTATTGATGATGTGACACAGGACAGAAGCAGCCAAATGAATTCTGAAGTGTTCAGAGACATACTGTCTGCTCAAATCCAGCTAAATGCAGTCAAATTGATTGGGCGGAGTTTCATGATACAGATGGACAATGACCCAAAACATACAGCCAAAGCAACCCAGGAGTTTATTAAAGCAAAGAAGTGGAAAATTCTTGAATGGTCAAGTCAGTCACCTGATCTTAACCCAACTGAGCATGCATTTTACTTGTTGAAGACTAAACTTTGGACAGAAAGGCCCACAAACAAACAGCTACTGAAAGCCGCTGCAGTAAAGGCCTGGCAGAGCATTAAAAAGGAGGAAACCCAGCATCTGGTGATGTCCATGAGTTCAAGACTTCAGGCTGTCATTGCCAGCAAAGGGTTTTCAACCAAGTATTAGAAATGAACATTTTATTTCCAGTTATTTCATTTGTCCAATTACTTTTGAGCCCCTGAAATAAAGGGATTGTGTTAAAAAAATGCTTTAGTTGCCTCACATTTTTATGCAATCGTTTTGTTCACCCCACTGAATTAAAGCTGAAAGTCTGCACTTCAACTGCATCTGAGTTGTTTCATTTAAAATTAATTGTGGTAATGTACAGAACCAAAATTAGAAAAACGTCTCTGTCCAAATATTTATGGACCTAACTGTATTTGGAAATAGATGCTAAAAGTCAGTTTGGATTTTGAGGACTAATTGCTAGGTGACAGGGAAAATGCTATGTGTGAAAGGTTTGTTTTTTTGCAAAATCCTGAGTTCTACTTGTTTTTTGTTTTGTTTTTTTTTTTTCCCATCCACACATTTTCTTTTTCCTTGTTCTCATAGAATCCAATACTTCCAATATATTATATATGGACTGGCTTCCTTTTTCTTTCTGTACTGCATCTTGCTGTTGGCCGAGGGGTTCTATACCACCAGTGCTGTCAAGGAGACCTATGGAGACTTCAGAAGCACCTTCTGTGGCAGATGTCTTAGTACAACGGTGAGCAGAGCTGAGTCTTTGATATGGAAAGAACACCAAATATTTGCATCTTTGAGCTACAATATAAGGACCAAAGCAATTATCCGGACAATATTATTGTGTTTACATGGTTTAATTCACCTGCTATAAATAATTAAGGCATTTTAAATAGATGTTGTTAAAGTGTGGTGCACTGGGTAGTGTGGGCACAATATGGATCCAGCCTCCTGGGTGTAAATCCCATACTTGGTTGTTGTCTGTGTGGAGTTGGCACCTTTTTGCCCCTACTGATGGTAGTTTTCATTCCATATCCGTAAAGATGAGCAGATGAAGTTAAATGGCAGTTCTGCTCTGGCCACTGTATGTGTCTGTCTGCGTCAGTGGGGCCTACTGCCCTGTCCAGACAATTTCCTACCTTGTACCCAGTGCTCCTTGGATAGAAAACAAACTGAATTAAGCAGGCTCGAGATTATGTTATTATTTCAAAAGTAAATCTTTCCAGATCAGAAGGCGACATAACTGTTACTATGGTAACCTTCTCAATTCTTTAACATGTTAATATAGTCAAATTATAGTTATTTTAATATGAGCTGAATTTACATTTCTTTCTGAAGGATCTTTAGAAGCAGAATTCCTAATGAATATTGCATATTTTTTCTTTACTAATGGCATCCCCACACTTCCATCGTGAATTGGGTGCTGGTATAAACTGAATCTCCTCTATTCTGTCTCCATGTCCTTTTCAGATTACATCTGCTAACAAATTTTGTTTTCATTCCTTTCCTTTCAGTTTATTGTCTTGACCTACATTATTGCTGTGATCTGGCTCTTTGTGTTTGCCTGCTCTGCATTACCTGTCTATATTCTGCACAATATGTCAACCACTTGCCAGACCATCACTTTACTCTCCGAGACCAGCTCAGGACTCAACCAGCTCTGCATGGATGCCCGGCAATATGGTATGAGGCAATTTCATCTTTAAATGAATCACTGGGAGCTCAGAAGGAATAGTCAGTCTATTTTTTTAGGATTAGAAATGGTAAGCTTTAAACCGGCCCACCAGAAGAAAGTGCTAGTATGTTTAATGTGATACACTGACCCATCCAGGGCTGGTTACGGTCTTGTGCCCAGTGCTGTTGGCATAGGCTCCAGATCCTCGCAATCCTAAAACTGGATTAAGTACACCCTGCAAAACTAGAAATCTCAAAAAAAAAAAAAGTGTATTCTCCCACCCCCCAGACCACACCATTTTTATATATTTGGCTAATTATAATGTGATCAGTTGACATCAATAAGTAGATATAATATAGGTCTGGATAAAAAAGTACAACTGAATTACAATAATTGACCTTTTATGAGTATTATGCTTCTTTTTTCATTAGTTCCATTTGACACAAGGTTGGAAATTGAATTGGCTTCTATGATACAGGCCCCTTTAATGTCAAATTTCCAAGTGGTTAAGAACCTCCTGTTATAAAGATCACATCCAAGATGTATTTTGTGCTGTGTATTTACCATTCTAATCTTTAAGGAAGGCACCTACTTAGTGTGTCTTACCCGACTTTAGAGGGTGCATGCGGTTCATCACTACTGATTGTCCTGCAAGCAGAAATGGGAATGGGAGGCCGGCAGAGATGTAAATTAAGACATGAAATGAAGGAAGTAGTGGCAGAAGAAGAGTAAAAAAAAAAAAAAAAGGTTTTATTCAACTAAGCGACTGACTGTCATCATAGAACAAATTGATAAATTTTATTCAAGTAATTCTATCATCCTGGATGTCCACTAGTCCAAACAAAATCTTTGTGATTAGTACACTGGCTTGGCATTTGTCAGCAGTCAATGATTGTTGTTTTGTGCAGCTACACAAAGTGTGCCCATCTCAGTGTAGACATTTCCAAAGACATACATGTTAGGTGGACTGGCGATACTAAATTGGCCCTAGTATGAGGTTGGGTATGTGTGTGTGTATATATGTGTGTTCACACTGAAATGGACTGGCTCCCTATCCAGGGCTTTTCCTGCCTTGCACCCTGTGCTAGCTGGGTCAGGCTCCAGCACCTCCACCGCCCTGTTCAGGACTAAGTGGGTTAGAAAATGACTGACTGACTTTTCATCACTCCTGTATGACATATAAGTATAAGTGTTTCTACTTTATTCTCAATGTTTTTCCTTGTGCGTTTGGCATGTTTGGGTCAGTGTTCTCTATGAAATGTTTCTTTCTACAATCCACCGACACTGGGTAATATAAATTGCCACAGTATTTCACATATGCTTTTTGTTGTTTATAGACCTACAGGTATATCAAAATGGGATTGTGTTGAGGGTGGCACGGTTGTGCAGGAGTAGAGTGACTGGTTTCTGGTATTGGTTGCTTGTTCTCCCCATAACCATGTGGGTTTCCTCCAGGTGTTCCAGTGTCTTCCCACAGTCCAAAGACATGCAGGTTAGGTGAATTCTGCATTTTTAAACTGGCCCGTGTGTGTTTGTATACCTGCAATGGACTGGTGGGTGCCCTGTCTAGGAATTGTTCTTGCTGTGCACCCAAAAGGCTCCAGCTTCTCCACAACCCTTCTCTGGACAAGTGGGGTTAGGAAAATGTATGGATGGGAGTTTGTTGATAGGGGCTTTGGTACTTGAGAAAATTTACATATGATAGAACCATTTGTAGCTTTTATATTTATTTATATATATAACTATTAGCTTCATGCTGCACAGTGGCTGTGCATTATGTATTATATGGTAAAGGATTCCATCTCCAAAGAGTGTCTCATGTTCATTACATTCTGTTTTTCTTTAGGTGTCTTACCCTGGAACGCCACCCCAGGAAAGGTCTGTGGTATGACGCTGGTGGCAATCTGCAAAACCAAGGAGGTGGGTATAAGGCCATTTAAAATCCCTACAATGTGAGTTTCTGTTCTTTGGATCAATGATGCGGCGGGTCAAAGGATTACAAAGTTGGGCTACCTTTGAGTTCTGCAAGGAAGGTTATACCTTTTAGTATGACTCGGGTCCAGGAGTGCCACACTGGCTGCATTTTTAAGTTGAATGCTGTACCCAAGCCCCACAGATTGCTGTAAATGAAGTTTCTTTTGTACTGTTCCATTCTTACTTTTACTGGAACCTGTCTTAGATAGCATAAATTATACACTGGTGTTCAATTT
Source organism: Polypterus bichir lapradei (assembly GCA_026402145.1). NCBI lineage: Eukaryota > Metazoa > Chordata > Cladistia > Polypteriformes > Polypteridae > Polypterus > Polypterus bichir. The sequence continues at coordinate 61,296,683 of JANRMT010062790.1, read as the reverse complement.
GTTGGATTCTTTCATACATTTCAAAAAACAACAGGTAGTTTCTACTAATTTGAGGTCAAAGTAATTCTAATTATTAAAAATGTGTAATAAAAGTGCACAGTTCACAGTATTACTTTAAATTGGCATATTGGTTTTAGTACTGCTATCTGTTTAAGTTCCATGTTCTGCTTCTGTGGGTTTTCCATGTGTGAGCACACAAATCACAGCTACAGGCAACTATCCAGTTTGCTTGTTGGCTACAACAAGGACAGACACAAAGCTGATGACACTCAATCACTCACTCCTCCCTTGTTTGTTCGTGTCCAGACTGGATGCATATGATAATCCCAATTTCCAAGAGGTGCTCTCTGTTTGCCCTTTCCGCAGTGAGCCTATAAGTAAAAATTGGGATGCGAGTGTCAGTAGGCTTTGTGCCCTAAGAACCAAGTTATCCAAACTATTCTATAATATTTCAATAATCATTTACTGATCTGATGCTGATCTTTGTGATCATAAAATAGGTCACTACAATAGTAACTGAAAAGAAGAATTCATAATTAATTGCAGTATTACGGTATTAGAGGGTTCCTGTAGAGTGTTTTTCTCTTGCATGATTTGGTTCAAAAACGAATCGACACATCGTCATGTCATCACAGGCTTAAGTTTCGAGCTTGGAATTTTTCAATCCAGCCATTTTTAACTCTAGACCATCCTCAAGAAACTGTGACACACAGACAGACACACACCCATCATCGAGATGTCAATATTTTCGGTACCGTTGAAAACCGGAGACAACTTTTTGATGAATCTAAAGCTTTTGTTCCTCACCCATAGACAACAGGTTATGGTGCGGGAGGGTGCAAAGCAAAATTTGTTTTTGAAGACAGAAGAAAGAAAAAAATAAATTCAAAATGCCAACATTACCGTTAATCTGCGTCATCACACTGCAGTATTCTGAAGGTGTGTTAGCTGGCAGCTCTAAACTGGGCCAGTGTGTGTGTATCATGCACTGGGCCGGCACTTCATCTTAGTTTGGTACCTAACCTTGTACCCAATCCTGCCATTTTAGGCTTTGCACCTTATAACACAAACTACATAAAGCAAATTCTGTAGATAAACTGATATTTTAAATGCAAGCATTAGTTAAAATGACTCAAAGTATACAAAAGTTACAACTGATTAGTTGCAGCAAAGTCCTAGAGTACTTGTTGGGACTGAGTTTGTCCAGACAGATCTTGCAAGTTTCTAATAAAGTTAAATATTTTAGCTTAACTGGCAATAATACATATGTCTGTATGTTATCTGTGTGCTTTGATATCCTAGAAATGTAATTTCTGACATATTCATGCCTTAAAAGCACTTGTGCCATGTTCAATGGATTTTGCTATCCTTGAGGTCAGCCAAAGCAGACTAAATAAGCACACAGTAGACCACAATGTCTAAATCTGCAGGTTTAAAGTTTGCCCCGCTTAAGAGGTGTAAAGTACTGGTTGACTAGATTCTTTTACTAGATAGGGGCTGATGTCTCATTCTCTATATGTATGTAAAGTCTGTTCCTTTAAAATAGAAGAAAACTACCTTGCATTAATGGAAGAGTGTAATATATGAATCATTCAGGTTTTGTTCACACCGTATGTTGAACTTCAGTTTTCTCCAAAGGCCCAACAACACGTTACCTGGCATAATTTCATTGTGAGGGTGTGTATAGTTGTGTTTAGGTGTCTTAGAATGCACAAGTATCGAGCCTTCTCCCAACGCTGCCAATAATTTTATAAACCACAGGACATTTACGACTGCCTGTTTTGTTAACTGAACTGTGAGACACTAATTCTAAAGATATCTCATGATGTCAGGTTTTAGTACAATTCACTGTGTTTTGCATAATTGTGAATCCCTTCTTATGTTGCAGTTTGACCTGACCTTTGACCTCTACATTGCTGCCTTCACCGGAGCAGCAGCCACCCTTATTGCTTTGGTGAGTATAATTTGTGAAAGTGTGTTGTTTTTAAATCTAGCAGACTTTATTTCTGTACCTCACTATTTTAAAAGTCAAATATATTACCTGTAAAACTGTTATGGATATGCTTCATATCACCTCTACCCATTATTGTAATGGAAGTTGTGTATAAAAACACAAGTTCTTTAAATTTCTACACATTGTGTACATTTTAAAATCGACACTAAAGATACAATATGCTATGTCTTTAGTTCTTCATGAAATATTCAGTCTATATAACTTTCTGCCTTGCCGTTAATTTCTAAAGATGTGTGAGATTTCTTATGTATTTTTATATAGTATATATGGATTTACTATCATAATCAAACCATTACAAATTGTTATTAAGCACAGTGGAAAAGTCAAAAGCTACCAATTTTCTTTTTTCCTTAAAGGCTTTTGAAGTGATCTTCTTAGACTTTCTCTCATTCCTGTTCCTTTTTATCTCCCCCTCTTTTTTTTTTTTTTTTTTTTAGCTGACCTATATGATGTCCACTACCTATAACTTTGCTGTCCTGAGGTTTTTGAGTCGACAGGGTATCTGCACTAGATGCTAGAGTCTCAAGCACCAGTCTGTCTTCCTCTCACATTTTCCAGGTCTGGTCTAGTACAGCCATGCCACTCATCATAATGTTAGGAGCTGAAAAGAAAAGACAAAACTCTTACAAATATTAAATATACTCGGATATTTTAAAAAGAACAATACATGTTAAATTGTCAGAGGTGAATGATGCTCCTTTACCAGTTAATGCACCTTAATCTTTTTTTCTTTTTTTGTAATTGGGAAAGCAGGTGTATTTTCAGAAAATGACTCTACTTCTTTAAAGCACTTAAGGAAAGCTGCTTTATTTTATAAAGCTTAACTCCAGAGGCTTCTGCACTCTGCGTTTTGTTCCAAATATTGACTGTACTAGATCTCACAATGCACTCTACTGTCTGCTTGAACTTAAGTTTCTTTTTCCTTGTCACTGTTTCCCACCTTACTAGGAGCTTGCATTCTTTTTACAACTATGGCTCTAACCCTATGAGGGATTAATGCAGAGACGAATGTTGATAAAGCAAATGTGCATAAACCAAAACTGGCGAATGCCTATTTACAGAATAAGGAACCCTCCCCATTTTATTTTTTAATGTTTTTTTTTATTTATTTGTTTTACGTTTGTCATTCAGAAATGCTTTACGTGCCAAACATTGAATAAGTCTGTAACTAAAATACTCAATTCACTGTCTAAACTGTAATACAAAAATCAGTTATTTTAGAAAGTTAACATTTCTCATTTTGTATTAAAAAATGATTAACAGTCATATTTGCTGTTGAATTATATAAATTATCATCAACTACCAACAATTTTTTATTTTTAACATTGAATGTAAATCTGAGAAAGCGGTCTGATTTTTCCAAACTGATTTTGTTATTCTGTTAATATCAGTGAAGCCAGTACATTTGATTTCCAAGACAGCCACACATCCAAAACTGCTACAATAGTAGAATTAGAATTTTAGAGTACTATCCTGTACCATTCCTGTACTGATTTATTTTTTATTGAGACTTTACAAATTCCCTGAAGTGGAGTCACTTTCATTTCTCAACCTTTCATGTAATATTTTATAACTAATAATATTTTTAAAGAAAGGTATTGAAAGGTGCTATCAAAATTACTTTGGTTACATTTTGTTTTTTAGTGTAATCAGTTTAACTTTTTTTTAATATTGCTAATACAAAAAGTGTCCTTGGTAACTGTAGGTATAAAATACTGTAGCTATATAGCACTTGTGTGGCAATTTAAAATAGTGCCTGTTGCACCATTAGTGGTGGTGATTATTAAAACTTAAAGTCAGCTCTGGCTTTTAAATACCAGTATGTGGATTTTCACAGATAAGGTAATGAATATTTAACAGAAAATAAAAATAGTGAAAACTGATCAATATGGTTGGATTTTTTTTCTTTATGTGATGTTAAAATCTTGTAAATAAAGTTGAGAGAGATTTGTTTGACTTGATGTGAGCAGCTAATGAAGAAGCTATCAATTTAGTTTACTCTGTTTTATATTTTGGCAAGCCAACATCCATGTCTATTTTTTCTTATTTTTATGTTTTTATTTACACTTGTAATGGAAAGGTATCTATGATGTTTAAAGTAGCTTTGCTCACAGACATTTAGATAATGAAAAAAAATGTATTATGTATATGTTACATAGATCAAAGAATAAATACAGTATATTAGTCACAATAGTAGTCTTGCTCCCAATTCCAAGTGTGCAAAACAGAATTGTATATGCGGTTCAAATAGTTTAACAATAAATCTTAAATTTTGCAATTCCGAACAGGTTCCATTTGGCACAAATACAAGAAAAAGTTTCTGTATGGATGTACAACATTGTGTATTGCTGTCCTGAATGCCTTTGCATAGTGTGCCGTTAACAAATACAAATGAAAGAAATCTCTCACTGTCTCCCATTCTTTTCTTTATCAAAACAATTTTATCCATAACTCTCATTTTCAGCAAGTGAACAGATATTTTAATCAAGGAAACTTTCTTATACTTAATGGTCAGTAACTTAACAACAGATGTAGACTGAATAACACTCAATGTACAGCAATTCAGGGCCTATTTGTGTCACTCAAATCTATTCATAAAGGCATTATGAAGAAAGAACTGTTGGTTGATCGTGATGTCATCCAACATTTGGGTACCTGCGGTGTTATAAGAATGGTCGCATTCCTTCAGACTCATAAGATGAACGGTGTTCTTTTGCACCAGTGGTGAATTCAGGTAACAAATGTCAACTATATTGTGATCTATCCCTAATGTTTAGTTTTAGCAATATATTCCTATTTTATTAAAGGTAATTTACCCCTCCCCCAGAAAAATATTTTGCCATATGGAACTACAAGCACTCTTTTAATTATGATTATTACAGCATGCTATCTTATGGATTTACCATTCCCAAAAAACTCCAATTTTGTATCAAAAACTCCGTAGGAGCTCACAAAGGAGGTCATCCTTTTTTCCCCCCCAACAGGTACACTTTCTCATGCGACTCTCTGCCAACTGGGCATACACCAAAGACTCTCAGAAGGTGAAAGCTTACAACTGTATCCGTGCAAAGGAAATCCATGAGCTGGAAGAAATTCAGAAACAGCAAAGCTGTAAGGAAGATGTGCCCATTTGTCAAAAACGGTATAATGAAACATAGCATTACTTTTTTGGCCAGATGTGCCTATTAGACAGGGTGGAGAGCTACTTTTTGTTTTTAATTTGTAATGTATATAAGCAACTGATTATAAATTGATTAGAAAAAAATGTGACTTACTGTAGCTGGGAGAAAAAGATTTCCATAAAAAGAATAAATGTTAGTAATTAAAGTATATAAATAGTTGAAAAGGTGATTTTTTTTTTTTTTTTTCTTCTTTAAATTAGAATCTTGTTAGGAAATCTGCCTTGTTGCTGAATTGGCCAGTCTTCAGACTGTGTGTGTGAGTGTGTGTATAGAGGTGTATCAGTTTTTGTTTTTTCAGTATGATGAGTTTACTTTAACAACTTGCATATAAAATTCTATACAAGTCCACCCCTTCTGATCAGTCTCAAAAATAAAATAACGTTTTTCAAGTAATAACCATTTATTTTTATTGTTCTGCATTTTTAACACATCAACTGTTAGGTAAGAACATATTTAGTGCAAAAGAATGAGCTTACACTAACAGCAATACTTTGTTTTTTTGCTAGCATGTCTACAGACTGCTTTGTATTAAAGTACTTAACACAGAGACAATATTTACTTACATGAAATACTGTAACCGGTAAACATTTTACAAAGAGTGTTTTTATAAACAGCAGAACATACCCATTACTAAAAAGCACATAACCCCTAAAATTACCTCCTTAAAACTTTTAAAACCAAAAAAAGTCAGAAACCATTCTGCAGATTCTCGTACCAGTCTTTAAGAGGATTGGGGTGTGGCAATAGGTGCTTGTGTATGTACACCCACAATTCTGCAAAAAATAGTAACTAAAATAAGATCCTGGGAACTACACAACACATTTAAATATGCCAAACAGAACAGTTTAAGAAAAATGTAACAACTGAATAAAATTTCCAGTGCAATTACAGTACCTTTCTATATGAAATCAATACCTTGATCCAGTCATTCTTGGGCTAATACATGAGCACAAAATGCAGCCTTGAGACCAATTGTATCACATGAAAGACACAAAAAGTAAAACAAAGCAGGATTGTTATTAGTACTGTGTAATCCTAGTGATTGTAGCACAAACAAAAATGTGACCTATTCAATCCACATCTGTATCTCATGTCAGCAAAGCAAAAAATGAAACATTACATGGTTAAATAAGATTACAGTAAGTCATCATTTAAACGTCAATACATGAATGTCTATTCTACATGCTTCTGTACCACCCTAGCTTATAATAGCCATAAATACTTTCTTGATGCCTGAACTAAGATAGTACTCCCCCTTCAAAAGTCTAGCTTTACTAATGCAAACCCAGTAGAAAAACTGATTCATTTTAAACAATAAAAATACCCTTCATAACTATGATTTGCTTATTTACGTTAAATTAATTTTAGTAAGTAGGGCTAGTGTAAGAGGTATCTATAGAATCATAATGACCTGAAATATGCTAGTTAGCATAAAAGCACATTAAAAAAAAAAACTAGCAGCAATATAATGGAAGATAATGCTGTAATGGGAGATGAAGTACCAAATGTTTTAAAAAAAATAAATTAATGAAAGCAATTTATATTCATAAACCAAGACAGTGAACTCAATAAGGACCAACAAGAAATGATTATTCTATTCAGAGAGTAACAAAATTTGATTCATTACAATTCTGAAAAATGAGTAAACACAGAGCAAACACAAAATGTAAAACATATCCTCGGCACTTGAAATGTACCTTCAGATTGAATGCTACCCCTTTGTACAGTATGTAGTCACTTGTCAAAATAAATTGCACTTGACAGTTATGCCCAGGATTCCCTTATAACTTTACCACCACGCTGACAGATAACAAAATGTTAAAAAGCCATCAGGTTATCTCGTACCTTAGTAAATATTAAGCACTTTACGTATGAGAAAGGTGCTGTAGAACTAATATTATTTTAAGTATATTAGCAAAGATGCTGTAATCAAAATTTGTTAAATGTACTGTTTTATATTTCTCATTCAGCTTCATCTTTAGTTCAAATAAATCCATTGCCTAAAATGGATTAAACAAATTAAGGTTTTAAGAATTTACAGTCCATAAACTAAGATATTTCTTTCCTCTTAACAGCCAATGTGCCTTTATTTTAAAAATACAAATGCTTACTAAAATTTAATAAACAACGTATTACAGTTGTATTATTCTGTCGCCAAGACAGCAAAATTAAGCACTGTAAAAAAAGGGAAATTCAAACAAATTTGTTTGGGGAACAGTTACTGGTGGAAGCAACGCACATTTTGACTTAGCATTTATTTTAGCCAATTTTATTTTCAGGTATTTAATATAAAAACCATTTGTGATCAAAACAAGGCTAAAAAAAAATACAAGCATAATGTAAACCTAAAGAGTCAAGTACAGTGAACTCCCAAAAGTGCCTTTAAAAGACTAAAAATATGCTTTAGAACATTCTACATTTTTATTTTTTAGGTTGCACTATTGTGTTTGTTGCAGTTATAGGCTTACAGTTTGAGGACCACTAACTAACTGCCTGTAAGGACATCTATATTGTCAGAGAGATTAAACTAAATGTAAGGAAAGGGACAAGAACTTTCCCTTTCACTAAAAACACGCAACCTACTCCCCTTTAATAAAGGAAGTAAACGAGGTCACAACCACATTCTTGAGGACTGCGAGAGGAAGGATGCAAAAATCAACATGCAGCAGGCAGCAAGATGATTTCCAGTAAGATTGGCAGTTGTAGGATAAGTCTTCCAACTTGAACTGCTGCAGCACTCTGGTAGTAGAAAGAGTCAGGTGATAGAACACAATACTGCAAAGATTAGCTTGTTAATTTATGTTACCCTTTTCTTCAGAAGGTAAGCAAAGCTATTTATATAGAAGCAGAGAGAATTAGTTTGCGTCTGGATGCCATTGTGTTAAATGTCTGCTACCTCAGCAGCATAATGATGAGGAAGGTTTTCTGTTGCCATGAAGATCAATTGTATTTCCCAAAATTGAGTGCTCAAGTTGTTCTTCAACAGCTAAAACTTGTTTCACTGCCTGCTCAAATGCAATATCTACATTTGTGTCATCCTTAGCACTAGTTTCAAAGTAAGGATAATCACCATTCTCTTTGCACCACGCATGGGCCTCCTCTGTTGTCACCTGGCGTTCCACCTTATCTACTTTGTTCCCTAAGATAACAAAAGGAAAGTGCTCAGGATCCTTTACATCAGAATAGCGGATGAATTCTTTCTTCCAGCACCCCAGATTCTCAAAACTTTGGTGGTCATCCACACTAAAGGTGAGAAGACAGCAATCAGCCCCACGATAGAAAGGTGTCCGGAGGCTCTTGAAGCGTTCCTGCCCAGCTGTGTCCCAAATCTGGAGTGTCACAAATCGTCCATCTACTTCCAAATCCCGGTTCAAAAACTCAACACCAATGGTGTGGAAGGACTGGGAGTCAAATTTGTTGGTAACATACCTATTCATCAAAGAACTTTTACCAACTCCACCATCACCTAACAAAATAACTTTCAGAAGCAATGACTTTCCACTCATAATAGAAGTTAAATGGGCAATCTTCCTCAAATCAATGTTGCCTAAAAAAAAAAAAAAAAAAATTAGTGACACTTGTATCTTGTACACGCAAACTTACTGCAACTCAAAATACATCCACCCTTCCATTTTCTGAACCCACAACCCCTTCTATAGGGGGCACAGACAGCTGTTGCTTTGACCATCAGCAACAGATGCAGAACAAGAACACCATCACCTACAGGCACATGTCCATACTGGGACATCCTGGGACCTATTTATTAGTTAAGCAACTTAAAGGAATGATCATGTGGCCATTGTCAAATGTATTATGTTCCCAGTCTTGTCAAAGAACATCTCTATATTTCAGAGAAGCTCTGGGTATTCTGGGAAAACCAAACAGACACTCAAATCTATATACTCATTATTTTCTTTCTGAAGTTTTAAAAGCTATGTCCTAAACCTTGCTAGGAAGATTTGGGGATAAAAGAGAAAGGGTAAGGAAGTGTGCAAGACTGACAGGTACGTTCAAGCATGATTTCTTACAATCGTGTTACAATAAAGCAAAAAGTAAAAGTAAACTGAAAATTTCCGTTGTGACATGCAGCCATGGCCATTTCCTGGCTGGGACACCAGCTAGATGGAAGGACCAGGGAAGAGAGCATCTACAAGGCACTACCTTCCCCAAGACGCTAGAGGGCAGCCCTCCTGGGTGGCTGTGGCACCACAGCTTCCTGCAGGGCACAGTGGGAGTTGGAGTTTGGCACAGCCCTGCTTCCAGGGGGTGCTACAGAGCACTACTTTGGGCTTTCACCACACCAGGAAGTGATTCCAGGGTGGTATTTTCTGTACGTCGCTTAAATCATCCGAGATCAGATGCCTCATCTTGGATGAGTTAATGCCGGTGAAGCTCATCAAGTATAAGTCGTTTTTTCCAAACGCAGCCATGTAGTAGATTAGTCTAGCTAGATCAGATCATCTGAGATGAATGTGCATGCCCGCGCTGATTGAAAAGCCCATATATATTAAGTCTAGAAAACATGATCAGCTAGTCTTTGATAGGCTGCAACAAAATGATGAAAGAACAGGTGCATTTTTTTTTTTTTTTCACACAAGCGGAGCAGAACCTTTTACTCGAAGGATATGAAGAATTTCAAGATTTAATATACACAAGGAGTAACACTGCAAAAGCAGCCCAAACTAGAAAAGACGGCTGGCAAAAAGTGGCCGACAAATTAAATGCTAAGTAGTGTGCATTGTACTTACTGACTGCAGCGTTTCATTTCCTATGTGTCAGATTAATTATTATTTAATATGTCATAATTCCATATCAAACGTGAGCACAAGGAGAACATGGGAATTGTTGACATAAAGAATCATATATAATATAAATAACATTAATTTTAAAGCTAATAAGAAGGCAGACAAGCAAAAAACAGGTGGAGGTCCAGGCAGTCCAGACCTAACCCCTGCAGAAAAGTTGGCTCTCCAGCAAAATGCCCATCGCCTTGTTTCTGAGGGCATTCCAGGGGGAAGCTCCTCCTCAGAACCAGTGGCATGATGCAGTGGTCACTTCATTTCAGGTAAAGGATGGTCATTGCATATATTTGTCCTCAATGTGTGCCATAGGTATGTTCCATATAGCCCTCTTTTTTTGTTGGGTCAGTTGCAGGGAATGTCATATCCCTAGAACTTGTGTCTGACCAACGAGATATTGACGAAGGTCAAATATTTGATGAAGACACTGTGTCTGATTATTCATCAGGAGGAGAGGTACATTTTCCAAATAATGTTTGATCAAACTCCACTCTGATCAGTCCCATGTACCTCAATCACATTTGGAAATCCTGGGTAATGAGAATGTTAGGCTGATTGTGAGATTCTGTATGGAGCTGTGGGTGTTTTTGCCCGTGTATTTACCTACCTGCAATGGCATGAAATGCCTCTTTTATTGTCTGCACATGCAGCTGTCCAGGAAACACTATGAAAACCTGAAGGAAATATTTCAGAGTCAAACAGACTTTACGAATTGCCTGGCAAACTGCACTTTTAGACAGATTTTCCGCATCACCTACAGTATATAAAAAAAAGTTGCCGTTTGCAAAAAAAACTCAAAGCAATGCATGCTGTCTGTGTGGTTGTGAGAGCCTGACTTCACCGAGTTTGACTTCGATTATAAGGTGCTAATAAATCTTTGAGGTACAATATCCCGCCTCCCTCCATCCCACAGCCCAAATCCCCCCTCCCCCAACTCCCCCAGCTAAAGCGGTATCTTTCAAAAAGAATTTCCTCCGGGAGCAATAAAGGATCTTGCCGATCATGCAAAACCCTCTCTATATGAAATTCTCTTCTTATAATTATAATCTGCTCCGAGCAGGTTTGAGGATTTGGATGTGAAAACCCACAGATCCAGGATCATGCCAAATCGTCAACAATTACATCCAGCTAAACGAGTAATCCACGTACGAAAAATACTCCCCAGGTTGATTAACAAGCCACCAGGAACACTCCCAGGACCAGCTTAAAAGGAGCCGCCTCACTTTATTCAGGGAGCCAGAGGCCAAAGGGGGGCTTGCAAGTGGGGTTGGAAAGGTGAGAAAGAGAATGAATTGTGATGCTGCATTGTACTGTGCTGCTATGTGGAGCGAGGGAAAAGCGCTTTCCCACTTGTAAATAAACATGTGCTGTGCTAGAACTCATGTCTCTGCCCGTCTGTATCGTGGATGGGGCGGCTGGAGCGCCCCGGTCACATGGGACTTTCATGCTGAACAATGCTAATTAACAGGGAATAAATTGCCTAAACTAGACAATTATAGTGTAGAGCTATGTTGCAAAATTAAAAGTTCCTCACTGCTCATCCAGATTAATAGAAGGGAATTTAGCAATTCATAAATTGTTCATTCTGGTTGGCCAAGGCAAAAGATGTGCTAGCAAAGATGCAAAACCAAGGCTTAACTCTTTGCTTGCCTGGAAACACCTTGGGAAGAGAAGAGCGCAAATATAACAAAAAAGCCTGCAAGCAGATTTGACCATAACATTTAGGATCACATATTGTAAAACAATTAATAAACATATTTTAAAAAGTTACATTAAAACATGACATATTAAGAACATTTCCCCCTTTTTTTCATTCCAGCTGATAAGTCAAGCAAAATGACACCTTTTATTGGCTAACTAAAGATTACAATATTGCAAGAGGCCTGAGCTGTCTCAAAAGCTTGAATATTGTAATCTTATTAGTTAGCCAAGTAAAGGTGTCATTCTACTTGACTTCTCATTGCATCCATAATGGTTAACACGGTACAACATCTTACTACTTCATTCCAGCTGTTAATAAATGCAAATATACACAGCTTTCTAGTGATGCATAAAATGCTTATATGACATTTGGGAATCATAACGCACACCTGGCAGCTTTTCATTTGACATGAAAATAAATGCAAAACAAATGAACATCACGTATTCATTAAACCTGTGTACTGTCTTTTAGTCCTCAGCCCCATTGTTTTGCTCACTTTCACCACATAATTGTCCTCCCTTCTCAAAGAGCAATTGATAAACAAACAGAATGACATCAACAAAGATTATCAATTAATAAAGAATTACATTAAGGCCATCAATCTATGTAAAACAGAATGTCTGTCTGTATGTTCCTTATATACTTCTACACCCATTGCTTGATCTGAACCAAATTCTGCATTGTTGCTCTCTAGGACCACACAGATAAGAGAGACTACTTTCAAATCCAAAATTTTGCACCAGGTTTTGTTTATTTTCTCCTTTGTATTACAGTTTGCTCGGCAATACCACCTGTATGCTCAGAGCAAGTGAAACATCTAAACAGACTGAAGCAAAACTAGTAGACACAAATAAACACAGCTTAACATTACTTATCCAGGCAACTCCACATGCTGCTTCTATCTACTATAATATAGAAAGGAGTATCTTGTGCTTTTGCAGGGGTAATGGGTGAGGCCTGATCAAAAGTAGAAGTGCAGCACAACATAAAGGAAATTTAAAGTAGTACAAACTGTCCACCTTCAACTAAGAGGACAAGTTTAACATGACAGCATTCATGGTTACAACCCAGTTAGGAGTTACTGCGATGCTGCAGTCCAACTAGACCCCAAACAAAAGAAATTCTCCACGCATGAGAGCAGAGACATTGATAGAGAGGCAGTGTGGATGACAGATGGGACAGCTAGAAATAACAGGGTTACCATTTAAAAGGACAAACTTTTGCTTTCTTTCCTTAGCTTATTCTACAAATTTATCTGGGCAATGGCAAGCACTTTGGCTAGTAAGAAATGAAAAAGCAAATAGAGTAAAGTATGAAACAATGAATCCACATTAAGATGGCAACACTCCATATGATTTTGAATCATGCAACACAGCCAGATAATCATGCTGAAGCTAAGCAAAAATCAATCCTTCAAATATTATAAAAGCTGTACATTTCTTGGTATAGTCTTAATTGCTTCTTTCAATTTATTTACTAAATATTGAGAAACTTCTCCAAAGCTGTACTGTTTATGGTGGCTGGAAAATATTCAATAACATAAATCATTGGTGTTATGGGGAAAAAGTGGTCTTGGAGAAAGACTTTGATGTTTTCTCATCTATACTAATAAAAGGCAAAGCCCTCACTGACTGACTGACTGACTGACTCATCACTAATTCTCCAACTTCCCGTGTAGGTAGAAGGCTGAAATTTGGCAGGCTCATTCCTTACAGCTTCCTTACAAAAGTTGGGCAGGTTTAATTTCGAAATTCTACGTGTAATGGTCATAACTGGAAGGTATTTTTCTCTATTTACTGTAATGGAGTTGAGCTTGAAAGCCGTGGGGGCGGAGTTTCGTGTGACATCATCACGCCTCCCACATAATCACGTGAACTGACTGTCAACGCAGTGTGTAGAAAACCAGGAAGAGCTCCAAATTGCGCTGAAGAAAACATGCATTATATAATTGAGAAGGCAGCGAAACAATAAGAAGCGAGCAAGTGACATATACTACCATATTCATGAGTGCTGCTACTTCGGAAACAAAGCAAGGTGTAAACCTAAACTTTAAATTAAGTTAATAGACAGGCTGCCGCCTGCATTTTTCATGCCCACGGGTAATGCGGGATACAAGTTTAATGAGAGGACGCAGGATATAAACGAGAGTTTTGATCACTTTGTAACTAAGTTAAAATTGCAGGTGAAGGGGTGTGCTTATGCAAATTCCAAGAGATTGTGTTTGTGGGGGATTGACAGTTAAGGCGGGTGGGGGAGTCACGTCATCATATCCCCTCTCATTTACCTCATTTCGCTCTGAGCTGAGCTCCGCGGCTAACACCGTCTTCCGAATCAACTTTGTCACACTGCCACCAAATACGCACAGAAAAATCCACAAGTTAATACACACGCTGTCTCTAGAGTTTCTCCACACTGAATCCTCCAGGCACTACTTACAAAAGGTTACATTGATAATCGCACAGCTGAGAAGCTTCGATGCATGTGCTCCATAACGCGTTAAAAATATAAAGTCACTGTCGGAATAAATAAAGTCAATACTTAAAGTCAAAACTTTTTCCTGAATATATAAAGTCAAAACTTTAATATATAAACTTAGCGCTGGAATATATAAAGTCAAATCTTGAATATATAAAGTCAGCATCGGAATATATTGTCACGCTTGGGTCACAGATTTGCACCGAAACACAGGAGGTCGTAGAAACAAGAAGGGTTTTTATTCAAACACTGCAAACACATGAGCTTAAACGTGCTCCATGACAAGTCAGAGATGACAGTTCCGCTAGGAGCAGAGAGAGAGAGCGATAAAAGCAAGCAAACAATCAATTTTCAACTGACAGGCGCTGCACAAGGCTTTTAAGTTAGCGGAGTATCGCGCGTATTTGCATTACGCGTTATGGCGCAAGTGAGAAACTAAGGAGCAATGTGAGGGTAGTCTTTGTTTCAGGGGTTGTGGTTTTCCCAGAGGCGTCTGTATCTTCTTGGGGTCCGATCAGCCCTCCAGCTCACACCCTCCCCCTCAGCTTTATTCACATTTCCGTGAATCAAGCGACTCTCTGTACCAGGTTCATTTAGTCTTGATAATACGTCTGCGTTGACGTGTTCAGAACCTGGTCGATATTTTACTGTGAAACGGTAATTTGTAAGCCCAGAAACCATCTCATGAGGCGAGAGTTTGTATCTTTCTGTCGGTATGACCATTGAAGTGGAGCATGATCAGTTACCAAAGTGAAGTTTCATCACCACACGTAATAGCGAAGCCCTCCAGCTCACAATATAAAGTCATCGTTGGAATATACAAAGTCAGTGCTGCAATATCCATCCATTTCCCAACCCATTGAATCCGACCACAAGGTCACGGGGGTCTGCTGGAGCCAATCCCAGGCAACACTGGGTGCAAGGCAGGAACCAATCCTGGGCAGGGCAAATGCATCATTTTCAAAACATTAACCGATCAGTGTTTTTTTAATTTATTTTTCTGAATACGTTTTTGTTAACTTACTTCAGTTCAGAGTCATTTCAATCAATATATTTTGACTTTGACTTTATATAATCAGGAATGACTTTATAAATTCCGACGCTGACTTTATATATTCAGATTTTCACTTTATATATTCCAGGGCTGACTTTATATATTCTGACGCTGACTTTATATATTCAAGTTTTGAATTTATATATTCCAGCAATGACTTTATTTATTCAAGTTTTGACTTTATATATTTAGAAAAAAGTTTTGACTTTATATATACCGACGCTGACTTTATGTATTTGGGAATGACTTTATATATTCCGACAGTGACTTTATATATTCGGGAATGACTTTATATATTCAAGTTTTGACTTTATATATTCTGAGGCCGACTTTATATATTCAGAAAATCAATGTATTTGCCTGTTTCGCACCCCATAGTATATGTGTGTGTGTATATATGTACACATGTATGTATATATAT
>JANRMT010062790.1:61240660-61271036 GCA_026402145.1 Polypterus bichir lapradei | reverse complement strand
ACATTAACAATCAAGTTACGTTATTTTTTAAATTTTTCCTTTTCTTTTTCATAACTTCTTTAACACAGTACTTCTCCGCTGCGAAGCGCGGGTATTCTGCTAGTAATTTAATATATGGGAAATTCACAAATGTGAATCAATATGCAGGAACATCCTGTGTCTCAAAGTGAGTGTATTTGGTCAATTTTTAGTTTTTTCTTTCGACTTATAATTGTAAATAGCTGGTGATAAGTTGCTCAGAAGAGAATTCTTTTTACGTAAAAATTACTAAATACAGCTTCACCTAACAGGAACTGTCTTGGGTAAATGGCAGAATGCCACTGTTGTGAAAAATGAATATCAAACAGACAAAGATCACAATTAAGAGGTCTAACAAAACTAAAACATCATTAAAATAAATCATTAGGGGTTAATGTACATAATTATAGTATTTGACTTTTGGCTGTATAATGCATGTAGTTTTTTTGCATATTTTTAAAGATCAAAGGTGTGTGTCACATGAAAAAATATGTATACTTTAAAATAAATTTCATTAGCTTATTTTTTTTCTTGGCTTAATTACAAAATTGAAAATTACCTTTTATACAAAAGCCCTTGGTGGCTGTCAGTTTACCGTTCTGATGAGTTTCAAATTTAAGTGAAATTCATATAGTGTAAACTTTTCAAATCAAACGTATGTCTGGCAACCTTAGGCCATAGTGATTTGTGTGCTCCCTTTTACCTCACAAAATTAGCTTATTCAATTAGAAACCAGTTCCCAAAATATTTGTGATTCAAAGTCATAAAGCAAATCTATGTATGTGTACTGTGAGAAGTTAAAGTGCAAACCACTCTAAAAAGACAGGGACAAACTTGAGCCAACACTCAAAGATTGGAAGCCACATGTTCTTTGCAAGTCTCTGACCATTGTATTATACTGCTAGAAAGGAAATTAAAAAAAAAATAATAATAATAATTTTTGCATTTTATTAGCATATCTTTAGAGTGTTTTTCATTGTACCAAAACCTTTTCTTTCTAGTTTACTACAAGACTAACAATATAATGCATTTTAAAACATATGCATACCTGTCAGATTAATCTTTTCTAAACAGTATAACTATTCCACTGTGTATATTTAAACCTCTACACCAAGATAAAAAAAGTAAACTATGAAACTATTTAAAACAATACACTCAGATGTTGAACCAAATATTTGTAACACTGCTTTGAAATTCCATCAGCAGCAAAACACAGATTTTGAAATGCATCCTTTAACATCAGCTGAGTCCTATAACTGTCCTGCTTCTGTGGGCATATGGAGAAGTTAAGAGGTGGAATCCGATCTCTACCTAGAAAGTTACTTATGCAACATTAAAACACATGCTTGAAGCTTCATGTCTGCTTCCAACAACATGAACTGTATGATGTGTTACCTAAACTGGATATGCATACTACTACTTGGTTGATGAAAGGTTGCTATAAAAAGATTTAAAGGTAACGGTGACCCACAGGACATCCTATCAGCATCAGAAGCAAAACAGGAACTGAATCTTGTACTAGTCCATAATGGAATCCACTTGTATATATACCTTCCCTTACTTATACCAGTCCAATTAAAAAAAATCACATACTGCATAAATAGTAAAACTAAAACATCTTTGGAAAAAGTTAGCAAACAATCAGGTAACACATGAAAGAAAATGAAACACTGATAGCAATCAGATGGGGGATATTTGCCCAGACTCTTACTGCAGTTTACATCTGACAAGGCCTACCAGTTTCTACAGTGTATATACAATGCCCAATACAATATGGTTTTTGCTTTTTCACAGATTTAACAGAACCATAGGCTCCATTTCAATATAAGATTTTTTACAGAACCAGTGCAAACCAAGAGCACACAAAACATTTGTATTAATTACCAGACACAACTGTAGTCCAGTTAAATAAATACTGTACTGTAGTCCCTTTCAAAGCTGGAATTACCCTCAATTAAACTGCTCGCAATACGAATCTCTTACCGCTGTAAGGCACCAGTACTGAATCTGAACCCTAGCCCCAGAACTACAGTGCAGAGTCAAGCAGAGGTTCATCTAACCTGGAGTTCAGTAAACTACAAGGCACTTTTAGATTTATAGATTGGCTGTGCTGAAGTGCGGCCAGCTAGATAACTGGGCACTGCGCCAGGCTTCGTTACCGCACATCCCAAGGATGAGTTCAATGCACTTTTTACACAAATTTGTTTGTTGACGCCGCTTGTACATGGCCAGTGAATCAATACATTGAAACGTCATTTTTTTCCATGAAAACTATATGCAGTTGATATGTCAATTTATTTTAAAGGCCAGTATTCACTCTTGATTTAAGCCAATAGGAATGTTTTCTGCTGATCAAGACAGCAACGAACCGTCAAGCTTCGCAGCCCTTAGGTGTAAAAACAAATGCAAACCCTTCTACATCAGTCAAGATCAGTCATTCCCCAAAGACATTAAAAATTGCATACAACGGGGGAAAACAAGTAAACAATTAAAGGTCTGGAAGAGAAGTGAAACTAGAGGACCGTGATTTGCTTCCCTTCTCCTCCACGCGCATCTCCCATCTCTACGGCTCCCTATCTGGCAGGAAGGAGTCGTCTGCCAAATGCGCACACGCACGCGCAGCCCGTCCTCTGCTTAAAGCCCGGCTCACTATTTCGCTTCGTCCCGGTTCGACACTAGATTCAATATATCGCCGACACAGCTCCTACTCAATAAAGGCGATGTGTCGAGCGTAAGGTAAAGAACACATAAACTGCACAAGAGGGACGTACACTGGCGGCTTATTAGCTATCCACAAATTAACCGCGACAAGCATTGCGTTTGACTAAAAAATGCCGAATTTTAAAGGTATCGGTATGAATTCTTGTAAAAGTACAGCTTGTTTATTATCTTCTGTATGAAGGGTACCTTATAGTCCCTGCATAGCCTTCTGTCTCCAGGTATTATTATTTTTTTTTTTTTTTTTTTTTTTGTCATTTGGTTTTGGTCCCCCTCTTGGAGCTTTTCTTGTTCTTTATTAGCGAGCCGCCGCAGGTGCCGCGCACCCGTCACTCCCCAGCCGTGCGCACTCCCGACATGAGAGGAACTGGCGCCGGGCGCTTTTGTTTTGTAGGAGTGGAGGAGGGAGCGAAGGAGGGGAGAGAGAGGAGGCGATGGGGTGGGGATTAGCGGCAGCCGGTCGCACGCCTCAGGGTCTGAGGTAATGGAGTTGGGAGTACTTTTTTTTTTTTTTTTAACTGCTTTTGAAACGTATTTAGTTTGGATAACTATAAGCGAGAGCGGCACAATGACTTCAATTTATTTTCGTTACCTGTGATAAACATCGAGTTCACGGGTGTTCGTTAATACTGTAGCTTTGGTTTTGACTTCCTTCTCGACCCCATCCATCACTTCCTGTGCTCCGTGCTGCGGAGTAACGGTGGAGTGAAGGACCTGGTAGTTATCGTGTGCCGTGTGTTAAGGAGATCGGTAGGTTTAAACCGGTGATATCCGACTTTCAGATGAGTCGTGCATTACTGTTGTTGTTGTTGTTGTTATTGCATGTGAGTCTCTCGGCGGTGGAAGCAGTTCAGCTTAGGGGTGCTTCTAATGACCTGCACAGGAAGCCGACCATCTCACGTCTACCTGGATAAGTTCAGAGGGATTTTAGGAAGTTATTTTCAAAGAGAGCTCCTTTATCAGAGTTAAGGTAACGTGCGATCAAATTTCAGTAGTACATCCTGACACTGACGTGTCTATCCAGCCGGTTTGCACGGAACGGTGGGCACTGATTTTAGTTTCCTCACTTTACAAATTCAAGGGAGAGCTTTTTAATTTTTAAAATCTTTCTTCGCGTTTTAATGATTTTGCTAGCACTTGTTTTGTGGTTTCTCCAGATTTATTTTATTTTATTGTAACCAGTCAATGACACACTTATATAAAAAGACGTCATGATTTTTTTTAAATTCTAACACATATGTTTCCAGTATTTTGAATACTAGAAATGATTTTTTTCTTTCAGAAGAAATGGTCAGAAAGATAAGCCTTGATCTCCGCATAGTAATGGAAGCCACAATAGTTCTGGTCGGCTTTTTGCAGGATTATCCTTCCTTCTACCCCATGAGCCACTATTTCAAATTGATGGTTTGCAGTCATTCAGTCGGCTTTGCTTGTGTGCTGGAATTGGCCACAAATTAAATGTTCACTTGAAACTGACCTAAAGTGTTGTCTTTTACTTTTTCCTTTCCTTTTCCTTTATTGTTTTCTGTTATGCTGCTTGTGGCAGAATGAGACATGTTTTACACATGACATTAATGTTTACAGTCTAACACAGTCTGCATCATTTCATATTACTATATTACATTTATGTACAGTGATTTCCTTATAGTCCCAAGCAGTATGCTGAATTCATCCTTTTTCGCCATATATTTGTATTTATAATGGAGTGTTTCCGTGAAAGCTTATTGGCCATTTTTAGAGTAAAGTGTCTCAATGACCCATTTTTTGTCATTTATAAATGTGTTTTGGATTTAATTGTACCACACTGAAGTGAAAAAATAGATTGGATCTTTTCAGTTATTGACTCAGTAAAGTTCATGATAAATTACAGAGGTCTGTAAAAGTAAACTAATAAATCGTTTCAACTATGAATAGTTATTTTTATTCATGAACACAACAAAAATTAACTAAAATGTTTCTGTCATATTTAAGTACAAAATTGAAAAGAAATAATGTATACATTATTCTTAATCAATTTAACATGAAAATATTTATTCAATCTAATATTTTAAAACGTATATGCAAAGAAAACAACAATACATGTTCATTGACTTACATATAACCTCTCTAGTTTTTTTGTCACTTCATTTTTTGCCCGTCATTTGTTCACTTTGTCTGTTGTATCCCTATGAATCACCCGGCAGTAATCTGCCATCATACTGACATCCCAACATCCTAGGTACCGTATATTCTTGTCCTTGATACCCTGATGGAATATTTCACCCTGATCTTCACTCACTGTTCCAAGATTTTAAGTGAATAATTCCAGATGCTAGTCCAAAAAAGTAAAGGTGATGACTTGTGCTACAACTCAATTTCTTCAACGCAACTAATTATTTTTCACAGTTTATCATTTGGATCTTTATTGGTACCTAAAAAACTAGAAACTACTACTGCTGCATCTTTGAATGATACCCAAGCCTTTCGATCCAGGTCATTTATCGCACCATCAAATTCTGCATCAGAAATCAGTTTTGTAATATCCAGCAAAAATGCTCTCTTTCCGTTTAGCTTCTGACAATCCTGGCTACATGCTGTTTCAATTCATAAAAAAGGCTCCTTCTTATGATAGATAGGACTTTGACATACTGCTTTATTAAACCTAGCTCAGTAAGTTAAGAAGCGAAGCAGGGCTTTATCTGGAACAACCAAGCAAGGCCTGATAATGTTTTAGCACCAAGCTCTAACTTGTTTCTATCTGACCATTCCTTCTGAACCCAGTTATCTTTGTTCTGCTGTCTCACTCACAGAGAAAATACAGGAATTTTGTTTGCCATTCATTCTGACCTAGTTGAGAGGTTGGGAGCATGAACTGGTACAGTGCATTGCCAAACCCACCACATATCTCCCAGTAATGCTCATTGTGGTTAATTTTCTTGAGATTTTTTTCTTTTGTTCTTTATTTCGCTTTATACAATTTCCTGTATTAGGAATTTGTTAGTTTTCACATACCCCTTGGGGTCAGAGCGCAGGGTCAGCCACTGTACAGCGCCCCTGGAGCAATTGAAGGGTAAGGGCCTTGCTCAGGATGGGGATTCGAACCGGCAACCTTCTGGATACCAGTGCAGATCCTTAGCCTCAGAGCCACCACTCCCCCCTAAAAAAAAAAGTTCTTGTAGTTTCTTTTTTTGTTCTCTAGATGCACCGATTAAGCAACTAGTATTGATGCATATTTATTACCGTTATGAAGAAGTACTTGTTTTAGGTTGCTTTTAGAGGTGTCTATAAATAGTCTCCGTTCTTCTGCACTGTAATCTCTCCCAGGTTTCGGCACCAGGCCATTTTCATCAGTGCCATAAACCAGGGATCCATCTTTCTTGAAATATGCTTCAAACTGTTCTTCTCTATTTTGGTACCAAGAGAAAGTTCTGTCAGGATGTAATAAGGTTTTTTTTTTTTTTCCTTTTATCTAATGGCTTCACATCCTGCTACCTGATGTTGTGACTCATCACCGTGTTCAATTCCAGCTTTATTCTGAATGTATGTTTGAATAAAATAGCCACTTTAAAAATTGCTTTTAATATAAGAAAATATCAAATTCAAACAAATTAGTATTAAAATAAAATATTATTTAATTGAAGTGTGAAAACAATACAAAATGTATAATTGACAGCTAAAAAATGTGTTTTTATGAAAAAAGAATAGCCTATGTGTTTTCAGTGTATACCTGGGTTATTGATATTTGGATTGCATCTATAACATAAGACTTTTATAAGCAGAGGATTTTACTAAAGAAAGAACCATGTTAGCTTTTAGTGTGTTGTGTAAATTAACAATGTTGTTAGTATTCAAAATATCTAATTTGGACTTGATTGGATTTGTAAAGCAGACACTTTTATTGATTGGTAAATAAGTGTCCTATAAGTCCGTAATTATATATCTTAATCATGACACCACTCTGCCTGCTTGCCTGCCTTCCAGCCTTTGAAAATCATTACAGAGGAAAAGTGCAGACCCACTTATCTACTTTCCTCATTCAGCAGAGTCAGTGCAATTTAAGCAGTATAGGCTAAATGCCATTTTTTCTTGTTCAAACCATACTGCTTATAAATATAAGCCCCCCAAATAGGAATAAGTTGGTTGAGTAAAATTCAATATTGCAAAACAGTGGTTAACTCTGCTGTAGATTCTTGGGTTAAATCAGTATTTTTGTGAAGTTCATATTTTGGTGAGATCATTCTGCAGATTGTCCATCCTTCTTCCTACCTCTGAAGAGGTTAAACTAGTACATATTTAATAACACATGTGGAATATTATAATGACAGTGTAAAAAAATGGTTATTCGTTGTTATTAAAGGTAACATTCCAGTCCTCAAGCTGTTAAAACAGGTAAGCAGATGAACTGGTATTCTGCAAATTGATAAAATGAAACCGCACCAGCACAAAATGTATTTTTTAAAGATGATAAGCATATAGCTACAAAAAGTTTGTCTTCTGAAGTTTTTTCTTATTGTGATATGTTATGCTCTGGTTTCCTCCCACAATCCACAGACATAGCAGGTTAGGTGGACTGGCGATGCTGAATTGGCCCCCAATATGTCTGTGTGTTCACCCTGTGATAGGCTGACATAATGTCCAGGAGATGTTCTTGCTTTGTGCCTGATGCTTGATAGGACATGCTTCCCCATAATGCTACTCCAGATAAGCAGGTTTAGAAAAAGACTGGTTAGATGGCGTATTGTTTTAAGTTCAAAGGTGATCTTTTTTGCACTGTGATTTTCTTTTTTTTCATAGCACGGTGCAAGTTTTACCGGAGGTTTTTGGTGACATCTTTGTTTTACTTTAGCTATAGACAGAATAACTTCTGCTAACAAACAGTGTTCCTAACAATGAGGTGTTTTTAAGCTTTTATATACTCCAGTCCGCAGACATGTTTCCACCTGTCTTATATAATGTATGCAGATTTTGCTTTATTTTCCCACTCCTCATATTCTGATTTTGATATAACAGTGGGAGTCATGAATAATTTGCATTGCAGCACTGGTGCAACTTTATGAGTCTGTTTTTCCCAGTTTATACAATTATAGTATTTGATGTTTTTTCATATTTTAATATTTGATGATTTTAGAAGTCTGTGTTACCTTTTGATTTATTTGAGCTATTATGAGCTCCTAACAGGAAGTTCAACAAACCCACAGGATTTTAATATTTTATCAATAGAACATTAAGGGGCATGTGGGCTGTTCTGAAGAGGACAGTCTTCTAAATGTGGTCATGACTTTATTTGCATGCAGGTCTTTGGGTTTCTAAAGTTTTTAATGTATATACATATATAACAATATCTGTATGCCCGTATAGATGCAGTATAGGGTACATGGAGACTTAAGTTCCAAGTCTAAAATATTTAAATTTACTTAAATAAAAAAGGTCTTTAGATATTCTTGTATGTTTCTTTAAGTATATGTATGTATGTATATATATATATACATATATACACACACACACATATATATATGCACATATATATATATATGTGTGTGTACTGTATTTATGTATGTATGTATGCAAGCTTGTTAATAGAAGTGTACTTTATATAAATTAATTTAATAGGATTTTAAAACTTCACATTAAATCAACCGCATACATTTTATAAATATTGCCAAGTGCTTGCCATTGCATATTACTTGTATTTAAGAAGAACATTTTTGAAATTGTTTAATATAAATTCCTTAACCAGCTTAATCCAATTCAGGGTCGCAGAGGCTGAAACTTATTTTGGCATCATTGCCTGCAGGGTCCACTCATGTATACACACCCTCATATTGTACTTTAGAGCCAATATGAATAGTCTGTTAATCTGAAATGCTAATATTTAGTAATGTGGGAGGAAACCACAGCATCCAAAGGAAAACTCACACAGACATGGGAAAAATACGCAGACTCCACACGGACAGTACCTAGGTGTGAGATTCAAACCCAGCACACTGGATTAGCGAGGCTGTGCGCAAAAAACACTGTTTAGCTCAAATCAATTTATTGTGAGGTGTTATTGCACAGGTGTTATTTTTTCTACAGTTGTATCTACCAGTGCCTTAGGTACGTTTTGTACATTTCTCATAAAATATTGTTATTGTGCCAGATTATTGTGTTTACCAGTTTCAAGATTATTTTTGTCAATCAACAAGGCATTAGTTGTAACTTAATTCTCATTAATATGCTGTGTGCCATGTATTATAGAGAATTTTTAAGTACTAATGATGTTAGGGTTATTTTTATTTTTGAAAATTCCAATGTATTTTGTTATATCTTTTTAGATTTTATATAATTCTCAGCATGAAACAGTCAAAAAGTTTTGTGGAGTTTCCACATCTTTCAAGTTTTGGAGTCTTTCTGGTTTGGATCTGTCTCAATTCTTCCCATGCACAGCTTCACCCAAATTCCATGGAAATGCAAGCATTTGAAACTGCTAGCATACTTTCAGAAATTGAATTTGCTACTTTAAGTGATTATAGAGGCCCAGGCAACAATGACACAAGGAAGAACAAAGAGCTGCCAATAATCCTGTGGTGGAGTACCAGCCTCTTTCCTCATTTTCCTGGTGACAGGGAGCGAATTGACTGTGCAAAGTTTTCCTGTATGGTGACTAACAATAAGAAGGTGCAACTTCATAAAAGGACTAAATCCATAATTTTTTACGGGACAGATTTCCGCGCTTATGAAGTTCCTTTACCTCGTTTGACTCACCAGACGTGGGCACTTTTCCATGAGGAGTCCCCTATGAACAACTTTATTTTGTCCCATTTACCTGGAATCAGAATGTTTAACTATACTGCAACTTTTAAAAGAGAGTCCAATTACCCTCTCACACTGCAGTGGCTGCCATCTTTGGATTATTTGACTAACCCAGCAGTACCTGTGCATGAAAAAAATCAGTGGAGACTGGATGGCTTTGCTCCAGTCCTCTATATGCAGTCGCACTGTGATGTCCCTTCAGATCGTGACAGATATGTCCAAGAGCTTATGAAGTACATTCAGGTAAGATGCAGGTGTCAGTATATTTTAGGATCTCGCATGACCAATGACTTGTGATAATTGAAGTATTATAATGTTGTTTCACAACTTTGTAACACTATTCTCCTCAAAAATTCTGTATTGATCAAATTTTGCTTGGAAGTAATACTGTATCATGCCTGTGATGAAGATAATGTACAAGTTTCTGATACACACATCTCTTACATAATACAACCTGCAAGCCAGTCCTTCAATTTCATGATTAGCAAAAGTCCCTCTGTATATACCACCAACAGTTTTCCCATCTACTTGAAAAGATCTTATAAAGTGCAGCCATTGAAAACAACAAGAAGACGAATACTGAGTAGAAGCAATGGAAAAATTGAAATAATAAAAAGAACAAATAAATTGACAAGTATAGTTACTGAAAGCCTATGATTAGTTGTGTGGGGAACAAAAATAATTCAGAGCCTTGAAGAAATAGTGACAACAACAATTGCTTGGAAACTGAGTGCTATAAATTTACAAAATGGAAGGAATTTATAGTATCTTCTTAGGGCAAATTTAAATTACAATACTAACACTGTTGTATAGAATATTACTGCTATGAAGCAGTTACTGAGAAGCATTACACGTGCACGCTGCACAAAATTAAATCTAAGCAAGTGGAAAAGTATTTATATCATGACATTAAATCTTGTTTTCCTTATAAGAATTGTTGACTTATCAAATAATCTGTATTTACGATCATTTAGCTTACTTTAAGAAATCTTGCCAAGTAAATTTTGCTTACCCCATTGGCAGATTTTTGTGCTAAATAAAAGCAGCAAAACAACTCCCATTTAAAGTTTTTTTGTCTAATTTTTGCATAAGCATTTTTTGCAGTGCATACAACTTAAAACCATCATAGGCAGATGTTCTTGCATGTGCTGCAGGCTTTTGCCTTGTATCAGTTAGTCAAATAATTTTTATATAAATATTATAGTGTCAACCATTTTTATATTGGAGCATGAGAACATAGAGCATCTTGGATACGCAGGTCAAAGTCTTTCCTTTAATTTTGTGCACCAATAAAGTTAAGGGATGAGTTATCCAATTGTATTAAAAAAATTTAGGGGATCAATCCAATTTCTCTTACTACTTCTTGTTAAAATTGTTGCTTTGATTATATTTGCTAGGGGATTTTGACATAGTTTTGGAGGGCTTAAATTACATAATTATTGGCTTATTGGTACACTGCAATATTCTGGATAGCACTCTGGCTTACTTTAATGACGGCCTTTATTTACTTTCCAATTTGGCTGGATGGTTTCAGCTCAAATATGTGTGATTCCTTTTACTGATGATCTGTGAAGTTTTTGAATACTGCATTATTATGGATTTGCAACTGTCTTTTATTTAAACATATATGCAAAAAATATATTATGTGTTATTAGTTGCACCA
The DNA here is from genome assembly GCA_026402145.1 of Polypterus bichir lapradei. NCBI lineage: Eukaryota > Metazoa > Chordata > Cladistia > Polypteriformes > Polypteridae > Polypterus > Polypterus bichir. Next base: position 61,259,866 of record JANRMT010062790.1, on the reverse strand, counting down.
CCCCCTATATAACAGATCTAACTTGCGTTGGATTGCCCTTTTGTTTGATTTGTCTCAACATGAATTCTTTTCTTTTGCAAAAAGATTGATTCATATGGAAAGTGTCTTAACAACAAAGATCTACCAAATTCAAGACTAGAGGACACCTCAACTGCCACTATGGAAGACAGTGAATTCATGAAGTTCATTACACGGTACAAGTTTCACCTGGCTATGGAAAATGGCATTTGTAGCGACTATATGACAGAGAAGCTATGGAGGCCACTGCATGTAGGAAGTGTACCCGTCTACCGTGGTTCTCCCACTGTGCGGGACTGGATGCCAAACAACTATTCTATAATTCTTATTGATGACTTTCCTTCACCAAAACATCTCGCAGAATACCTGATTTTTTTAGACCAGAATGATGATGAATACTTGAAGTATCTAGAGTTTAAGAGTCCAGGAGGCATCAAAAACAGCATTTTAGTGGAAAGCCTGGAGAAGAGAGAGTGGGGAGTAAATGATATGAGCAAGCCCAACTACTTGAATGGCTTTGAGTGCTATGTGTGTGATCAGGAGAATGAAAGGATGTTACTGGAAAGAGCACACAAGGAGTCTCCAACAACCGTGCCAAGCCCACAGGTCCATATTGCCTCTCACAGTCATATGGGATGCCCTCAGCCTACACCAGGATTTGGAAATGTGAATGAAATCACAGAAAATGATAGGTAAGTTGTATACTATAGTAGTGTTGCAAACGATATCAGTTTATTTTGTAACAATACAATTCTATCCATATAAGCTGCACTTTCTGGCTTGCTCAGTTTTCTGGCAGCAATTTCAGACACACTGCTCTCCACATGGAGTGGCAGCTCCATCTTCTCTCACTCACTGTGCTGCTATTCACAACTCCACAGTGAAAACTGCAGCCTTCAAACGAAAGTGAATTCAGTGCAGGCACACTAAGGTGTGTTTGATTTAATACATGCTGTTTCTTTGAAACCATACTGTAAACTTCATAAAAAGGATTGCATAAAATGCCACTTTCATTTAATTAGTAAAAAATACTCTGTTTTATTAGCAACAAATTAAATTCTCTGATGATATCTTATCAACAAAGAAGTATGTAAATATGAGTAAGCATAGTAAAACAGCAATAAGAATCATTTGTTTCTTACCACACAAGAGCCCATGAACATGGAAAGAAATGTACTCATCCACTTTCTGTACTTGCTTTCATAAACAACGTGAAAATATATCCGCCCATACTAAAACAACCGAAAATGCATATGGTGTAGCCATTTGGCTACACTTGGCAGACATGTCTCGGTTCTATCAGGAAGAGGAAGTGTCTTCCATTCTTGCACTTATACACAGAGAAGAGCAATCGCGAATATGAAAAATAAAAAAACAGATGTTTTTTTGTTTGGACTGCCAATGAGGTGGAATTGTTATTGAGAGTAAGGCAAGCAAAGTGGCTGAGAAAATGTAATGAATGGGATCCAACCAGGCAATGGCGACAAAATAAATACAAAACAATCTAAGAGTGCGATTAGGGTGTGCATTTTCTTTTAACTGTTCGTTTTCACTCACTTACACTGCAATGCTAAGCCAGCATTTTCAGAAACATACGGTACAGGAGAGCATTATCAAAGGTCTCAGTTATGGGTGAAAACTGAGACTAATGTCTGTTTTTAAATGAAAACATGGTAGTGTGTAAGTAGCTTCTGAGGTTTTTGAACAAGTGCACTCCCTCTCAAGTAATCTAGTTATCTTTTTTGTTTGTTTATAAAACATTTTGATCATCAGTTTTGCAAGGTATTGAAAATAGTATGACGTATCGATACTTTTCATAGCATTGTATCATGGTTGGGAATTTCAGTATCGTGACAACCCCACTCAACAGTGTGGTCCTTTATAAATAATTCAAAGCAGGTAAAGCACATTATTAAATCCATTATTACATAGCCTGCTGCTGTGAGATCTCAGTATATAGTACATGTGATCAGGCCTGGATACTTATTTGTCACACACGTTGTGTGAAGTTTTTAGTTTGTTTTACATAGTTTGGTGTCTGTACGTATTATTATTATTCCTATTTTCAGTCTTGCTCTGCTTTATCTGTATTGATCTGGTACCTTGAGATGGGAAGTTGGTCTTACCAAGTTTGGTTCCTGCCTTGCGCCCGATTCATTCACAGTAAACACCCCTGTAACAGGTGAAGACATTTCAGAAAATTGATGAATTGAATGGTCTCAAACAAACCAATAGTTTTCAAGGAATTTATGTTCATAGGTCACTCCATTCTGATATATACAGGAAAAGATTTATGTTTTAACTATTAAAATAACACAAATAATGGATATACCAAGGGAAGTACACACATTAATGAACAAAAGACAAAGTTTATCTATACACCTGGAGCAAGTCAAACAATAGTTCAGTGTCTGACTGACTAGGTACTCTTGCCCCCCAGCCCCATTTTTCAACACATCTCTCGCTGCATTTTGGCTTCTTGACTTCTCAGGCAGAGATGCTTTGCACCAACTCACCTCTCAGCTGAAGAATTAATGGCCAGTAGCATCAAATGGCTTATGAAGTTTACCATGAGGTTTATAGTTCTGTGAGCTTAGCTCCAGCATCTTTACTAGAGTTAGGAGCAGTTGTTCTCAGTGGCCTCTTTAAGGGTCTGCATCTATGAGCAATGAAATACATTTTAATAATGGGGCTGTAGGAGGGTCTGCCTGACTGCTTACCTCCTTTACAATGTTCAGCCTCACTCCCCTCACACCCCTGAGTCTGCTGTGGGGCTGGCCTGCTGCTATTCTCCGCACAGGGCATCTCATTTTATCTTGCAGAGTACTTTCTTTGGGAGTGCAGTTTACTTTCTGTTTTTATGGTCCCATGTGGACCCTTTCCCTGTACAATATGAGCGTACGTACATTTTGTAGCATGGCAATCTCTTGGCCCACCAAACAAACTTTTACACCGTTGAATGTTGTTTTTTGACTGCATTGTAGCTTCTGAAGTCTGTTTATATCATAACGTTTTATGTATTTTCCATTCAAATTTCAGTGAGAAGTGTTTCAGTTGATACTTTCTGTTTTTCAGCTGGTTATCAATGTGGCCTCAAGACTACTGGCAGAGCCTAGATCAGGCAGAGGGCCTGGAAGCCATGATTCTAAAAAATGAAACAGATCCTGGACGTCTATGGAATTATATTCAGGACATTATTACAAAAACTGGCAGTCACCATTGACCCCCTTTGGACAGTATTTCACTTTAAACCAAAGAATCCAGTAAAATGCAAACCAAAGAAAGATTCCAATGAACATTTAAAAGAACAAAATGTATTTTGAATAGCACACTCTGTTTACTTGATACCTCAGAACTTTGAATATGTGTGTTTGTGTCTATTTTTGACAGCAATTTGGTTTACATGGCATGTGCAGTTTACAGTTAATACTGCTCTTCTAAAAAGCCATCTGGTTTCTTTATTTATCAAATGCAGGGGCTTTGTGCAATGACCCAACCTTGTCTTCTTAACTTGTACTTCAATGACTGCAAAAGGGGGTTTGTAAAAGTACAGTTTTATAAACATATTGCAACTTAAATAAATATGTTTTCTACATGTCTTACTTTTTCATTTATACATATTTTTATGTTTTCTTCTCAGGAACTCTGCATATTTTTTATGGTTTGAATAACTGCTGTAATTGCGTTTTAATAATAAAAGACATATTTTCAATGTATTACAGAAATTTAAAAATTAAAAACAAAACACAGAATGCATTAGTTTATGGAAAATTCGAGTTTAATTGAATACCCAAACCACCAAACTCAGTGTTTGTTTCCTAATATAAAATATAGTATGAATATATCCAGAACAGAGGGCAGGCAAAGATATTCTACAACAGCCTAATGGCGAGTACATAATACAGCGTGAGCATTCGGAATAATCCAATACAGCAGATCAGTACTGGCATCCCAAGAAAGGTTCAAATATGCCGTCATGGAGCTCAACATTCAGGGGTTTTTAACACAACCTTGGTACACATGAAGCATCAAAACAATTTCCACACTATTATCAGGAGAGTGCATACACAAGTGTTTTTGAGGAATGGAATAAGAACGCTAACATTGGCCTTCGCTATTCATCGCTCCAACAGCTCACTCATATTGTGCTGCTGCTGTACCATAAATGGTGTGTCGTCTTAAAAATACTGCATACAGTTGTTAATCATAAAAAGGGAAAGAAAAATAGGGGTAAACTCTATAAAAAAATACACCTTTCTTACTAGGTTTTCTCTTAACTGCATTTAAAGTTGCTTCAGCATTCTGTGATGTAGGAGCTGAGACCTCCATATTATGAAGTCTTGAATTAATCTGATTCTCTAAACAATAATGGATTCAAAGTTCCTGACCCCGTTTGGTGTTTTCTTTTTTGCCCACTGACAGTGATATATGCTGATGTTAGATTCTGGCAGACATAACAGGCAGAACTGTAACTAAAGCAGCTGGCATTTCTTATGTTTATTGATAATACAGTATTTAGATTGTTGTAGTTGTTTTTATAGTGACATGTTTTTGGTTTATTATGAAGTTGTTCAAATTTCACATGCAGTAGTTCAAAAAAAAAAAGAATGGAGAAACAAGATTTTAGCATGTGATGACTGCTCTTCAAACCTGAAAAATAAAAGAAAACAGTTAACATAGACTCCATCCTGCTCTCTTAAGTGCTTGCTACAAATGAGGTTTAAATGCAAAATCTGCCATTGCCAATACACTGTAACTTATTTCTCAGTTTTATGTGAGGATTTTTTATTGCCCATGTTAAAGACTGATTTAAAGTTGCTCTTGCAGTTACATTCTTCATGACAAAGTCTCTCCTATGGGTGGCCTCTGTCTTCCCATTTATGTATCTGTCCAGTCATTCTAAAGTTTTGAGCCCATATCTTTTGTCAGTCTTGTTGAGCAGCACTGTGATTAGTACTTGGACATGGCTATTGTTCTGAGTCTGGTTTGGGATTTAGAACAATGTGTGTGTATTGGGAATTAACTACCCATCTTTTAAAAACAATTTAGGTGCATAAAAAGTATGAAAAAAACCTCAGCTGCAATAAATGGCTGTAAAAAAACAGCACACAGACGGTGAGATCTTTCACAAGCTCAGTCTGAGTTTAGAAATGGAAATTCTAAATAAACAAAAAAAAAAAAAACTTTCAAGTTTGACTAGAGACTCTATCTTGAAGATAACTTTAATAATTACATTTAATAATTAGAGATGGTACAGTACAATGGGAGGCACTGCCACCTTTGGGTGAAAGTGTTCCAAATTTGAATCCCTTGCCTGTCTCAAGTTTGCATGTTCTCCCTCCTGTGGGTTTGTCGTGCTGTTGTTCTGCTTAGATCAACGAGAAACTGGAAGATCAACCGTGCAAAAAACACCAAATCGAGGTCAAAGTTTCAATCATGTGACAAAACCCAGAAAGGATCTTAAAAATAATGGATCAGAAAAAGGGTGTGTGAATGCATCAAGGCAGATAGAGAAGTGATCCCCAGGGTGACCTTTCATCTGTTGTCCCCTTAGTCAACAGGTCACGACCTTTGAGGACACTCTCCTAGCAACACAGAAGCTTGCCTAACGTCGGGAAGACAAAACGGCATCAAAAATGACACAAAATAATTAACAAAAGAAAAAGAATTAAAGTAGAAAAACAATATTAAATTTGAATTCTAGGGTTAAAAAAATAAGTGCTAGGTATCAAAAAATGATAAGAAAACAAATGCAAAAATCATAACAGTGTTAATTTGACGTGTGATTCCAAGATGGCCTAGTGTGTGTGTGTGGGAGAGAGAGAGCTTGTGGGACTTGTGATGCAACAATAACAACATTTATTTATATAACATGTTTTCATACAAATGATGTGGCTCAATGTGCTTTACAGGATGAAGAAAGGAGAGAAAAGAAAAATATAAAAATAAAATGTGTCCTGTCCATTCTTGTGTTGCCTATAAATGTCCACGTGCCTGAAATTTTACTATGTGCATTTGAGCATGTCACGTAACATGCAGAAAAAATTAAAATTTTAATTAATGAATTTTGAAAAGAATTTCTGCCAAAATATTTTTAATTGGGAATGCTTTAACAAGAAGTATTTTTAATGTGGACAAATAATTTGATATTCTTTGAATAATGAATGGTATTAAATAAAGGATTATTAGGAAAATAAAATGTTCAAAATGTCTCGACTGGCATAATTAACTCTCTTAAGTAGCATCCCAGTACCTGCAGCCATTGTTAAAGTAAAGTACGTATCTAATCATCTACTACATATGCCGAGACTCACTTGAATAAATTCGTAATATACTTATTTTAAGCAAAACTTTTTTTCGTATGATTACCGTATTGTTTTTAAGATTTTATTGTTATGTAAAATATTCAAAAAGCCCAGTAGAATTCATCACAGTTCAACTTGAGTAAGCACTTCTGTGTCATTCCCAAAAGCGCACAGATACCGCAGTGAAGCGCCTTGTCGGTCGGTGTGCTTCGTATTAAGTGACAGTTTTCAATACTTGGACGTTAAACTCATTTCAGCCCTGTGATTGGGAAGTTCAAAATCATTTTCTTTTAAGGCAAGTACCTATTTGGAGTCTGAGAATCTCTCTCTTGCTGTACAGTGTATATAATAGAACGTCTGTCTCTCTGTCTGTATGTTCCTTATTCAGTCCTACTCCCTTTAACGGATCTGGACAAAATTTTCCAGAGTTGCTCTGTAGGACCATTTGGACAGCAAAGACTACTTTGGAACGCCAAACTCTTGAGGTCCGAGTACTTACATGGATATTTGCTGTGGACACCTCACCTCATAACTAACTCCCAGGGCAGACTTATGAAATATTTCAAGTATTATGTCTGTCATCAAGCCTGGAGAACCTTTGGGATCGACTCCGATTGCTGGGCAGACAAACAATAGTCGTGACCTGCCCTGTCTGTGTTTAAATAATAAATAAAACCTCATCACGTGGTGAGTTTACAGCCTCCAGATTACATACCTAAAAGACCCTGTCGTAGCAGACGTCACAATGGACCATTCCCTTGTGAATGAACATGCTTTCCAGAAGATCTCCCATAAGCTTTCCACAAACTTCACACTGAAAAACAGGAAGATATCATTCTCTCTGTCTCTGTAAAATTGAAACAAATTATGGACACCAAAGAAGCCATGATCAGCTAAGACAGGCAGGAGGAGGAAGAGAAGAAGGAGAAGAAGCATCTTACTCCAAACATTAAACCAGCAGTAAGTGCTAACATTACACACTTAATATTTCATTTTGAGTATACATGATGTACTTGATATGTTTAAAACTAAAATTCAGTCATTCAGTAACTTTTTGTTGGACCCAGAGTAACAGTAAGGTTTCAGTTTCTTTACAGATTTTAGCTTTTTGATTCTTTTAAGTCTTTCGATTATGCAATATTTGACACAGCAAGGTATTCACTCTGGAGACAGTGATTCCACAAGCAGTTAACATGTATGAAATTAAAATACAAAAGCATTACAGGAGAGCAAATATAGATCATAAAATAGAAAGCTATAATTCACTTTATCTGTAACGAAGAAATAAAATATGGTCATTAAAAAACAATTTCAAATGGAAAAATGGTTAAACATTTAAGAGCTATGGCTGTAGGCTATGGCATGGGGTTTGTTTCCCATTATTAATTAAAAAACATCTGTAAGGTGCCCATATTTTAACCTCATTATATTAATGTTTCTTGAACACATCCATCTTAATAAACAGGCAAGCATATGTATGTGTGTGTGTGTCGGTCTGGTGGTGACACTGCAGACATTAATACAGTCGTGGCCAAATAGGTTATGCGAATGACACAAGCATTGGTTCTCACAAAGTTTGCTGCTTCAGTGTTTTTAGATCTTTCCGTCAGATGTTTCTATGGTATACTAAAGTATACTGCAGTGGTTCTCAACCTGTGGGGCGGGCCCCCCTAGGGGGGGGGCGTGAAGATGTGAAAAAAAGAAAACATCAGTTGAAACCAAAACAAATTAACTTAATTAACTACATTCTGATACTAGAACAATAAATATAGAGTTAGATAAATGTTGATAAAAGTTAAGTAGGTATAATAAAATATGCATCTACATTTCAAAAAAATGTTAGGGGGGGCGCGATTAAAACTGTTATGAAAACTCGGGTCGCAAATACTTAAAGGTTGAGAAACGCTGGTATATTGTAATTACAAGCACTTCATAAGTTTCAAAGGCTCCTCCGACTTCTCCCAACCATCCAAGAACAGTATGGTGACCAACAATGCCTTTTGCAGCATGATGGAGCGGTGAGAACTAAGAGGCTCGGGGAACAAAACATCAAAATTTTGGGTCCATGGCCAGTAAACTCCCCAGATCTTAATCCCATTGAGAACTTGTGGTCAGTCCTCAAGAGGTGGGTGGACAAACAAAAACTCACAAATTCTGACAAACTCCAAGCATTTGTTATGCAAGAATGGGCTGCCATCAGTCAGGATTTGGCCCAGAAGTTGACTGTCAGCATGCCAGGTCGAACTGCAGAAGTCTTGAAACAGAAGGGTCAACACTGCAAATATGGACTTTTTGCATAAACTTATTGTAATTGTCAATAAATGCATTTAAACTTAAGAAATGCTTATAATTTCAGTATACCATAGAAACATCTGACAAAAAGATCTAAAACACTGAAGCAACAAACTTTGTGAAAACCAATACCTGTGTCATTTTCAAAACCTATTTGGCTGTACTGCTTTTACAAATCCTATACCAGATAGCATATGACGGAGACAGCGGAACCACGCAGACACACTGCACTGAAATACATCCAAATGAGAGTAACTGCCAGGCCACCATAATGCACGGACAAGTGTCTGTCAATCTGTGTGTCCATTCAGTTATTCCTCTCTGTTCTATGCCATTTGGTATGGGATTCATAAAAGCAGTTGAAATGTTTGTGATGCGCCATCTATTGGAATGAGAAAATTCAATGCATTTGATTACTACATGTATTACAAAGTACATTCCAACAGGTGGTGCACTGCAAATGTTAATGCTGAATACACTGAGGTATGTGTTGATTGCTTAGATTTCAATCCATCTTTGACAGGCAGCAAAGCTAGCATGTTATACAGTCAAGTGAGGATGTCATCATTGTTTCTCATGTGTGTACATATTTATTATGCATTATTCTTTTTTTTTGTATTTTAATTTCTTGTGTGTGTACATGTTTATTATGCATTATTCTTTTTTTTTTTTTTGTATATTAATTATTAGTGTGGTAACATCACCTTATCATCATCTTACATGCTTAGCTGTCATGGGCAGGGTGCCACCATTTTACACTCCTGCATTTCTTGCCATGTGATGCACACATTACAAAAGTTGTGACACCATAGCAAGTTATAAAAGATGAACTAAAACCGATAGCTGCCAATCAAAAGTAATACATAAAATGATTCAACCTGCCTTTATCCTTCTACTTACAGTATGTAGTCTTTCTGAACTTATAAAAGATGGCCACCCGCATTAAGCAGTGTCTGAACATTAAGGCATTAAAACGAGTTTCCGTGAAGAGTTAGTGCAAACAATCTCTTTAGTGAAGAAATGCTGGTTTTCACTCGGCTTCACTTTGAATTCTTATTTTATTTAGACCCTTGAACTATCATTCTGAAAAGACTGTAATGGCCACTTGGTTATTTCACACTGTCTGATAAGACTTGTCATTTGTCCAATTTGAAGACAATGGTAAGCAGTTTTTGTGTTCTATTAAAAGTTTACTTCTTCACTGAAGAATCAAAAGAACACAAAAATGGAATTGTGTCCCTTAAGCCTGGCTTTCTTTTTTATTTTTATATCGGACTTAATTCATTCCCCTGTTTTGTTCTTTTTTTTATATAACACTAACAGGTGCTGAAGTTCTATAAGCAGAACGGAAACGTGGATTTCTAAAGAAACGGAATGTTGCCAATGAAAGAGAGATCAAGGAAATGATGACGTACACATGATGGCATACAACCAGGCGGCAGACCCCTTGTTGGTGTGCCTCAGGACATGAAATTGGGGTTCCCGGTGACTGGTCTACACAAGAGAGTAATCACTGCGCTACAAGCGATGGAAGTGACGTCAAACTGAAGCACCGTAGCCCTGGTAAAGACATAATTAGGTAGCCCCGAAGTGAATTTTTGTAATTTTTTTAATCTAACTTTATCTCGTACGTACGTGAAAGTATCTTGTGTGAACATGAAAACATCTCATACGTATATAAAAGTATCTCATACATATGTGAAAGTACCCTGTACGTACAAGATATTTTCACATACGTACGAGATAAGGGCTATCCCATAATTTTTTTCACCATTGTAATGCTATCCAAAGTGTATTCTGATTCATTTTTAAAGATCTGTCTTTTATTCAGTCTTTGATGCCATAAAGTAAACAATCGATTGTAGCTAAGAATTCCCACTCTTAAATGTTCTGTAAAGGCCATCCCTATGATAGCCTGCTGGGCACACTGCCTGTATGTGAATGTGAGGTTAAAAAGGCAGAAAACAAGTGTTTTAATGAAAAAAGAAAAGAAAAGCCATAATAAATAACACAGCTCGCTCCTTCAGGAGAACCAACCTTAAAGCATCCCGGATGACTGTAGATGTTCAAGTGCTCAATAGTTAGCTTGGCATCGTTTCCGACTTCCAGTCCACAGTAGGTGCAAAGGTTTGAAGGTCTGAAAGATCAGCAGATACATTTTGGATTTTTATCAGTGAAGAAATGCAGACACCATACCAGTTTTTCCGAACCTAGTCAAGTTCCCAACAAATATCATAAACGCTAGCATAACCAAACGTTCTCAGGCTGATTTCATTCAATTTAGGGCCTGTCTTTTGCAGGGTCCACTCATTCACACACATTTGGAGGTCATTTAAAACTAGCAAACTTCACCTACATCTTTGGAGATGTGAGAAAAAACCAGAAGTCGTGAAAAAAAAGATGGCATGCAAACTCTCTCAAAGTCAAAGACCAGGCATGAAACTCAAACCGATAACACCAAATCCATAAGAGAATGGCACAAACCAGTGCACCATCCCAAAATGTAACCTGTTAGCAAAGACATTGAGCCATACCTGGGGCTGCTGAAGACATAGGTGGACACACTGGAGGAGATGGCATCAGTAAAGTCCATATTCTCCCTGTTCAGGAAATGTACATGAGATTGACAACACTTTCTCTGAGATCATTAAACAGCATGTTACTTGATCTCTAACAAACTGAACATCCGTACAGTAAAGTGTTTTAGGTTACTCAAAGAATGAATGTAATTAATTTAGCAATGCTCTGTCTGAAAGACCTACCCGGCATATGAGAATGGCTTTGTGTTCAGAGATGAGAGGGCTGTTTGGTTCACGTACTGCTTTACCAGCACTATGCCCCTGCAAGATTAAAAAAAAAATAGGAATCAGGAATTAATAATTCTAAGACAAGCAATAGAAATCTAAACCTGAGTATTTCAGTCAAAAACGACAAACAGTAGAAATGTGTCTCTCTAGCAAAAATAAAACATTTCACTTAGTGTCACGCTCGTGTGCTTGGGAGGCAGCTTAAGGGCTCTGGTCATGGTGGTTACCTGCTGAACCAGGGGTTGGTGCTGTGTGCTAATGGACGGCCATTTCGCTACTGACATCACTTCCTGCCTGGAACCCATATGACAGGAAGTTTGGCCTGAAAAGACGTCATTGTTTTCTTTGTAAAATGAAGATCCCTTTTCTTTCCATTTACTTCAATATATGGAGACACGGATGTGCCCCAAATCTTTTTAGTATCTGTTCCTTGTCTTGAATTAGTTAAAGCTGTTTATTGATGAAAGTTATGTTATATTAACACAGTTGAAAGGACAGTGAATCAGTATTAATACAATAATTGTTGTTAACATAAAATGCACAGGTAATTGACATTTTTGCGTCCTGTGACGATAGCTCTGCACAAGGCACATTCAGACACAAACACACAGTCCCTCATTCCACACTAATTTGGGGTTACCAGTACTTGAATATGTGGGAAGAGCCCATGCAGACACAGGGAGAACTTGACTTGTGGAGCTCTGAGGCAGTTTTTCCATTTTTTAGAAAACTGCTATTTGATTAAATCAAAGAGGCCTGCACTTTCAGGTTCAGTTCAAGGTAAATGTCATGTTACTTGCATGTCTCCTCAGAACAATGACAATGATACAAAGAGACTGTACTAGGTCATAAACTATAATAAATTCATTGACCTAATAGTAACACCAACTATCTATAGAGCCTGACATTCATGTAGATGACAAAGATACGCAGATATAACAGGGAGAAGTAAAACACATCATAATATAAAAACCATGACACCCCACTTCCTCACCCACCATGACAGATGTGATACAACAGATGTTCCAGGGCATGTGCTGATGAGGTTCACTATGCTGCCATAAACAGCACATGAATGAGACCCTAAGGCGGCATTTCAGGACAGGCCTGTAAACTGTACTCCCGTACTTACTTTTTGCTGTCTGTGGGTGTCAACTGTGAGTCCGAAGCCAGACTGTGGAAATGAAAGGAAGACTTGTGAGAAGGTTACAGCAACCCCAGTGTGCTCTTTCTTAAAGTTTTTTTTCCAGACACAGTTAAACATGTTTATTTAAGAATTTAATAAGAATTATTACTTGGATATTTTTTTAAATTCACGGATAACTAAACAAAATACCTGGTATTATAAATGAACTAAAATTATGTAATGCATGCACTTACTGAATTTTTTTCTTAGTTGAATGATCTTAAATCTCTTTTCTAAACTTTGAGTGGATTCAAGTATGAATATATGTGCATGGCAAAAAATAGAAAATCGCCTAAGCCAAAAAAGTATCAAATTTATAAAACCTGGCATACACACCGCTCTACACAATTTACCTTTATAAATCACAATCATCTTGTAAATGTAAATGTGAACGCGCCTCAAACTCTGCCTGGTTACTGCCCTGAAACGACCATATATGGAGCATGCTAATCAATCTCATACATATGCAATCATGATGCTGCAGAACATCATTGGCTGGTAGAGCAGCCTCTCTCCTGATGCATCGAGACCCTGCCTCCTCCATTCAAGATAATCTGACTGTGCTCCACAACTGAGCACACGAGATCTTGCATGGCATCATAGTGTCTGTCCTCTAGGGGTCTGTGAGAGGCGCCAGTGTCTGAGTGAGTAGCCACGATCACCTTGCACATGTAATGACGTGATTGCTGTTACAATGAATAGTACAGGCCACAAGGAACACTGAGAGTTCAACTAGTTGCGTTACCAACATGCCAGCCCCATGTACAGCACCACAATGTCTTACAAAGCTACTTTGCCTCAAAATAAATCAATTACAGGTAGATTCAGTCCACCTGGCTATACAATAATTTTGAAAAGTCCATAGATTAATGTAGTTCAATAAAAAAATAAATCCATAGCAGAAAACAGAAACAAATCTAAGTATCCAACATAGGATACACCATATAGATATCACCTTTCAGATGTCTGGATCAGGCTTTTTTCAACTCATGCCTTTAGTTGGGTACAACAGAATTGCCTGCATGTGGCTTCTTTCGTATAACGCCAAAAGTGAAAAGGAGTTGACAAACCATATTTAATGAAAAGCAAGGTGTTCTTGCATCTTTACAACTGTTGTGAATGATAATGTACACTAAACATGCTTCTGCAAACGTATTGCTGATTGGGAAACAAAACCTTGAAAAGCAGCCAGCTACCTGTTTTGTCAAGAAATATGTCTGAGTGAAATTATCTCTACAATATTGAAAAAAAAAACACGAGCATGTACAGGATTTCAGATCACCCACTGTACTTAGCACTTGATGAAAGGAGTCCAAGTAGCTGGTCCGTGCCTAGTCTACTTATGAACTAGCATGAGCCATGGCTTGGCTATGCTGCTGGGCCCTTTACAGCCCTCATAGACCCCAAGATTAGTTAAGAATGAATGTGACTTTATAAATTTGTGATATAATGTAAAATGCTGTGCATGAGAATATAGGCAACATAAATAAGTACGTTCATACCTCATTAAACCAAAATCATCAGTCGGGTCAGCAGCAGGGACCCTACAAACAGAAGTTTGAATTTGTGGGTTAAAATGAATAAATGTTTTAATGAATACACACTGCCTGTACAAGACAATTAGTTGAAAGTGAAGTGTTTCACCTTCTGAAAAATTAAACCAGTGTCCATTGGACTGACCAGTAGAGTCTGTGAATTCTTGTCTGCTTTCTCTATTATGATCAAATGTTTACTCACGTTTCTGTGACTGTTACGGATGAGAAAACATCAGCTGGTGTTTCGTTCACAGTTTCTTGCGTTCTGATTGTGGTGTAGGTTCTTCTGTCCATGCTTGGGCTGTAAAATAAATAAGAATGTTATACATTGGTACCATTTTCAAAGCAGCAACTTTCACGGATCATCCTAATAGTGTTGGTCCAAGTAGCACAATAGTACCAAAGAGAGACTTATGATTCAAAACAGCATTGAGGATAGGGACCATGGAGTCCTGTTTGTGAGCAACTGCTACATTTGTGAGGAGACAACTTTACAACAATGCAGTATAAACAGTTATAGGCCAATGACACCTATTCTGTCAAAAGGAAACTACCATAGAATCATCAGAGCAGGGTTATCTGACCCTTACATCAGAATTTGTTAAGACAATAGATGTCTGAAATTTAAACACTATTACAGTACATAAAAGCCGCAGAAGGACACAAAGAGAGTTCTGTTTGTTGCTCAATGATGCCAGGGCCATCATTTATCTCTCACTATTATGTAATATATCACAGACACCCAAAGATGGCCTTCAGGTCTCATGAAGGGTGAAATGCCATTATGTGCAAAGTGTACTGTAGAGTTATACAGGTGGCATGACACACAGTGTAAGGTCTTTGTTACTGTCCAAATATTACAGTGGGACTCTTAAATGAGCAGGGTTGGAGTCTTGGAAAATATGTATATCTTGCAAAGTTTATGCTGTAACTGATGTCTCCGGTGACAGCTCACTGAAAGGTAGTAAAGTGGCCTGTGATTTGGAGATATGAGGGAATAAAGTCCATTGGCGAAAAAGCAAGGGAGCTCTTCCACTGGTCAGAGATAGTCCCCAGTATGGAAAAGAGGCAAGAGTAGAATGGTGAGGTAGTGGTCTGTACTGCCACTCCACAGCTTCAGTTGTCTTGTTTCTAATTGCAACCAGGTCACAATTTCTTCAAAGTTTGCATTTTCTTCTCACTTCTTTGTGTTTTTGTCTGGTTACTCCATTTTTAATCTACATTCAACACAACATGTGTGTTAGGTTGACATTAGGTTGACTGATCCATAATGAGTGAGTGAGTATGGGTCGGTGTGAGAGTGAGATTGCCCCTCGATGGACCTGCACCAACATCTAGGCTTGTTTCTTGTCATGTGCATGGTTGGCCAAAACATTAATTTGGACCAAGCAGGTGGGTACTGTAGATGGATGGTTTCAATAAGACGTGAAGTGACAACAAAAGATTTGTAACCTTAATATGTAAAGATGATTCCAGGACCATGAGAGAAATCAGTTATTGTAGAATGCAAGCATGTCCTCTTGAGAAGAATATGAGGAAAACACAAGCAGTGGAAAAGCAGTAGTAATACTAGTAGTACTGATACTGTCACATGTACAAGTAAACCATGGCAATTATTAAAATTGTAATTAAGTTCAGAACTTTAACAGCAGTGTAGCAGCGCTACTGGGGAATGAAAACATCAACTCCCAGCAGTCCCTGCAATGGCTGTGATTGGTCGTCTGCTTCTGGGTACAGGGGCTGCTGGGGACAAGGAGGGCAGCATGGAATTTAAAAGGAGGCCAGTTATACTAAGGAGGGAGAGAACTCTTATGTTGTTTTGCGTCCTCAGTTGCCTGTCTGTTTGCCTTCCCGTTTACTACCTGTGAATTTTTGTTTATCCTAGATTGTCATCTGTTTTGGGTGTATGGACTGTCTAGTGACTTCCTGCTGTATGAGGAGCACTCCTGATCCCATTCACACATCATCATCTCTTCAGAAAAAAATACTGGTAGGACTCATCGTTACATTCACATACAGTATGCTGGTCTCTGGACTATCTACCTCCATCATTTCAAGACATTAGTTGCTTTTTTCATGGACTTCATCGTGTGTGGTTTTTGTTAGTTGTTTGTTATTGGTGAATTTTGTTTATTGTACATTGCTGTAAAGGGAACTGGGGTGGGATCATTTTAGTTTGTGTTGTTTATTATTGTTCAATACAGTCTTCAATTTCTGTTTTATTACCGGTTGCTTTTTTGTCTCTGCGAGGGAGTGTGTGTGAGTCGGGCCAAGTCTGGGTACGTTCCTGGGATCCCCACTGACAAAATAAATAAATCACTGTCAAAGGCGGTGTGAATCTTAGCCCATTTTTTCAGTTCGCTACAGCAGTGTAAGAACTAGCCAATGAGCTATCAATCTTTGTGAAGAAAGGAAAATAAAGGACAATCTCCATTTAATGTTTGGTGTTGTGTGTCTTGAGCTCCAAAAACATCAGAGTGTAAACTGATCTTGATTTTTGCCATTTCTAAATTGAGTGAGGGAAGATAGGCAAGTCCTTGAGGGTGTTATGTGCTTTGTTATCCTTTTGCTAATCTTTTTTTTTTTCCTCAGCTTTGATTATATAACATGTATTATATTGTTCACTCAGTCATCATTAGTGTAAGAGCTTACTGGAAGTGTTAACACTTAATAATAAGGACTACCTAAGTTCACCTATTAGTCATTTACTGCTAGGCAATAATAGCTTAGGAATCACTTTGTTTGCTCTTTTTAAGACTTAAAAAGCACCAGTGACATCTTATAATGCAGACTCCCTATAGCGCATCTACCAGTCACTTACTGCTATGTAAGAGAACCTTAAGAGAGGCTTTGTTCATGTTGTCACGTTAGAATGATTGACTAACTAATGAACCACAGCAAGCCCTTGAAAGCCCCCATTCTAAAGTGTTACCTTGAGAGGATACTCTGAAAGTTAAAGATTCAGATTTTGGACTGTACCTAGTGGTCTCTTAAAGAAAGGATTCTCAACAAAATCAAACAAAACAATATTTGATAAATATCACCTATCATATAATTATAGGAACTAATGATCAGTTTGTATAAAGTATTGTAGGGTTTACTGTATTCTTGGTTCTCTGCACAAAAGCAGAGCTTGAATCACACCAAAACGGCTTAGGCCAATACATTCTGCTGTCTCGGTGCAGTTAAAGTTGTCCCTGAAGGTGCACCCATTTGGTGTTGTTGAGAGCTATTCTCACAAATGTTGGCTTCACATTTTTTTCCACAAATGTCTTGTATTATGCAGAATATTATGGTGAACCATACCCTTCAGTAGCAAATCAAAACTTATTTTGATCTTCAGAGCTAATATAACAAAGATCCTATACAGTAAATGAGAAGAACATTTCTTTTCATCTGTTCTTGGAGCATCATATTCTACCAGTCTACACTCACAAATAATTACAATTTCTCTCAATCATTGGTCAAGAGTCTTGCCTACAATTCAAAAGAACAGAATTGTGGGAATGTGCCTTTCCTGCTTATACTATGAATGCCATCTTTCCCATTAATAACAGTATTAACGGTTAATAATATGTTAGCAAAAAAATGCATACTTGCACGTTTTGAGTATATGATTAGATAACAGATATATAGATTATGTAACATGAGCAATTTGAAAATTTCTTCTCTTTTCCCATGTAAACTTTTTACATTATTTGCCATTGCGTAACACAGGACGCTGAGTCTATTACATCAAAAACTCTCTTTCTGTGTGAAAACATTAAAATTAAAAACTTTCCTCAGCCATCTCTACAAACTACATGGTGTAAGTAACATATAACAGTGGAGTATTGTTTTCATATTGCTTACAGTACTATTAATATGTTCTGTAGACCATTTTACTGTTTCTGTTGGTGTAGTAGGTAAGATGCGCATGTATTGTGAACCCAGCAAATTTCTTCCAGTTAAATAGCCAATCATTTACCAAATAAAAAAAATAAATAAATAAACTCATATAAAATTAACATGACTGAAATTCCAGAAAAGCATGTTTTCATATAAAGGGTCATATGAATCTGAGACACTTTTAAAAAGTGTCTGAATGAGATACAGAAGAAACTTTTAAGCTTGATGGATGAAAGGATCTCCTCTCATTTGTCAAACATCTTGCGTTATTAGGTTACGTTTCATTTCATGCATATTTTTTCACTAAACACTTTCATGACATTGTAAAGGTGCCTGCATGGACTTTGGAAATGATGAGAGGACAGGAAGTGACAGTGATGAGCAGCTGTCTTAGGAAAGCCCCTACGGCAAATCACCCAAGAATGGTAGGTTTGCCCAACTTCACCTCTTACACAAAGAGAAATTTAAAAAGTTAAATTATGTTTTGAATTTATAAAAAAATTGATTGCACATATATTGTTGAAGGACAGTACAGACAGTTACCTTGTGTTGTTACTGAAGTCCTCTGTCTTTTCAGTGTATCTAGAAGGGTTCATATTTAATCCGTGAGTTCTACAACAAAATAAAGAAAATGAGCAGAAATTTCATTTCATAAATTTCATAAATTTAAAATACAAGACACAGATCCTCATTCCAGAAACACACATTCAGCCTCTCTTCCTGTTCAGGCCACGCTGGGTACAAGCAGTTATCTCTGCTCATGGTGAATGCAGCAAATACTGCTTATTGTGCATTCAGCCTGTGTGACCGAGCTGTACTTCTATTCATGTGCATCATGTATCATCCACCTTGAACAAGGATGAGTGCCTGTGTGTCTGTCTGTGTGTCCAGCTGGTGGCTATGTCCCTTTCATTCCAATAGATGGCGCATCACAAACATTTGTAGTAATGCATTTTTTTATTACTAGATGCATTACAATATACTTTCCAATAGATGATGCACTGAAAACATTAATGCTGAGGTTTACGTTCATCATTTAGATTTCAACCGGTCTTGGATAGGTCACACAGCTAGTGCTGTAAATAAGCTGTTATACAGAAAGCTGTTGCAATTTTCATGACCAACAGAATATATATATATATATATATATATATATATATATATATATATATATA
>JANRMT010062790.1:61173611-61238698 GCA_026402145.1 Polypterus bichir lapradei | reverse complement strand
ATATATATATATATATATGTATATATGTATATATATATATATATAAAAGCTCAGTCAGGCATGATCATATTAAAAACTTTTGTCATTCTCATTGATTTCATTTTATTAAAAACATTTCTATAATAACACACCTCTCCATTTTGATTTCAGGCATGTCAGTTATTCCTGGAGTCTCATAGACGGTTTCTGTTGTTCTGATGGTGGTTTTTGTCTTTCTGTCTGTCTTGGGGCTGTAAAAGGTACAGAATATCATCAAGAATACCTACTAACAAAAACAGAGAACATAACTATTATACTCTCCAACCCTGCTAAGGGAAATTTAAATCAAGTGATTCTGAGCCCAGCGCTGTGTGTCACTGTTAAATAAATGTCTCTTATAAAGTAAAATATGATTTCTTTTTGCAAGTGCATGCACATCATTGACATTATCATCTGTCACTAAGAAGTGCCCCCCTCTTTCTCTCTTTAAGTAACAGTTAAATGCTATAATCCTAGTAATTCTAAATTTGTACTTTAGTGGTCCAGTCTGGATTGCATTGATGCATGAACATTCACTACAGAGTCACTTGTCTGGTCTGGTTACTGACCTGGGGTCACATTTATAAAGCTTGTGTCTGCACAAAGAGAGACCTGTAAAATGTGTACACAACTTTTTACTTAAATGTCGGCATTTATTAAAGTAAAATTAATGGGAAAACATATATTTATGGCAACTTTGTCTCGTCCATACACAACATTTTGGAGAACCTGGGAAATGATGACACTCTTGGTCAAGTTGGGAAATGCAGTAGAATTATTCATATCATAATGTGCTTGGACGTGACAAAAATTAAACCTTAAAAGTGGCAAATATTCACTGTATTACAGCTGCCTTTTAGAGGTCAAATGTTTTGTATTTGCACTGAACAACTTATTTGGGTTTTTCGTCAGTTTATATAGGCTACCTGTTGTCATTCCTCAGGATTATAAACCAGTGCAATTACTTGTTGTCAATAATTGCATTAAATAAAAAACACAGCTGTGATTCACTTCCTGAGTTGAGAAATGTATAAATCTTATGCCCTGCAGTCTATTAAGAGCATAATAGTTTGGCGCAACTAATTGAAGCGTATAATGAGAACGAGTTGTTAAGGACATTTTTATGCCCGTTAACTCTTGGAAGCCTGAGTTGGCTTCCAAGAGTCATTTTCTAACTCAATCTCTTAAAACAATGTGCTGCTGATTTATGAAGACTATCAGCCTGAAATAAGGCTCTATCTGTTCATATTGATGTTTTAACAATGGTTGGCCTTCTGGCAATAGGCATCTATGAGAGGGAACTGGTCGCTGACATGTCAGAAATATCTCAGCCAAGCTTCAGTTCCATCATGCCTGCTGTGCTGGAAGCCATACACCAATTGATGAGGCACTACATTCAGTTTTCTTATGGTGTGTGTGCAGGTCAAAATAAAAACGCAGTTTGTACCAGTGTCTGGTGTTCCTATTGCAACATTACATATTGTAATAAGGCTACCTAGCAAGAATGAAGCTGCTTTTGTTAACTGAAAGCAGTTTCACAGTTAGAGTTGGGTTGGAAAGCACAGACATCCAGGAGTGTCATGGAGTAGAGCTGCTGACCCTCTAGTTCGAGAGGAGCCAATTGAGGTTGTTCAAGGAACTGATGCTTCTTTGTGGAAGTTTTACAGGAACGACCAGCTTGGAGGAGATGCCGAGGAAGACCCAGGGCTTACTGGGTGGATTATATCTCCCAAATGGCCTGGGAACGCCTTGGAATCCCACAGTATGAGTTGGCAAGTGTGGCTGGAGAAAATGGCGTATGGGCCTCACAGCTAAGACTGTTTCCCCCATAACTAAGTCTCGGATAAGCAGTGTTAAATTAATGAATAAATGAATGAAAAAGAAATTTCGTTACATCAACATACAAGTCTTCTGAGATGC
Source organism: Polypterus bichir lapradei (assembly GCA_026402145.1). NCBI lineage: Eukaryota > Metazoa > Chordata > Cladistia > Polypteriformes > Polypteridae > Polypterus > Polypterus bichir. The sequence goes on along the minus strand of JANRMT010062790.1, from coordinate 61,236,760 downwards.
CACGATGAGACTGATAAATGTCAAATTGCTGTCTCATAATGTCGCATAATAAGGCATCTCTGGTGATGAGCGATCCGCTTTATCACCTGAGATCACACCTTCATTTTGTTATTTCAGGCACAGTGCGGCTGCTAAAGCTTCGAGAGCAGCAGTAGTTTGTTGGTATTCAATGTATTTGCTCTTGTTAGGCCACCAAATAAATGTTATCTGCAAGCCTCTAATTTAGAGGTGACTTCTGCCTCTCACTACTGGATGTTTTGGATGGGAGGCTTACATTCATGTAACACACATTTACAGGATGAAAAGGCAGATTGTGTACAAATATGCATAGTCCTAGATTTAGAAATCAATATTTTTTGCTGTATGCATTTTTCAGCTTTTTGGCATATGTATATTTTCACCCTTGAATCCATGCAAAGTTTTATAAATGAGACCCCTGGACTCTGGCGTTTTTGTTCTGCTGTACCAATGAGATAGCATGGCATTTGAACACCAGTAATACACTCACTTTTTTTATATAGAATTGCTATGCCATGATAAAGACACAATCTGGTAAGTAATCCTAATTCACATTTTTGTTTTGCACAGAAAAGTCTATCCTTTTACAATCCATTTTTCTAAAATACATAATAAACAATTTGCTATGTTTTTATGTCACATTTGATCAGGTTGTGTTTCTAAGCTATTGTGCCTGACAGCCTTTTCCTTTTGTAGCTATAAGATTTTGATCTTGCATGTTGTTGTACCGTTACCTGTTCTCAATAGATGTCCAAGAATACGTCTCAGAACGAGCAGGGTCAGAATCTTGAACTCTAAAAGAGCCACAACATAAAAATTGAACAAACTAAATATTTGTACTTTTAGAAATTGAAAAAGAAGTCATTTTTTTCCTATTAAAGTATAACCTTAGCAGCTTTTCACAAAATAAGTAAAGAACTTCAAAATGTATTCGTTGTATCTGTTTATTCCAATCCTGCATTGCATTTGTCACACATTATGAATAAATTCTGGACTGGACACTTGCCTGTGGACACACTGACTCATCCAGACAGGGACATTTTAGTGTTTCCAATCAAAAATTATGTGTACTCACTGGAAAAAGAAGTCAGTACAAATGTTTCTGAGGAATGACCAGGAGAATAGACGTGATCAAAGAACAAAGCAAAGGGCGATGCCGGGAGCCAAAAATGAATAGTCACAACCACAAATGCTAACCAGAAATCAAAGTCAGGAAATTCAAAACTAAATTATAATGCCAGGAGTGACAAAAGACACTATGTTTATCCAATATTGAATAACCTGGGAATGCATGCGGTGACCTTTATATGGTAACGCCACTAAAGTCACTTGTTGCCGATTCCTAGTGATCCTTGGCATGCATTATCATGGCAGCGACTACACAAAAGTAATCAAGAAAAGCAAAATGGCAATGAAAATGACATTGAAAGATGAACATCCATCCATCCATTATCCAACCCACTATATCCTAACTACAGGGTCATGGGGGTCTGCTGGAGCCAATCCCAGCCAACACAGGGCGCAAGGCAGGAAACAAACCCCGGGCAGGGTGCCAGCAACGTTTAGCAATATAATTTTTCCACTGAAGTTTATGTTTTTACCCAACTGAATCATGGCTGATTATTTAATACTCAAGTGGTTTCTGTCTCCACACATCTCTGAGTTTGGATCAGGCAGGTTCACAAAATTGGTAGACAGATTAAAGAGAGTAAAGGATACAGAAAAATCATACAATGTTGGATAAATGATGCCCATGGATATATACAAATAAATGTATCAGATAAGATTGTATGGAGAGGAACTCCTTTGCATCACCCTGATTAAAAAAGTAAAAAATCAAATAGCAGACCTGTCTACTTTCATGTTGGACGAGTCAAAGATTGCAGGAGTCTCGTGAACCGTTTCCGTCGTTCTGATGGTGGTTTTTGTCTTTGTTTCTGTTTTCGGGCTGCAAAAGACTCAGGTTATTATGAAGAGTACCCAGTCAAAATAGCAGAATTATGCTACACTACAACAAATAAGCTTCTAATGTTTTTCAATTTAAAATTAATAATCAATAAAACAACTTTTAATGAACTTAGCACACAAGAACATTTCCTGTTGTTGAATGTGAGTAATTATGTGTGATGCTATCGTCCTTCAGTAGTCTGAGGATTCTGATCATTCAGTCCTTCATATGGTTACCTGTTCTCTATCGATGTCCATGAATAGGTCTCCGAATGAGCTGGCTGTGACTCTTGAAAGCTACAAAGGAAGACAAGATCTTATAACAAACCTGGATGAAACACTTGTTTAGCAAATATTTGCTTGTAGTTTTGGATTTCAAAACTGAAGAATAAAACTAAAGTTCCTTTTTTTTTAAAAAATCAGGTTGTGCAATTAAAATCTTCAATAAAGCATGTACTTAACACCAATGGACCCAATAAACAGCCAATACTAAGATATTAAATAGCTTAGTCGATAGTTGATAACTAGAAAAATTGCCTAAGATCACCTAACTTGTTTTTTGATCTAATTAGAATTTAAGGACACATGAATAACATCATTCAAAATGGGAATCTGTCTACAAAGTGACCCCCATCTCTGGCCATGACAAGGCTTTAATTCCCATTGGGGTCAATTTATAGAACAAGTGCATTAATAAATTCCAGGGTCTGAGCGACCATCTATTTGGTCTTGAGAGCCTGAGCTACAGATCTAGCACTTTCCCTTGACCCCTGAGTATTTAGTTGCCCTGAAAGTGTCATGTTCCCACAGAGGTATCCCAGATATCAGAGAGGCAGCAGGGTCTTCTCTGTGGCCGAGTGTTCCCTGGTGGCCAGAAGGCATTTTTACCTCTAGTGTCTTCTCCCTCTTGTCAGTTTGTATAGTATGGACAGAATCCTCCAGGAACTCTAGGGTTCCCTAACCTGTTGCATCCTAGGATAGTATGCTTCCATCTATGCTGCAACTCTTTGTCTCTCTTTCATGGCACACAGGGTATACTTCTAGAGGGCATAGTTTCCCAAGCTACAGTACTGGACTTCCACACTGGCAGATTCAGGTGTGGCTCAACCCCTTGGTGGTCTTTTGGCAGCTGTGCACCCTTTTATACTGCCAAACTATTATTATCATCAGTCCCAGATGATTCTGATCTACTGTTATCTATTGCATCCTTGGTACTGCTGGTGAATTCAGTGTGGCATGCATTTGTCACATTGCTGAGTCTATTTTATTTAGAATTCTGAATTGTGGCAAGGAAAACTTAATTTTTAAGATACAGAAAACAACATGTCCTTAAGTTTTTTGCTTGATATTATTTTACCGAATCTCTCTTAAGTTTTTCTTCCATTTTAGAATCATCATTAAACTCCTACAAATAATTTTAATTTAATTTTACTTGTTTTTAAGCAAATGATTTGGGAAAACAAACTATCTAAAAATGTTTTCCTAAATGAGACTCATAGTTATCTAACCCATTTAATCAGTTCTGGGTTTTAAAGGCCACAACTTATCTCCAGAACTTCTGGAGTAAGGAAGGGACCAATGACAGAGCAGGCACAAACATTAAAATCAAAAAACATTTCTTCATAAACCCACATTCACTCATACCAGGATAATTCTCTCAGACCAGATTACAATTTTGGAATGCGGCTGTTCCTGAAAAAAACTCCATGCAGAAGAAGGTGGAATCTTCACACAGGCAGTGATCATACTGGTATCTGAACCCAGGATTCGGCTGCTATGAGGCAGCAGTACTAATTACAGTGCCACCATAGATATGAGGAAAAAATGTTCAGACAAGACAGCCATAGTGATATCCCCAATGTGAGTTATTAAAACATAATTTCAAAAGAGCAGACCTTTCCACTTTGATGTTGGGTGAGTCATTATTGTGGATTGTTTCTGTTGTTCTGATGGTGGTTTTTGTCTTTTTTTCTGTCTTGGGGCTGCAACACATAAAAATAATTTAGAAGTATAATAGGAGAAATCATTAACCCCACAGTATAAGGTGGAAGCTGAAATCCATGAAACGTCTGCCAAGAAGTGACACATTTTTCCCAAATTTTTTGTTACTAATGACTACGCCAATCTTTAATTTACGCACATGTTCACTTAGTGACTCTTTAGATATTAATAAAATTGGCTGGAAATAAGCAAAAAAAAGCAAGCAAAACAATGTGAGATGTGTTCATTGGTGGAGCCCAAAAGAATTCTTAGTTTTTTGAATTACAAAAATTACATAAGTTCCGATATGCAAGTCAAGCATGTGAAAAAAGAAACATTAATTATGTTATTGATTTTGTATTAAATCAAACCTCCAAAAAGCACACTCTGGGAAATTTAGGCAGCTTATGTTGACAGGCCATTTTTGGAAAGCAGACAGAAGCAGTTAAGAAAAGACAAATGAGATGTTAAGCTGTCATGTTAAGATGTTAAGTCAAGGAATGTCATGCTCAAACTATTGCAGGCTGGCAAAACCACATTTGACACGACACATGCACAAATTATCACAGTGAAAGAAACTGCACATAGAATACCTGTCAAATGGATTCATTGGGTAAGTAGGTAAAGTCTTAAAAAGAAAACGGGACTTAATCTATCCATCCACCCATCCATCCATTATCCAACCCGCTATATCCTAACTACAGGGTCACGGGGGGACTTAATCTAGGATTACGAAATTCTGAAATGCATCCATTCACAAGCATTCTTCCAATAAAACAGTGAATCGCATACTGAAGAACAGAGGCGTAAATCAGGGAGAGCTACATTGAAGGCTCTAACGTGGAAGCATTACTTCATTACATAGCTGAAATGGAAACCCAGTTGAATGTCCGAATGAGCTTTTTGCTCTCCAAATAAGGCCGTGGATACTCCTGTTGTTGTAAGCATCTGGTCCATTCACACAAAAGATCTCTAACTGGGAACCTGAACAGAATGTGAGCACTTTGAGTAGCGAGTCTTGCTGTAGTTAAACATTGACTTTACCAGATAAGCAGCAAAATATTTGCATCCTTTTCACATAGTTAGCATATAAATTAAATGCTTTTTCCTGTTATCATGAAGAATTGCTATATTATAAATAGTGATGCTCAATACAGTACAGCCAAGTTTCATTTCGCATGCACTTTTATAAAATTTATGTTGTTAAAATTAGTTTTGCATGGGATTCTGCAATCAGGAAACATGAAACTCACTAAAGAGTTTTTTGGGTTTAAAGCCAGGACTGTTGCTGCTGTTGTGTGTGCTCATTTGCCTGCTTGTGCTGGCGCAAGCTCTCCTCTCTGTATTTCTGCTTCTGCTTAGATGCTGTGACACACTGATAGTTGATAACACCATCTGCCCCAGCACTTCTTTCTTCTCTCGGCTTGCCTGTCATTGCATGGTGTAACCCTGACAAGTGACAGCTGCTTTACACAACTGCTCGACTGGCTCATGGACCACAGAGATGTATACAGTATGTTTAGTACTGCCACATGTACTTGGATATGCTGATCAACTTACAACACATTACCACTCTCTGGCACCATAATGAGCAAGAACTGACAGGGTGATTACCCAGCTAACATTTCATCAGCAATTGCTAGATATAAGAATGGAGTACTACGGTGGGCTGGTGCCCTGCCCAGGGTTTGTTTCCTGCCTTGCGCCCTGTGTTGGCTGCGATTGGCTCCATCAGACCCCCGTGACCCTGTAGTTAGGATATAGCGGGTTGGATAATGGATGGATGGAAGAATGGGGTAATGGAATGGAGACAGGGCTATTGGGAGGAATGTTGTGAGCATGAATGAATCTCTGATCATAGTATCAGACTTATCATTAGAGCCTTGAAAAGGAATCTATAAATAAGGACTTTATGTGATCTATGACCTATATATCTGGGCTTACTGCTTTACTGTATCCTTTTTACCATTTATTCATTCATATTTTTTCTTTGACATCTTGTAAAGCACATTCTTTGTATAAAAATATGCTATGGAAATAAATGTTGTTATTCTTGTGAGATGAACTAAGCCCCCTTCTTCCTGTGTTGTTCCTGGTTGTTAAACAACATAATTTTACAAACAAAAAATCAGTTTCAGTTTGAATTCAATGTCATGAAATTCACTTGCTCATCACTAACCTGTGATCTGCTAAATTCACACGTCTGTTTTACAGACCATCTGGACTCTAAATACTTTTAGATGAGATTAGATTAGGTTAACTTTATTAATCCCGGGGGGAAAATTCAGATACATACAGTGGTAGAAACATAAAAAACAAGGATGCAGACTGACAGGCCAAATAATACAGAAAATCAATCAATTAATCAATAAATGTGCATTGTGCGGACATTTCAAAATTAACTTAACAAATACATTGGGAGGAAGCTTTGAATTGCCTGATAGCAGTGGGCAGAAAAGACCCCCAGAGGTGCATCTTAGCACACTGTGGTGGAATGAGCCTCCTGGAGGGGGCTTTACACGATGGTATTCAAATCTACCACTATCCTCCATTCCACAATGGCTTCTATCATCAATAAACGTAAAAAGTAGATACTGATTTTTTAAATTATGTTTACTTATGTTGTCTTTGTGAGATATTACAGCTGACACCAAGTCGGTTTTGTAATTTGAAGATCCTCATCTATTAATTTATTGTACAGTTACCTGTTCTCAATAGATGCCCAGGAGAAAGTGTCAGAATGAACTGGCTCAGAATCCAGAAAGCTAAAAAGAGTGAAAATGGAGATAATCCTACATTAAATACTGAATTGTTAAATGTTTCTGATTATCACCTATTACATTTTGAAATAGAAGAACTAAGCTGATTTCTTTTCTTCAGTTTAATGTAAAAGTTGCATTTGTACTTAATATTGTATCAGATGTACAGACAATCAGAGCCTTAGAACAACTTTGACACAAACAGGCCATTCAGCCAAACAAAGCCTATCAACCCTATTCACTTAATTTCTCTAAAAAGTTGAATTTAATTCCAAGATATGAACCTTAATTTACAAGTGTAAACCGCTGAGTGTTCTTAATAATTGGATGCACTGCTTTCATTTCAATAAAGCAGCACTGAATGAATTTCTCCACTCCTGGTTTCATGCCTGTATTAGGTATCTGACTCTTACTGTTTTTCTGTTAGGTATGTCTTTACTGGTGGGTATCCACGTCTGTCTGTCGTAATCATCTCATATAAAATAATATTCTGAAACCTCTTTAATCAGTTAGAGAAATCAGGGGTCAGAGTTCAGAAGTAGGAAACAGCACAGGACAGGGGACTGAGACTTTGCACTCACATACACCCACTTACAGCCAGTTTAGGTATGTAGAAGGAAATCCCACAAAGACATGGTGAGGACTTGCAAGCTCTAATAAGCACATGACGTGAAATCTACAAGGCAGCCGCTGTAACCATTGTGTATTCTCTGCGAGGACAGGAGATTACTGTGCCTCCTTTGTTAGAATATAGAGTACATGTTATGGCTTGTACTCTATATTCTTCTTCTTCTTCTTTCGGCTGCTTCCATTAGGTGTCGCCACAGCAGATCATCTTGTTCCAAATCTTCCTCTCCTCTTCATCTTGCTCTGTTGCACCCATCATCTGCATGTCCTCTTTCACCACATCCCTAAACCTTCTCTTAGGCCTTCCTTTTTTCCTCTTACCTGGCAGCTCTATCTTTAACATCCTTTTCCCAATATACTCAGCATTTCTCCTTTGCACATGACGAAACCAACGCAATCTTGCCTCTCTAATTTTGTCTCCCAACCTTCCAACCTGAGCTGACCCTCAAATGTACTCATTTCTAATCCTATCCATCCTCGTCAAACCCAATGCAAATCTTAGCATCTTTAACTCTGCTACCTCCAGATCTGTCTCCTACTTTCTGGTCAGTGCCACCATCTCCAACCCATATAACATAGCTGGTCTCACTACCATCCTGTAGATCTTCCCTTTCACTCTTGCTGATGTCTGTCACAAATTACTCCTGAAACTTACTCAGTTAATTGTTTCTCCTTATTACATAACATCTGTTTTTTTACCTTTTCTCAATGGTGGTTGTAGTATGAGTTGATGTTGTGGTACTGGGCTTATCAGATTTCAGCTTCATGTCTTTTGAGCTGCATTGAAAGGAAAATAATTGGACAGCTCAGTAATCATTTTAAAACTGAGCACATTAACAGTAGAAAAACAACTAAAAGAAAGGAGCCCCGAGGACGGCTCTCCAAAGCAGGCAACAATCCCCAAAGCTGATTTCACAAGTCTTACTGCTATTTTCCCACTGATGAGTTTCAGCCTGTGTTGGGGATGTGGAACATGAAACTGAAATCAATTTTTACTTTCATTTAAAAAGTAGATGATCATCAAGGACTTAGTAGACACTGGCATTACTGTCTGTAAATTTTAAGGACTTCCTCACCTGTCCGTGTCCGAGTCAAATGAAATCAAGCTTTGGGTAACATCAAGTTTCTTGACATTTTCTTTAGTGTTCTTCACTGTGGTGTCTTTATTAGATTTTCCACTATAAAAAAAGAATTAAGGCATCAGAGTGCAAGTTCAAAAATATTACCCCTTAATCAGAATTTGGCTCCCCACATATTTTCATTATCTAATGTGCATTTAAGCAGTGTATTTGATAGCAATTTGAAATTCAGCACTGTTTCAGCTTAAGATAGTCATCAATCGCTGCATTTTACTGGCCCCTCTTACAATGTAATGGTGTGCAGGAGCCATTATGGATTCCAGTGGGAACAAAGCTGGCACCCATACTGCATGAGATTTCAGTCGAGTATAAAGTCTAACTGTAATCAGGAAGTTGTTGTGATGGAAGTCTCCACTTCTGATAGTGTACCTCTGCTCTTTAGGGTTTATCTGTCGGTAATACTAGATGTAGGATACTCTTTATTCAGTATGCGTACATTGGAACCATTTATAGGTCTGCAATGAATAAGGAAAGCAATCAGAAATCCAAGACAGTTGGGATGTTGCTCTTAAGCTCAGGCTCTTGGGCCTGGATGTGAGAATCATCTCTTGCTTTTACTGGATCATTTTATGGCTACAGTATGTTGAGTCTGATGGGCTCAGAGAACTAGTGACTGCAAGTTTTATTGGTACTTTTGTATTTTGCATATGTGATTTCTTTATACTTTTAAATAAATATTTCAAGACAACATGTTTAAAGATATGGTATAGATTAGGCCCATCACTTATGGAAAGTATCAGATAGTGACGGCTGGCTGATCATGAAGCAGTGGTATAAGAAGGCCTCAGTGAACTCCTTGGGGTTTTATGTTAGACAGTTCAGTGAGACTAGGACATTCACAAGTTATTTGATTCATTTTCAAAGAAGCAACTTGTTTTTTGGTGTCTACTCAGTTTCAAATCTGTGTCAAACATTCATTCATAAAGTGGTCTTTTGTTCTTGAAGATAAACACAAAGAGTTGTGCTACCATGAAGTCTACTATTAAAATAATGATAAAATATTTACATGGGTTATGATACTTGAATAATGATAACTAGATTAGGCCACATTTTTAAACAAAATATCTAATCCAATGTCCTGGCAAGAGATCAGAACACAGCTAACAAATGAGCTGTAACAGGCAAAAAGCAAAATAAGGCTTCCAATTTTTTAGCTCCAGTGTTTCTTGTGGAAGACATTGCAGTGTAAAGCCGCATGTCTGGTACAAATGGAGCAGGATATTCACTTGCAGTCTTAACTTGTTTGTCTTAAAGATGCTGTCATGGTGGAATTAGATTTCTGTTAACACCAAGCTTTTATTTGAGATTCCATTAATGCTGCTTTTAACAGAAGTTTCTCTGAGGTTTTTAGCAGCCTCCTCACCTCACACTTGAGTTGCTGGCAAACAAAACCCATTTAGAGTGGCCTGTTGGAGCAAATATGTAAATATATTAAACTAAATTCTCCAATTTAGTTTAATATATTTACATAACTTTTGAAAGAAATGGGCACTGAAATCTGACACACTGCAAGCAACATGTCACTCATACAGTGGTTGTGATGTCTAATTAAAAATGAACACTGTTTTATTGCATACAAATTTGATACATTTGTTTTCGCTTTGTATGTAGGTGCGGTATCAGAGCTTTTATTTGCAGAGCTTGTGTGTAATGTATGCCAGAGAATTAACATGGTTTTTATGTACACAGAGCAGGGAAAATATTTGAGAAACTATAGGATAACTGATGACAGACCGTTAAATTCATCTGCTCCTGCACTATTATGGTGACATTAAAAATAGATGATCACAGATTATATATGGTGGGCAGCAGAGTCCGAAGTTCAGATTATGGTGTGGGCATGTTCTTGCCAGGTCTGGAAGGTCTTCCTCCAGTTAGTCACCCACATCTTAAAGACTTGCAATTTAAGTCAACTGGCAACTAAGTTGACCCAGTATGAGAGGGTGAGTGTGGGTTTGTGTGTGACTTCTCTACAGTTAATTCCTGTCATACAGCTCATGATACTGAAAAAAATAATGGCTTTCCAAAAAGTACAATACAGAAAATGGAATGGTGGATATTCTAACAGATTCACTTCTCAGCTCAGATGCTCTGTGTGTGGAGCGTCTCTACATGGGTTTCTCCAGGTACTCTACACACATTTCTAGTGTCAAGTTATTGCTAATATTTTGAGAGTGTGGATGTATGCTTAAGTGTGGCCAGTGGTAGACTGGTGCCCCATCCATGTTTGGCACATTGAGCCCAGTGTTGCCGGGACAGACTTTGGTTCACTGCAATTCTGAAACTTGCAAGCTTAGAAAATAAGTGAAAGCAGAGAGGGATTAATGCTTAAACTGGCTTACAGGGAAATAAAAGTGATAAACAGTTTTTAAATATACAGAAATGATATGGTGCACCACCAGAAACTGGGCCTAGATCCCCAGAAGTGCCTGAACTCTCCTTTGCTGTTGTCCTGGTAGAAACCTAGGCTGAAGAAGTTTTATCATTGTTCTTCTTTTTTGGATCAGCCACTTTATTTAAACTGGCCCTCTCTAATACTTCCAATAAACATCCTGTTCATTATGACAGGCTTTGCTAGAGGATAAAAAAAACAGTGAGGGGACAAGTGTGGAGCATCCGTTAGTGAAGAAAGATTCACTGATCTTGACTTTACTGATGATGCTGTCATCGGAGTCGATGGAGACTCTGATCGGGGCTCTTGAGAGACTGAGCAAGGAGTCTGAGTGTCTGGGCTTGCGAGTGTCCTGGATAAAACTCAAGATCCAGGCCTTTAATGACCTCTTGGGCACAGCCATCAGCAGTGTGTCTGTTTGAAGAGAGAATGTCAACCTTGTCGAGAGGTTTACTTTCCTTGGCAGTGACAGTCGTGTCTCTGGTGACTCTTCCTATGAAGTCAGTAGACAGATTGGGAGAGCATGGGGGGTCATGAGGTCACTGGAAAGGGATGAGTGGCACTCACGATATCTTTGCAGCAGAATGAAGGTCCAAGTCTTTAGAATCCTGGTGCTATATGGTTGCGAGACATGTACGCTATCCAGTGACCTGAGATGAAAACTGGACTCCTTTGGTACTGTGTCTCTTCGGAGAATCCTTGGGTACTGCTGGTTTGACTTTGTGTTAAATGAGCGGTTGCTAACGGAGTCCCTAATGAGGCACAGTACTCGCATTGTGAGAGAGCGTCAGTTACGGTACTGTGGCCATGTGGCGCGATTCCCCAGGGGTGATCCGGCTCACAGGATCCTCATTGTTGAGGACCTGAGTGGCTGGACCAGGCCAAGGGGACACCCATCCTGGCTGTGGCAGATAGATGGTCATTTTCGGAGGGTGGGACTGGACCACACATCTGCCTGGGCGGTTGCCAACCAGGATCCCGAGCTGTATCGTCATGTGTAGCCATGCATGCTCCCCAATCTGATCTGACCTGGCCTGACCTGGACAATGAAGGATACTTCACATACCAGTCTCTGCCATGCTCTGTAAGACCTTACCTTACCTTACAGCATGAAGGCCACTCTTAGCCTAAGTAACTATACACCTCCTGCTCACATATTGCATAACATGTATTATTTAGGTATATACGTTATTGTCCTTACCTCAGTAGATTGGAGTCCAAAAGAAGATCTTTCGAAGGGTCTGACTCCGTCTCCTTTCTTGTGATTTGAGAAACCTTTGTTTTACGTTCAGTGGCAGGACTGAAAAGTAAAAATGAATGGACCTAAGAACAGCTGGATTAAAACACTTTTAACTTAACAAGGTGCTTTAGTTGAAATTTATATTTCATATCTTTGATATAATCATTGTTACATAAACAGGATAATCATTGTTTAGTAGTCACATATAATGAAAATGTGAAATTGATTCAATGTGTTGTCACACACGTGCGATTGGGAGGCAGCTAAAGGGCCTGAATAATAGTAGTTCTACGCCAGACCAGGGGGAGGCGAGGTGCACTGACTTTCTCTCTCAATCCTCTGCAAACCATCCACCGGAAATTCTGCACCATTGATGATGTCACTTGCGGTCCCAGGCCCACTGATGATGTTACTTCCGGTCCGGATGGCATCACATTTGGGTCCGGTGCCATTGATGACGTCACTTCTGGCCCCAAGGACATTGCTTCCTGTTTCGGTCCCAATGACGTCACTTCCTGTCTAGGCCTTTAAAGCCGCCATCTTTTCAACCTTAAAATCAGTTCTATTTTGGACTCAGACTTGTGAACAACTCACAATGAATTATCCATTTGCAGCCAGGGCACAATATACAGGTGGCTGCCCCAAACCTTTTTGATGTCTTTTGTCTCTTATTGTGACAGTTTGAAGTAAATTGAATTAGTCTGTTTAGTACACTGACCAGAGCCCTTTGGTTACTGAAGTTAAGGTGATCAGAATTATTGAAACATACTGGCAGATCAGCTGTAACATAGTGGCACAGTTGTTAGCACTGCTGCCTCACAGCTCCACAAATACAGCTGAGACACTCATGGAGTATGCATGATCAATCTAAGTCTATGTGGGGCCATTGAAGAGTCAAACTAGGACCAGAATGAATTAATGTGTGGGTGTGTGTTTGTACTTTGTGATGGACTGGTGTCCAGTTCAGGATTGGTCCCCACCTTCAGCCCAGTGATCCAGTGACTCTGACCTCTGCGTGGAAAGCATTACTCTGTCATTTAATGCAAACAGTCTGTAGATGTATAAATTCCTAACAATGTGCTATGTTGGTGATAAATACAACTACTTGAACCAAATGATTAAAACATGTACCTAAATGTCTTGTAGATATAATGGTTACAATTCTAGGATATCTTGTTTAAACTGTAGCACAGCCCACATGTTTCCACTTACTCCTACTTCCACCCAAACACACATTATATTAGTTGGCAAATCTAGGCCGACCAGTGTGAATGAACATGGATGTGCACACATGTCTGGCACTGGGGCCTACTGTGCACCCAGGTGCTGCCAGGATGGGATATGTCTCTGCACTTTTCCGTAGTGACATAAATTTGTTCAGAAATGGTGGAGATGGATGAAAGGAGAATGTGTATCAGTGAAGACTACGTGGGTTACTAAAGCTTTCTAAGCAGTGTGTTCTTTACTTCATCAAGAAAAAACACCTCAACTGCTCTTTTTATCCTTTCTTCCATTTTCTGTTTGCACTTTGTAAATGTCATGGCTAAAAGTGAGCTGTCTTTGGAGTGAATGTAATGGTGGGGACAGCAGCCTGTTGTTTGAAACACAAAAACACAAATATGACCACTTCAGTATGAATAAACATAATAATCTTTATAAGCAAAACCACTTATAAATGATAGCTAAGAATGTATTTAATTATTTTTGTATTTTCCATTTTTTGAGTTCTCCTTTAAATTGACAATTAAACTGCCATGCACATGTTTGGGATACAAGAGGAGAAACAAGTGCGGGCACAGGCACAACATGCTAATTCAACATGAACAGAAACTAAGCACAGAATTCAAGCCCAGGGCTCTGAGGCTGTGGGGCTGTAGGTCTAGGGCATGTATGTGTGACTGGGCAATGATGTACTGGCACACCACCCAGGGCTGGTGACGGCCTTGTGCCCGTTACTGCCCAGACAGGCTCCTACTCAGTTGAGTTTGACAGATTCGGCTAGTTATTGTTTAAGTTTTGGAGAAACATTGGAGGTAGGCCTGGACGACACCAATAAGACCAGGATGTGTGATGAAAATCAAGTAGAAGGAGAAAAATCAAGTCAGCATAGGCAGAATTCACAGAGATATGCAATTTGCGAAATAAGTAGACAGTATCGGTTCATCAGTCATTGCACATACAAATGTCTGACCACTTAGTTATATGTTTGTGGGAGAAAAAGTTGCCAGTGTTTCTGGAGCTGTTGAGGCAACAGCACTTCCTACTGTGCTGCCCATTGTGAAAAAAGATCCTGGCCAGGAAGGAGCACAGTTTATTACCTTAGATGGGAGGCCCAAGAAGAACATTATACAGATTGGCTGGTTGGGCAGAAAGATAACTCTGTGCCCAACTGATATAAAATAAAGGGTGGACTAGCAGAAGCCAGGAGTTGCGAGTGGTTCCATTCCCCATGCGCAAGGTGGCAATGGTTCTCATGTAAGAACCCACTCGGGACACCTGCAGAAGTGCTAGGGAAATGGAGTCTGAAAGTGCAGTCCTGTAAGGGTCCCTTGGGAATGATAGGGGGCACTGTCAGGGGAAGACCACTCTACTTTATCTATGGCTCAGAAGTGCTTCCTAGAGGAGACAGAATGGCACCAGAAGCATTCCCTGGTCTGGTATATAAAAGGAAGCTGCCTCCCGACTCTGACACACCCATGTGTGGCAGTGGGCAAAACTCGGGGGGGTGGAAGGAGGAAGAGTTGTATACTTTATTGTGTATTTTCATTGTGTTTGAGCCACTGGTCAAAGAGGAGATTTGGAAAGGTGCTGATAAGAAGAATAAAAATCCATTATTTTATTCTACAAACTTTTGTATCAATTGCTGTGTCTGTGTTTTGGCTCTCTCATTTAAGGTTTAACCTCTGACACTGAGATGTCATAGTGGGATACTGAGGGACAAAATACATTTCATAGTGTGCAGCTATAAGCTCTGTTCATTTTCCAAACTGCTTATTCTTACCTTTCTGTGCCTGAATCAAAGGAAATAAGATTTGAAGGAGCATCGAGTGCCGATTCAAGAGCTTTTTTTCTTGTCTTATTCTCCTTTTCTGTATAGGAGCTATAAAATAAAATAAAGGTGAAAGATGGTGTGTGAGGATATAGAAGAGAAGGGGATTCAATGAATGGATCAAAATATGAAGGAAATGTACAGTTACTGTATTAACCAATTGCTTTGGAAAGAGGAGGCTTTTTTATTATTTCTGCCAGTTTTTGGTGTCGACACCATGCTTTTCACAGGCATGCTCATTTATCGTTTCATTATTAGCAGATAACTACTGTAGATATTCTTTATTATAACATGCATAGAGACCTGCTGAAAACACATCATGGTTTAAAGGAGAATGTTAAATGTTGTTAAAGTGAGCCAAGGATGTTCTTTAACTTTTTTTGATGGTGCTGTTTTTGTAATGGCTTTGTGATAGACATGCCTGTCCCTTTTGGAGGACACTCAGATGTATGAAATTTGATTGATTAAGCTGTCATTTAGGTCCAAATTAAGATGTATTAATAGTTACTAAGGCATTTGCATAGTACCGGTTACTTATACTTTAAATGTTTAATTTGTTTTTTTCTGGTCCAGGTAGTTTAAACAATTATGTCATAAAATAAATTATTCAGTATGTCTGATAGTGAAGCTGACATCTTCTTGTGAATGCCTGTGATTTGGAATGCCATTCCAAATAATCTGAACATTCTACCAACTTCTTTATGCTAATAAAGATTTCTTACTCATATCTGTTGGCATTACATATTTGACCATTGCCAATAATTAAAAGTCAGAATTTGTCTATAAATGTAACAGTAGTACTAATAGTAATAGTAGCAGTGTAATGTGTAACTTTTTTGCTTCTTTTTCAACTGGACTGAATTATGGTTTGGAAAATACCTGGAGACAATGTTCACGGTGAAGGGTATTGCCTAAACTGATACTGATGATTTTTAACTGAGTGATGACCAAAAGTATAAATGGTGCACTCTGTATTTTTCAAGAATCCTTTGCGAAATTTACGAGTAATTTTGCACTTCAGACGGAATTATATAACATGTTAATAAAGCTTACGTGTGTCTGTTTGTGAGTTTGATGTTATGGCTTTCAATAATATGCCCAGGAAGGACAGCCTCATTTCTATGACTACGTTTTCGAAGTAAACAGTTATTTTTATAACATAAAGATATGTCTAAAAGATTAATAATGACTGACGCATTAAGTCAAGTGTCTTTTTGGCTGTTTTTACCTTTGGATCTCCCACTCTTTTGGGATTTTGTCAACATCAATCATAGTCTCAGTAGTTGTAATGGTAGTTTGAACTTTTGTTTGTGTTTTGCGGCTGAAAAGAAAGAAACAGAAAATAATCAGTTGCATCAGAATTGTATATCTTGAAAAGAAAGCTTCAGAGTGTGATGAAGTTTGACGTTTTATGCGAAGTTGTTTGTTCCCAGTGTATTGGCTTTGGAATGTCAACTGGTGTCTCATCAAGAACAACAAGTGAGTGTTGATTTAGTTTTGTTTTTTACTGGACAGGTTAGAATCACAAGTTCAAACCCCAGTCTGGTAGACGCCCATGTTGAAGTTTAAACATTTTCCTAGTTGTTTTTGTTTGTTTGTTTTCTTCCCCATGATTGAAAGGTATGTGTGTGTTTGACTAACTGACCCTCTAAGAGGGATTGTGCCCTGGAATGTACTGAAGCCCCCACTGGAGTGGATTCTTGCTTTGCTCCACAGGCAGCTAGGATAGTCTCTGGCCTAAGTAACTGGAGTTATTTTGTTTTAAAATAAATTATATGTGAAGAAGTGATATGAATTAGGAAAATATTAGCAGATTAAAGAGAAAGCAAATTGCAAAACGATACTATACCTGGGATTTTCATTCACATATTCTGTTGTCTTTACTTCAGTTGAGTACTTTGTGCTTCCTTCATTGCTTCTGAAAAATAAAATTTGATCTATCGATATAAACGAGAAAGAAAATCTCAAGACAAATATTTGAAAGTGTGTGAATTCAAGCTAAACATATAGGGTGGTCCAGATCTAATTATGCAATTTTCATTATGCTATAACCTATTAAGTTTATTACATAGAAAATCACCCGAAAAATCCTGGACCATCGAGAAGTGTGCGAACTGACGACATGAAGAATTGTCTTCGTGCTGAACTGGAATCGTCCCTGCATAAATCAAAGTCATCCAGACAATCTGGATCTGCATAATTAGATCTGGACCACCCTGTACATGAAATGAACAACAAATGGATTTCACGTGCTGAGAGAATCGATTTGTTGGTGCAAAGCAAAGTCTCACCAAGTTCATTCGGGAGACACTTTTGAGATTTATTTGTATAAGTAATCTCTGCTAGAAAGAAAACTGATTTGGATATTTTCAGTTTTATTAGACCTTTTTCACTCTTTCAATTGTCTCTTTCATGAAGTTTAAAGCTCTGACAGAGTTGGCTGCAAATTGAAAAGCAACATTGGATGGGGTGGTAGTTCAATGTGGGGCAGCGATAGCCAATAATAATCCAAAAACTAGAATAATACCAAAGGAGATGGTACAAAAATATACCAAAAATTTTAACTCAATAGTGACGCTGGATAGATGTACGAGAGATAACATACAGTTAACAAAAGCATGACTGAGCAGGTAGGTCTAATTTTTTTTAACATTTTATTAAATTTATTAAAATTTAACAACATTCCATACAAGCAAGTCAAATTTTACAAGACTAGGTTCAGGTCAAGTCAACCTCCACTCATGAGAAAGAGAGCTTGGCCAACATAGCGAAAATATAATAGTAGAAAAAATAAGTAAGTAAATAAATAGAATAAAAAGAGAACCTGCTTCCTCAATTTAAATGCTTATTCCAAAATATTATTAATTAGATCCTGTCAGGTTTTAAAAAAAGTTTTGTACAGATCCTCTAAATGAGTATTTAATTTTTTCCAATTTCAAATAGTATATAACATCAGTTACCCACTGACTTAAAAGAGGTGGGCTAGGATTCTTCCAGTAGTGCAAGATAAGTCTGTGTGCCAATAGTGTAGTGAATGCAATCACAGTTTGTTTGTCCTTCTCCACTTTAAGCCCATCTGGAAGAACACCAAACACAGCTGTTAAAGGGTTAGGAGGGATTGTGACACCAAGGCTGTCTGAAAGGTGTTTAACATTTTTGGTCCAGAATGATGTTAATTTGGTGCAGGCCCAAAACATGTGACCCAGTGAGGCTAGAGCTCGATTGCAGCGTTCGTAGGTTGGATCTTGCCCTGGAAACATTTTGGACAATTTTAAATGAGACAGATGTGCTTGATATATCATTTTAAGTTGAATAATTGTATGTTTTGTGCATATGGAGCTCGAGTGAATTCTCTGCATTGCTGCCTTCCACTCCTTTTCCGAAATGTTGAGTGAGAGATCCTTTTCCTACTGTACTCTGGGATCTTTGAAAGGGAGGGACTTTACATTGTTTTTATTTGTTACAGAAATGCTGTTTGAGTCTTCAAGACTGATCAATATTTTTTCCGGAGCTAAAGTAGGTGGGAGGTGAAGGAAATTGGGCAGGTTTTGTTTAACAAAATTTCTAATTTGGAGGTAGTGAAAGAAATGTGTTGCTGGAAGGTTAAATTTGGAGTGTAATTGTTCATAGGATGTGAAGACGTTGTCTGTGTACAGGTAGGTCTAAATTTTGGTTGTAATAATGTTAAGTGGCAGGCAGTGATGGACATGAAGAGAGTCTGGACTTCCACAGGCCGAGCGCTGCAGTGCTAAACGCACAGTCACCATTTAGTGCCACGGGACAGGGCAGAGTTTAAAGGTGTGACACATATGCGGGATAGCAATTTTTTTATCTGAGCAGGTTAATTTCATTTGTAATATGAGATATCATGATGTGACATGTGAATTAGGTATAATTCAGGCTTTAGGTTGATTCAGGAGTTTGGCTGTTGAGTTTTTTATATTTCTGGTATCTGATTATCAGTTTTCAGACGCCCGCAAAATGCTAAGCAATACAATTGTTGGAGTGGAAAATGGCAAGAAGAGTGAAGAAATATTTGCGACTTGAAAGTCACTGGATTCACGTTAGTCATATTTTTCAAACGGTATGCTTTATAAATGAAAGTTATATTCAAAATGAAAACTCAATTTCTGATTGCAAAAGAGTGAAAGAGAATGTAGTCATTAAGTTCTAAACCAAAACATGCATGCTGGTTTAAGCTCTATTTTAGAAGCTATGAGAAACCAATTATGGTTCTATGAGAGGCCAAACAGACCATAAATCATATACTTTGGTGTGTGATGTATTTGTTTACATGTGAACACCATTGTTTTGAGTATCTACTATTGGTTTACATGCATACTTTGTGGGTTCGCGAGTGTACAGTACTGGTTTTATTCATAAGAACTATATTGGTTTGTGTCCGTACATTATCAGTTTGTGTGTGAACTATATTGGTGTGCATAAACTACAGGTTTGCATATGAACTATATTGATTTGCACTTGTATATCATTGGGTCCAGGCTGTTTTCTAGTACATGCAAACTGATCATAAATACTCATAAACCAATCATGTTCACACGTAAACCAACAGATTGCACAGAAACTTAGAGCCTTGTTTTGTGTGGACATACAGTAGATCGGAGTGAATCACTACCACAGAAATAAACTCTTAGGTCATCTTTCAATCATCTTCTCCTGGGAGAAGGTAGATAATAAATTATTAGTGGACCAAGTATAAAGTCCTAAGGAACACAATAGAGATGGCCGATTTTGTGATTGTGTTCCATTTTTAATTTCATGATTCAACACTGAATGCTGTTTGGTGTTGATTCCTGCCTCGTGCCCAGTCCTGCTGACAGAGGTGCCTGTCCTGACAGCCATGAACTGAATAAAGAAGGTTGAAAAATGAATGAATAGATGGCAGATTCAACAATGGGGTCTGAGTTCACTTCTTTGTCGTGTCAAGTGCAACTCCGTATTCAGTATGCTATGGCGCCTGCCCTGTAAAATACGTAACAGTAAAGACTGCAAGTTAATTTTCAAATGATTAACTCTTCCTTCATGTACTACATTCTAGATATAGTAAGATAAGTTAGTAAGGATATAAATATTAATGTTGTGAAGTGCTTTTCATAGTCAACAGCATTGCAAAGTGCGTTCTATTCACAGTGCAGAGTCATTTATGACGGAGAGAGAAATGAAGTAGCACCTCCAGTGCAATTGTTGGATTGAGATTTTAAACTTCAGATCGCCAGTCTACTTCCACTGTCACAGGACCACACAGACTACTGCAACATCATTCAGATCAGATATCAATAGAGCAAAAAAAACTGAACACTAAAAATCAAAAAGCAAGAATATAGTCAGAGTTTGGTCTGTAAGTGATGAGTTGAGGAAAGATAAAATGTTGTTTGGTAAATCATCAGCTGTTTTGGGCCACTATAATAATTATTGTATTTTTTATAATCAGACTATGATTGCACAAGCTACAGATTCTAGGAAAGGGATGTCAAAATCAGACCCTATAAGGCTGCAGCGGCCACCAGTGTTTATTCCAGCCCCTTTGTCCATTAGTAACCAGTTACTGTTGCTAATAGAGTGGTCTCGATTACCTTAAATATAATTTGACACGTCTATCTTAGAAGGTCCTCCAGAAACCAAAAATGAGATGCTACCCTGGACCCCAACTGGAAATGTTGTTTTGAAATACCTCCAGCCCACATGCCAAATGAGGTCAATATCAAACCTCAGAAGAAGTGGATTTTTTTCTATCAGAGATAAAGGGAAGTGGCTCTTCTTCCAGGTCCCAAAGAACAGGGAACACCCTAATAAACTGGAGATCCAAAAACTGTACCTACTTCATAATAAAACTATTAAACAAAGAAAATAACCAAAACTGTCTGGCAATGAATAATCCAGTTTCCCTTGTACTATAGCTACATTGAAAGCAGAAAGGCATGGGATATGTATGTGTTAATGTAAAACATTAAAAACAGACAAAGGAATTATCAGACCAAGTTAGATTCTGCTACATTCCAACATACTAAAATCTGGAAACCTCCAAATGAGGAGCAAAATTAATTTGGGTAAAAAAGAAAAATGAATGACCTGAAAAGGTGAGCAGGAGACTCCAGATTTTCCTTAAAGGCTGTGCTTTTGTTGTCCGAATCATCAAGACTGGATTTTGTATCTCCATGCAATCTTGGAGACAACTGGTTGGTGTAATTTGGATCATCATCATTAATCTCCACCCTTTGGTAGGAAAAACACAAAAAAACAGAAACTGGCAATTGACTGGAGACTGTTGCTTATTTACAAAAAGAATGTCAAGTTCAAAAAAGCAATATATGACTAAAATAATGATTAAATTTCTATAGAATCTAGAACTCAAATCAGTCTATATAACATTAGCAGAATAATTAATTTCTTCAAATAGTTAAATATTAAGTCATGTGTACTTTCATGATCAAGACTGCTTAACTCCGTTCAGGGCCATGGTGACAGAAGCCTGTCCTTGAAGACAGCATGTCAGCCATTACAGGACAAACACATTCACACACCCACTTACCTGTGAATATGCACTATTTGCATTTTCTATTAAATAAAATTGAGTTATGTATCTTAGTTATTCTTTATCATGGCACCAGAGTGTGGCGACGTGTTGCTTGTTGGTCAGACATGCAGGTAAGAATTCTGGTATACCTGGGACAACACTGACCAATACCACACTCGCACAGAGCAGGTAAATTCAGAGCATTCAGGTCACCCGTACTTTATGTAATATACATTATTTCATAAAGTAATGTTTTGCTAAGTATGTGAGTATGATGAAAGAATTCCCTAAATTGTCTAACTTTCTTTGATTTGCTGAAAGTTATTTGGAGCAATGAAAACCACTGACCTTTTAGCCACAAAGGAAACTGGAGATTTCTGAGTTGGCAGCTCTGTATTTTCAGTGCTAAAATAATAAAGCACACAAAATATTAATTAAAAAAACAAAGTACCATGTAAAACGTGAATAATATTCTATATAAAATATTCCAATATTCATTTTTGTTGGGCAGCCTGTTTTGTTTTGCTTCCTTTATTTTATATAGCAAAATACCCGCGCTTCGCAGTGGCGAAGTACTGCATTAAAATTTTTATTAAGAAGAAAATTTAACCTTTTTAAAGTGAGTGAAAATATGGCAATAATTATTTGTTAAGGATCTCTTTGTATACCATGTTGTCAGTTCGGCCCTCCGGTTGTAACATGACCAAGCTGTGCGCTGAGCTTACTCTTGAGCATGCAACGTACAGTTGGCCATGTGAACAGTAATCTTGTTTCAAATCTCACAGCATGGATTGCTGCTGTCATAATCGATTTCAGTTTCATGGTTTGTTTCAATTACGACAGTATTTGCAGGACTTGTGTTGAAGTGACATTCGGCATCTGTCAAGCGTTGTAAGCTTACAACCGGTTTCATCGATAACTTCACATCCAGCTTTTGAGAGTTTAAACATTCATAAACATCAAAGTGTCCACTACTGAAATTGTCACCTATGAATGTAAGATGTTTAAGAGGCATTGGCGGTTGTCGAAAGGTGTAAAATATTTGGCCATTTCGGTACACTTGAAAGCACCAACCGAACAATTCAGCGGCAGCCATCAACTCACATGCAGAACCATAGCTGAAGGGCTTAAGCATTTCACTCTTCTAGTGCTCCTGTGTAGTATAATTATCTCCTGTACCGTCATCAGTCCACACCTTGAACCTGTCCCAGTCATTCAATACATAAGACACAATGTTCTTCCAGATATCAAGAGTGAGCCTGATATGGCCGTGCAATATGTAACACAGAGAATGGAAAAGGTAGGTGCCATCTCTGGGCATGGAAACCACTCGGTAAGTGACAGTTCTTTGATCGATGGTGATTACCTCGATAGACATGGTAATGGGGGTTGGAATGATGAAGGAAATGGGTACCTGAGTAATGTAAAGTAAGTGTAAAATACCTATACAATCACTATAATTGTAATAAACAAACAATAAAACAGCGGCGAAGCCGTGGATTAAACAAAAAGGCTGTAGTTATCAGCAGGGAGACGTGAATCCCGTGGCGAAGCAAGGAAGGGAATGTAGAGACTGGAGCGACGGACGGCCTTATATAGGCAGGCAGCCAACAACGTGGGAGGTGATGGGATGGGAGACCCAACGCCGCCTCACATGGTGACCAAGCTGCAGGCTATGGACGTATATATGTACGTAAATAGGATTCAGTTAGCGTTGGGAACCCGTGTACCAAATTTCTTGAAGATGGGCCCATAAGTAACAAAGACTGTTGAAAAGTTCAATATGGTGGCCGACAGTGGCATCATACCACCGAAATAAATACGTACATTGGTTTCGGTTAGTGCAGGGAAGCCGCCTACCAAATTTCGAGAAGATGAGGCCATAAATAAGAAAGTTCAACATGGCGGACGTTGTTGATCGTTACGCGTAGAATTTCGAAATGAAACCTGCTTAACTTTTGTAAGTAAGCTGTAAGGAATGAGCCTGCCAAATTTCAGCCTTCTACCTATACGGGAAGTTGGAGAATTAGTGATGTTGGAAAATTCAATATGGCGGCTGACAGTGGCGTCATACCACCGAAATAAGTACATACATTGGTTTTGGTTAGCTCAGGGAAGTCGCCTACCAAATTTCGTGAAGATGGGGCGACGAATAAGAAAGTTCAATATGGCGGACGTTGTTGATCGTTATGACCGTTACGCGTAGAAATTCAAAATGAAACCTGCTTAACTTTTGTAAGTAAGCTGTAAGTAATGGGCCTACCAAATTTCAGCCTTCTACCTACACGGGAAGTTGGAGAATTAGTGATGTCTGGAAAATTCAATATGGCGGCCAACAGTGGCGTCATACCATCGAAATAAATACGTACATCGGTTTTGGTTAGCGCAGGGAAGTCACCTACCAAATTTCGTGAAGATGGGGTCAGCCTTCTACCTACACGGGAAGTTTGAAATTTGGTGACGTTGGAAAGTTCAATATGGCGGCCGACAGTGGCGTCATACCATCGAAATAAGTACATACATCGGTTTCGGTTAGCGCAGGGAAGCCGCCTACCAAATTTCGTGAAGATGGGGCCATAAATAAGAAAGTTCAACATGGCGGACGTTGTCGACCGTTATCGACCGTTATGACCGTTACGTGTAGAATTTCGAAATGAAACCTGCTTAACTTTTGTAAGTAAGCTGTAAGGAATGAGCCTGCCAAATTTCAGCCTTCTACCTACATGGGAAGTTGGAGAATTAGTGATGAGTCAGTCAGTCAGTCAGTCAGTCAGTCAGTGAGTGAGTGAGGGCTTTGCCTTTTATTATTATAGATAACATATTTCCATATTGCTGCACTCGCAGGTTATTTTTTTATTATTAATAGAGTGTTTGCATGTGTTCGCTTTACTTTGTTTTTTCATTTGTCTCATAATGAGCCATGGCTCAATTGAGCATCACTAATCTTACGGTTTTTGGTGTCTAGTTTACATATTAACTTGTGCCACTTGTATGAGCATAGATAGTAGCCATGGGCTGAAATTCTTCATTTGGACATTCTCTGTGTGGAGTTCACACATTTTGCCTGTGTCTTTGTGGGTTTCCTGCCCACATCTCAATGACATGCAGATCAGGTGAACTGTTGATTCCCTTTACTGGTCCTGTGCAAGTGTTTGTACCGTGCAATGGTCTGACACGCGTTATGGTCTGGTTTGTTTCTGATAAATGTTTACTGTATTATCTATGTACTGTATTTAGTATACATTTGGAGATTTTGCAGGTTAGACACCTATTTCTAACATTTAGTTCTACTTTTTGTTTAATTTTTTAATAGTAAAAATCATTTCAAGTCTTTCCACAATCTTGGTTTGTTTTTCTGTACACCACCATTTTGGATGTTTTGGGTTTCTGCCTTATTACTATGCATGGATAACTGTGGCGCCCCCATTGCAACAATATAGAGGTCAATGCCATGCACTTTCTGGATGTCAGAGTTTGCAGATTAAAACCAAAGATTTGTAGCATGTTGTTACGCTTGCATGTTGGAGGATTGCCTTCCAGTATGAAATACCACTCCAGGACAAGAAGGGGCTCTGTTGCTAACAATATCACCTCATTCTTCCTCCATATCATCAAGATGACATCAAGTGAGGGCAACTAACCCTGCCCCTTTCTGTCCGAGTCTTATAATGCCCTGACATCTCCAGAAAGGAGGCATCTCATTTGGTTTTGAGCCAGCCGCAGGACAGAACTCCTCCAAAGCCACACCCTCTCATCTGAGCCAATCAGACAGAACCAGGAAGGCTCTGTTTACTGTGCCATTGTGCACTTGTTTTCCTTTCTATTTGCACTTGAGTTAAATGGGGCAACCCAACTAGTGACCAAACTTTCTTTGGACTCTGTCCTTACTCTTGTCATCCTCAAAATATTCTTGCATTTTGTGCTCCTGGCTTCTGATCCTTCTGAACCTGAATTCTGACCACAGGTTTGTTTTATAATTTAGCTTAGCTGTCTCGATTCTTAGATTTTTCCAATAACAATTTTTGACTTGTTTTATCAATAATGTTTTGTCTTCTGGTCACTTATTCATTAAATCTGCTGTGCTGATATCCCCAGCAGAATAGCACCCCACCCTGTCCAGGGTTGTGTACCTACCCAGTGCTGCTGGGATGGGCTGCAGCCTCCACAACCATGAACTGGATTAAGCAGGTTTGACACTATACAGTATTTTTGCATAGAGTGCTACAGCGGCTATCACTGCTACCTCATGAATTCTATCCAGTGTCTGGGGCTGCATTCGGCCTTGCACCCCATAATTCCAGCATAGACCTATGGACTGCATTCTAGAAATGGGTTAAGAAGGTTTAAGAATGTTATGTTATGTGGAATTCTGTACTGACCATATTGGCATAGTGATTACCAATGCCTTCTCAATGCTCAACCATCCTGGGTGTAATGCCTGGCCCATGTTTTTGTTAATGTGCACTAGGGGGCTTCGCCCCCTGTTTGCTTCACTCGCCAACCCCCAGGCATGAGCTACGCGTTAGCCTCTTAGCGATTCTGACGCTCGCGTATGGAGATGAGGATGTACAATTTAAACAGATTTTTATCTTCATGGGAATTGTTACATATGCATCAACGCAACATTTCTCTATATTAAATAAAATGATTTTTTGAATGTTTGGCTCTGAGATTTGTTAATTGTCTTTGCAAAAGCTATTCTAACCAGAAACTGTTAACATTTTAATACGAATGACATATCAAGATCTCCTTTGTTGTCTAATGTTATCCGCGGAGATGTACTACATTACCTTTCTTGGATACATCCTTCTTTGTACAGTAATTCGTTCGGTGGAAGACCAGAGGGTGTTAATGGTTGTAGGTATTCTTTGTGATATTGTGAGTTGTTGTTTTCATCTTCCACACGATCACCACCAACTGTTTCAGCATAATCTATTGATTAGTGTTTAACCATTTTGCTGTGTTACCGTTTGACATTTTTGGCATAAATTCATTTGACTTTCATCGTTTCTTGGTGCTAGGAATACCCATGTACTCATTTTTTCTGTTAATAACCCTTCATGATGAAATTCTTCAATAAGATTTGGACATAATACGTCATCTTTAATTGGGAACTTAAAATGAGGAAAATGTTAAAATGTGTATGAGCTGAGAACGCAGGAAGTGTGTCTGACAAAAGCATTCACACAAATAAGAGTTATGGTCTTATTTGAAAATGTTTGAGAGGAGGGTGTGACTTGAAAAAATGTCAAGGTAAAAGTCTCTTCTCACGGGACTTGAAAAAATCTCTCTTCCAAAAAGTCTCGTCTCCAATACTAGAGAGATGTATTTTTTGCACCTCTCACAAACCCTAAAGACAAGACTTTACTTTAACTGTAAATGCTAAACTTTTATGGAGTGAGCTAATATATAGGGATTTTTGTGTGAAAGTGTCTGATGATGGTCTGACTTCCTTTACAGGATTTATTCATCCCTGTACCCAAATTTGCTGAGAAAAATTTGAGCTCACTAATGGCTCTATAAGAGAAAAATGAGCTTAGAAGACTAATGGATAGATATTTCTGAATTCATCCCTTGACCCTTAAGTGAATTTCCCCTTGGGATTAATAAAGTATCTATCTATCTAATAAGTGTTCAACCATCCATCCGTTTTTTGTACTCTCTTACAAAGGTGTGTGGTACCATAGCATTTTTTAGATGATCTTAAGGATCAGGATTCAGGATTCAGGGCCACAAATCTACCCACAATTGTTGCAATTCATGTGTATTCACATGTTTAAAGCTAAGACTTTCATGAAAATTGTAACAGTGTGTTGCTCTTCAGGCCCATGCCATAATTATTTCACAGAAATATCAAGTTCTAACATGAAAACAGTCTCACCCGTATTTTTTAGCTGCAGACATTACGTAAGATCGTTGGGTTGGAGCAGTATTTTTCAAAACACTGTTGGCAGCTTCTGACCTGGATAGGGCAAACAGCAGTATTTTTAGACAACAAACTACTTTAATAAATGCAAAAGGTTCCATTATTTCTCTACATATGAAATACAGGCCAGGCGCGCATTTGCCAGTGAATACTTTTACCTTAAGTCGTGCTCTTCTGTATTCTGAAATTCTTCAGATGTAGGGCTGTTGGATCGAAAACGGATGTTATACGGTGCTCTGAAACACAAAACAGACAAACTTATGAGCCACAGCCTTCATGTAAGGTGGAAAAACAAAAAACATATTATTAAGCAAGCCTACTTAGACAACAGAGCCTTCCTCAAATAAAACATATTTTTAGGCCACATAAAGAGTGCCATATGATGAAGTTAAACACAGAAAATGATGGAGTTTCATGCATTATGTTTAAGCTGCACAGACCAGCAATAGTTCAATAAATACCATGCCATTTGTAACCCTGAGCAAGGTCACCGGGATTGGAGCCAATACCAGCAAGCATAGGGCACAAGGCAGAAACATCCCTGGAGATGGCACTAGTCCATCACAGTAGTTCAATAAATGTTAAATTAAATGATCTTTTTGTAAAGTAGTTTATGGAATACTGCCTAAGAAGACAGTTGCATTATCATTTTGTCACTATAAAAGATGGAGGCACACCCAGTTAGATGTCTGAATTTTATAATAAATGTAAGACTTCAAATAAACAGATACATTGCTAGAAAAAAATGTGGACGTTATTTTGAGCTAGTCTTATGTCTGACTTATGGATTCTGCTTTTTGTTTTGATTTTATTATTTTTGGCTTAAAGTTAACTAATCAATCTTGACAACTTCTCCTGTCTAGGGCTTGTTTAAATCTTGGTTTTTTTGGAATTAAATAAATATGTGATGGGGCTGACCGAGCAAGTTTCAAATGGTTTGCTGGCATTCAGTGTAATCCAATGGGTTGTAGAATCAGATCCTTTACTGCCCATTTCCTTGGATGTTGCAGGAATACCCCTGCTGTAAATGGATGGCTAAGAATCCTTCCACCTTAAATGAATGTGGCTAAAGGCTGACATTGTTGTGTTCACAAAGTGAAAAATGGGCATGGATATGAAGATTGCAACACAGTTGCAGGATGTCGTTCACTTTACTTTTCCAGATAAACCAGTCTAGCAACAGAGTAGGCATGGGAATCGTCTCAAAGAATATGTTGCTGTGTTATTAAACATGGAGTGTAAAGACTGATGAGTTTGAGAGCTTCATGTCTTCAAACTTAGTATGCTGTGAAATTGTCAAAATGAACATGCTTAGTGTGTCACCAAATGTCATGTCTCAGTCTTTGTATAAATTCATGTTTTATGTCTCTTTTGTTCATTTGTTTTTGTTTTTTATTTATGTTGATTATGCAAATCAATCTTTGTTTTTGGTTTTGTCTATGCATATCAGTTGTCTTTGCTCTTTTTTGTGTGTAGTACCCTAAGAGGCAGTGCCATCTGCCAATAACTGCCATGAACAGCCCGCCTTATAACCTTATAAATTTGAAGGTTAATTGTGAATGCGCTTTGGAGTGGTGAGTTCTTGTGTTTAGCTTGTGCTTAATGATTTACTGGATTGTTTGACCTACTGCTCTGTTTTTTGACTATTCTTGACATTATGTATTGAGACTCTGTTTAAGTCTGGATTTGCCTTGAACAGACAATGTATGTCTTTTGCGCTCTTTGGGGCTGCTCAGTGTTACAGAGCATTTTTCCTGTGAAGAATAAATAGTTTTATGTACAAAGATTCTTCTTTGCCCTTGTTAATAGCTAGGTTTGATGGTTTCCCCCTGCGGTGGGCATTTTTGGACTACATGCTTTGGAGCACTTTACAGCCTGGAACTCCAAATCCACAACACCGACTATAAAGAAATGAATATTTTTAGTCACACAAACAATCTTAATGGTACTGTATGAATCACTAGGTAATGTTTAGTGTTGGATATTCATTAGATTTATGTTACATTTTTATACTTATCACAGGCATTCTAAGTGTGTTTTTGACTCCAGTTTAACTATAAGCATCATTTTCTAAAGCTCTTATTTCATCCATCCATCCATTATCCAGCCCGCTGAATCCGAACAGGGTCACGGGGGTCTGCTGGAGCCAATCCCAGCCAACACAGGGCACAAGGCAGGAACCAATCCTGGGCAGGGTGCCAACCCACCGCAGGACACACACAAACACACCCACACACCAAGCACACACTACGGCCAATTTAGAATCGCCAATCCACCTAACCTGCATGTCTTTGGACTGTGGGAGGAAACCGGAGCGCCCGGAGGAAACCCATGCAGACACGGGGAGAACATGCAAACTCCACGCAGGGAGGACCCGGGAAGCGAACCCAGGTCTCCTAACTGCGAGGCAGCAGCGCTACCACTGCGCCACCGTGCCGCCCTAAAGCTCTTATTTAATTTGCATAAATAGATACAATTAAGAGTTTAAAGTTGCTCAATGCCTCATAAGATGATTGTCAACCTGGAAACATTTTCTAGTAGAAGTACAACCACCTTTTGTTCTTGCATTATTTTGTTTGAAATTTAGAGTAGAAGCTTGAAGAGGGTAAATTGAAACACCTTCGCCAAATAACTCAAATCTCCTTGTTTAGAATGGAAGGTTGTCTGAGTAGCTGCACAGAATGCCATACCAGACCCTAATTCAATACATTAAATTAATGTTAGCTGTTTTAGTGTCCACTGTTTTTATAGATTGTGCCAGTAAAATGTCCTGTCAGTCACCTATGTGGAATGATTTGTTTTTATATATGTGATGCTCTTGTGGCTCATTTACAGGTTCATTCAGCATGAATCAAGCTGACTATTACACTCTAAATATGTCTCTTTGGTAGAAATCATCTTACAATTTCTTGTAATCACTGGAAGGTTTTCTGATCATTGACGATTGGAAGGCATCACTGGAGCCTTTAGAACTAGGAAGAAAAAAAACAAAAGAAGATTAGCACTTGCAATTCTTTCTTAAAAATATAATCAGAAAAGTTCATTAAGATCCACACTAGTTGGCAAACTGGCAACTCTTTGAGATTCCCTTTACAATATCTTACTTGCATCGTTAAAAGCATTCCCCTTCCCTGTAAGAATTCTAATTTTAATGAATAAACGATAGACTTATATATGCTGAGACACAGTATATCTATTAAAAATCATGTGTACTGTCAATGGATATGTAAACCTTCATAAATCATAAATCGTGATCATAAGTCACAAATAGTGATGAGCAAAACAGGGAATTTTCAACTCACGTACAGTTTTTCAGTACTGACACTAAAGTTTGTTTTGCTGTTGATTTTGCAGTTGTAAAAACTCACAAAAAATATTTTCAGAGGGTTTAAAAGGGGTGAAAAGAAGGAATATTGCTCAAAAAGACTTGTTCACAAACCTGTGTTTACCTGTGTTTTATTCCATAGCTGTGTAATGCAAGTAATCGCCTAAACAAAAGTAAAAACAATTCTCTTTGTGCCTCTCATACACATCACCGTGGAGGTGCGATGTATTTTTGAAAAATGTGACATGTTGCATTATTTCCAAAAGAATACTGTTTTCTTCATAGAATATTCACTATAAGTAAAGCTGCTTGAACCACCACTACCACCAACTCCCCCCAAACTCATTAACTAGACACCACACTTCCCTGTTTCTTGATTCGTGCAGATGAGGGTTTGTCTGCTTCATGCACTGTGGAGCATTGAGTTTCATTTCTGTCTCCAGTACATCTTTAGGATTGCAATCAAGAAGTCATCGACAATCATAACATACGTATGATGCCTCAACAAAATGTCTACATGTGACAGTAAATGAGTTTGATTGTTTTTTTTCCACTATAGATCTTTATTTAAATACTAAATGATATACAGATACATGCAGAATTATTGCATGAAGAAAATAAACACCTTTCTTCATGTGTTAATGACGTGAATTTTGCTTGAAGAGAAACAACATTGGTTTCATCCTGCTGTTCAACTTTACCTCAAAACATTTTATTGGCAGTTGCTGACACCTTGTCACTTTATAAACGTACGTAAAATAGACTATAATGCAGTGAGATTGTACTTAAAATAGGATCATAAATTACAAATACATTGTTAAAGCACTGTGGTGGGTTGGCGCCCTGCCCGGGATTGGTTCCTGCCTTGCCCCCTGTGTTGGCTGGGATTGGCTCCAGCAGAACCCCGTGACCCTGTGTTCGGATTCAACGGGTTGGAAAATGGATGGATGGATTGTTAAAGCAAGCAATAAATAGGTATTCCTATATTGTTACCTACTACAGTGTCCAAGGATATAATACAATGTACAATCCTCTGTCATGCTGATGAAACGATTTCTTGTTTCCACACAAAATTCACAGACCAGGCACATGGTGCTTTTTCACCAATGGGGTGCCAGCTAGAATGAGCCTGTATGAACATACAGCTCCACTCTCAAAATGCACTGTGCCAATGAATACAGAATGCCAATTCTCTGGCACGTAGACAACAGAACTAATAAAGCGTAGCAAATCATGTGCATGGACTTCACACTACCTTCCCTTAACTACGTTTGCTGCTGCAGTGTGATATCCTAAATGTGAACAGAGCTGCTTTCTTCTGTGCCAATCCGTAAAATTATTTTTGTTTATGTAAATTGGAAATATTAAATGTTTAAATTTAGATGTTTTAAAATGGGGCAGCACGGTGGCGCAGTGGAGAGCGCTGCTGCCTCGCAGTTAGGAGACTCGGGTTCGCTTCCCGGTTCCTCCCTGCGTGGACTTTGCATGTTCTCCCCGTGTCTGCATGGGTTTCCACCCACAGTCCAAATACATGCAGGTTAGGTGCATTGGCGATTCTAAATTGTCCCTAGTGTGTGCTTGGTGTGTATGTGTGTGTCCTGCCCAGGGTTTGTTTCCTACCTTGCGCCCTGTGTTGGCTGGGATTGGCTCCAGCAGACCCCCGCAACCCTGTAGTTAGGATATAGCGGGTTGGGTAATGGATGGATGTTTTAAAATGAAAAAATCGCAGTAATAGTCAAGTGGTATAGTTGCTTTTTATAAACAAGGCTAAGCATAAAATCTGCAGTGTGACAACTTATTGAGCTATGGATAAGAAGTCAATATCTCAGGAGATGATTCCTGTGGATAATAAATATGGACCAATCTTGGAAATCTGAAATACCACTTTGAGAGTACAATTATGAAATATTAGCTGGCCTCTTGGTCTATCTCTTAAACTTCAGTCATCATCGAATCTGAGTTTAACAAGTGTAACTGCAGACCACATTGGCTATGGCATTACTGACAACAAGCCCACTCAAGGACATCAGTCTCGACATGCCAATTCCAAGGCGTTTGTTGTGTGACTAATTAAATGCATTGCATCTTTCATTTCAAAAGATGGTGCTTACAAGCAACACTATAACCCATGTAATAGGCAACATGAGTTGGCTGGAATCCGAGCCAGGATGGATGTTTCCTTACCTAGGAGGAAGGATGTGGGTGGACAGGCATTTGTTGTAATGGATGGACAGGATGAGCCTGCTCCCCAGGGCAATGGGCTTCCCTAGTACACTGGGTGGCGACATCCCTCCAGTGTGCATCCCATTTAAACCCCAACATGGCTGCATGGGAGATATACTTTGGTGAGCAGCCCTGTTGGGGTCCTTGGGTGCAGCTAGGGTGAGCTGCTGGAAGCAGACTCTCACATCATGGGTAGATCCCTCCTGTGACAGAAGTGTTTCCTGGATGCAATGTGATGGCACCAGAGGTACTCCAAATCAGGTATAAAGGAAGCTGCTCTGTTTCACCCAGGGAGTCAGAGTCGGGAGAGTCGTTGGACGAAGCTCACCTGGGTGGAGTGGAGAACGGGGGAGACATATTGGTGAAGCTGTGGAGTACATTAAGGTATTTGTGGCAATAAATCTCTTTATTGGCATCAGAGACTGTGTCTGTGTTGTTGTGTCAGGGGTTTGGGGCACTGCAACACCAATTAGTGCTTCGCACCCTATAAAGGAACTTTTAAATAGAAGACAATTCTAAGAAAAAATCAAAGCTTATAGTGTAAATACTAATCCCACTGTAGCCCAATAAAGTAGCCGATAGCAGAACTGCTCTCTACTTTAATTGGGATTTATCACCAGAATATTTAATGGGGTCAAATGAGTAAGCAGTACTCAGTACTCCATCTGTCATTCTCTTTAATTTCCTACATTCCCAGAGTGGAGGAGAACAGCTTGGGTGGCAACTGGCTAACCTGAGTAAATTTGGAAAATGGCTATCACACCAGTGTAGATGATAATTATGACGATTTTCAGTGTATGTGGATCAAGTCCCTGCCCGAGTACAAAATGCAGTTGATTTTCAGTTTTCCTGAGTTTCATTCATGATCAGCGCACTAACCAGCAATGCTGCCACAATCTCAACACTGCCTAATCAGCTCATGGTTTTAGCTCACCCATTATATACCCTGGTACCACCGGGTACAAAGCTGCAGCCAGCCCTACAGGGGCCGATATTTCAGGACACATTCACATGCACGCAGGGTCAGTGCTCAGTTAAACTATCATGCACATGTTTGAGGACAGTGCCCAGGTTAAGATATGAACTCAAGACTGGAATCCATAAGGCATCAGTGCTCACCACCATGCCTTCCTTGCTTAATATTCTTTTGATTAGTCTGCTTGTGGTGGAGCTCTAGAGCTTCTTCTATGTGAATGAATGAATAAATGGCTCCACGGTGCACAAGCCCATAGTTAATAAAGTACTAGGACTGTGATTTGGGATGTTTTTCTAATTTCATTCCAATTTCATTCACATGTAGTTATTTACAGCTGATAATTCACATGTTTTCAATGTGATTAACTATATAGGATAAAGTCAGGCTGGCATTTTTAAAATCCATCATTCATCCATGAGAAGAGTACAATAAAAAGCTTGACAAATTTTTATATAAAGCACAATTCAACCTTTTTAACACACACCTTGGCTCCATTTATATTTCAAACTTAAATGTGCCATGAAAAATTATTTTTTGAATTGTGTTATTCTTATTGTACATTAGTGTTTTTTTTAATGGAGTACATGCTTTTATGATTTTATTTCTGCTTACACATTCAAAACCCAAAAGAAAATAAATAATAACAATACCTGTTGTATCCATTTTGTGCAGAGGAAGCCGATGAGGGTGGGTTATTGCTTGTTTTAGTGAAAACACCCCTGTAAACAACAAATCGAACAAAGACAAAAGAAGCCAAAAGTCAGGTGAATGCACAACTCCCGGTGAGCCAGTGAGACTCATCTGCTTGATTCTGTGACCATTTGTGTTTAATCTGGAATTTCCAGTCTGACTCGGATCAAATAAATAGCCCCATAGAAACCGTTTGGGCCTCTTTAGTAGTTACAAAGGACGGTATATAAAGCTGATACATATAAATTTATATATAAAATGTATTATTAAATTAATAGTGAAACATTTAATCTTTAACTCATTTGTGAGATACATCTTAAATTTGTTCTTTTACACATTGGTCGAGTTCACCATTGACTTCCTCACAGCATTCTGTTACTCAAACTTACGCTAAAGCAAAACCTAAAACTAAAACAATTTTAATTATTCTTTCAAAAAGCCTACAGGCCAGATTTCATAGATTTATCATGAACATATGAGTTATAAATATCAACAGTAACTTACAAAATGAGATCAGCAAACAGTGCCCAAGAGTCCCTCACATATTAGAGCAGAATCGATACTTTTCCTAATTTACATATATTCATAAAATAGATTCTAGTAAAGTGATCAAGTAAGTAAACATATTAAATATGAACTCTTTTTAACACTGGAAAGATCTCTTGATGAGGCAATAAAAGCATTCTAAAAAGACAGGCAATTTTAGGAAAGAAATGAACATGGTATATGTATGTAAAAGGAATATTAAC
Source organism: Polypterus bichir lapradei (assembly GCA_026402145.1). Taxonomy (NCBI): domain Eukaryota; kingdom Metazoa; phylum Chordata; class Cladistia; order Polypteriformes; family Polypteridae; genus Polypterus; species Polypterus bichir. Next base: position 61,201,185 of record JANRMT010062790.1, on the reverse strand, counting down.
TACAAATATTGTATGTCCAGTGTTGGCCTGTAAAATACAAATTCTGATGAGGATTTAGATCATTTATACTGAATAGAACATTACGAAAATTTGACAAGAACAGGTCATTCAGACATACTTAGCATTAGACATTAATGTGCAGACAGTAGCTTCCTCTTGAAGATGGAAATGCTTTTTTGGCTTTATTGCTTTTCAGTTAGTCACGAATGCCCAACCACAATGCACTACAGCTGCCAAGGACAAGGAAGAATTTGGGGGACTGTAGTCATAGTTACTGTATGTGATGTAATGATTCTGCCAGAAACTGTCTTCAAAGGTTGAATAGTTTTCCTTGATTGTTTAAATAACAATATGTTGCAGAACACTTCCTCAAGTGCTGTTTTTTCCCGTGTCAATAATACTAAGAACCTTCACTGCTGCAATGTCCAGTCTCAATTCCTCTGCAGCAACCATCTACACACAACACCCTGCAATCCCATTTCTTTGAGCTGTTTGTCTACACTCTGATGTGGGACCTTATCAAAAACCTTCTGTAAAGTATGGTAAATAATATCATATTCACCAATCTGATTGAATCCCTTTGTTGTTTTCTCATATAATTCCAGCATATTAGTAAAACAGGACCTTCCTATCTGACCCTATGCCGAGTACCCTTTAACACTCCTGTTCTTGCCATTTGTTTTTGAATCTTTTCCTTGAAAATTTCTTCTAATAATATACCTATGATGCAGTCTCCCTTTTTCTATAGCAAGATAACATTTGCTATATTCCAGTCCTTAGGAATTACCCAGTGCCCAGTGTACAACACATGTCAAGGGTTTATGTACATTATGTACTCATTAACTTCCTTAAACATTTGAGGATAAATGTTATCTGTTCCTTGTGATTTGTTTGATTGCAGCCTTTCTAATCCAAGCCTCACTTCTCCCTCTATACTTCTTAGAAGGCTGGCGTCCTTCGACATCTGCAATAAGATGCTGCAGATGTTTTACCAGATGGTTGTGGCGAGTGCCCTCTTCTACGCGGTGGTGTGCTGGGGAGGCAGCATAAAGAACAAGGACGCCTCACACCTGGACAAACTTGTTAGGGAGGCAGGCTCTATTGTAGGAATGAAGCTGAACAGTTTAACATCCGTGGCAGAGCGACGGGCGCTGAGCAGGCTCCTGTCAATCATGGAGAATCCACAGCATCCACTGAACAGACTGCTGTCACCGTCCTGCTCCACTGACAGACTGAGGAAAGCGTTCCTCCCCCACACTATGCGACTCTTCAATTCCACACGGGGGGGTAAATGCTAACATTATTCAAAGTTATTGTCTGTTTTTACATGCATTTTTATTACTCTTTAATTTAATATTGTTTTTTGTATCAGTATACTGCTGCTGGATTATGTGAATAATAATAATAAAGTATCTATCTATCTATCTATTCTATTTTCAAATCAAAAAGTACATTTTGGCAGTGGCTGTTACTGCTGAGAGGTTATCCACTTCTTCACATAAAGTATTCTCATCATGTAGACAGTTAAAACGACTAACAAAATATTAGGCCATATCATAAGAACCCAATTAAAAAACAAAGAGTTTTAAGCAGAAATCTTATAATGAGCAAGTCTGATCTAATTCACAGCACTGCGTTATAGTCATCGTATTAAAGAAAATGGCTTACAAGTGCAACTCTAGGCACAAAGAGGAAACTGACCGTCTAGTCTGGCCTTCTGAAAGATATTGATAAAGTCAACGCAGCATTTTTTCATATAAATACACTGGTAAAAATTGAGAGAAATACTTAAATCTATCCTCAAATCATCTAAGAAGGAACCTACTTCACTCAAAAACGTTGTAGGACTCAAGAACAAATTATTGAGTAATGTAATTGAAGCAGACAGCCCACTGGTAACTGCAAAAATGTGGGGGGAAAATACAGATGTAATGTAAATATTGTCAAATCACTAAAGCTTTATTAAAGAAAATGAATTTAGACTGATTCTAAAATTTCTTTGATTCTCAAACAAAGGTTACAGAAGCTGGAAGGTCTCACAGAGGATAACATTATTTCAGTTCTTGTTTTCTCCTTTCCTGTCAATAAATGTGATGTTTCCAATAACTGCTTGGCATTGTAGAAGAATCCCTGTTCACACTGTTTACCACCTAAGACAATTTGAGACAGGCGAGTTCAAAGACAGATCGCTTTTGTAAAATGCTGGTTTTGTACTTCCTCTTAAAAATGTTGCTATCAGTTTCTGTTCACTGGAAGAATAAAGTATTGCGTCCAATAACTAGGTTACAAAAATGGTTTTCTATGTAATAGTTTCATAGAAGATGTATATTTTGTACATTATTAAGTAAATATATGTTACATGAGATTTATAAGAATACATTTCACATTTCAGTTTCAAACATAAGTTGACACTTTTTCCTAAAATGAAGAATGAAAATGTCAGTTGTGGCTGACCTGTGTTGCTACCACCTTCTGCTTTTTCAATTAGGTAAAAAAGAAGTCATTATGATAAAAATGACATTAATTTCAAAGTAAAGAAAGTAGCAGATTTAAACCATTACAAGGGAATGGCCAATTTTGGAAAACAGTCAGTCAGTCATTTTCTAGCCCACTTAGTCCAGAACAGGGTCACAGGGGGTGCTGGAGCCTATCCTAGCTAATACAAGGCACAAGACAGGGTGCCAATCCATCACAGGGCAAACACCCACACACACAAACACTGGGGCCAATTTAGTATCGCCAATCCACCCGACCTGCACGACTTTGGACAGTGGGAGAAAATCAGAGCACCCGGAGGAAAATCATACGGACACAGGGAGAACATGCCAACTCCATGCAGGGAGGACCCAGGTAGTGAACGTTGGTCTCCTTACAATGAGACAGCAGCACCACTGTGCCAAGAGCCAAAAGAGGGAGTGATAAAATTAGAGAGGCAAAAACAAGCATGGTGGTCTAAATGCTCCAGACTTCTTGGAGTCACCCTATCAACAGGATAGTGCAGAGAAGGAGACGTGGGCAGAGAGGGTGTTGGAAATCAAGTAAGCAAACAAGAGGGCAATTTACTACGTGATGACCAGCAATGTAGGTACCAGCCATTAAACAGGACACAAAATGACATCCTTACAATTATAATAAAGTAACATGTGTATTACAAAACCAAAGTACAAATGCACACAATATCCAAGAGTTGAAAAAGAAGAAGAAAAACACATTAAATTTATGTAGCGCTGCTCATAGAGAATGTAGAGCCACTTCAACCACCACCAATGGGCAGCATTCACCTGGATTATGCTAGGGCAGCCATTTATATGCCAGTACGCTCACCACATATTAGTTATTAGATGGTGAAGAGGTGAGAGTAACAGTTAGCTAATAAGGGACGGGGAATAATTAGGAGCCAGAATGACCAGGCCATGATAAGCAATTTGACCAGGACATCAAGAAACACCCTATTCTTTACGAAAGATGCTCAGGGATCCTTCATGACTGCAGATGGTAAGGTCCTTGACTTTATGTCTCAACTAAAGGATGGCACCAATTTTACAGCACCGTGTCCCCAACGCTGAACTGGGGCACTGGGATCCAAACACAGACCACAGGGTAGGTGCCCCCTGCAGCCCTCACCAACACCTCTTCCAGCAGCAACCCAAGCTTTTCCACAATGTTCTCCCATCCAAGTACTGGCCGGGCCCAAACATGCTTAGCTTCAGGTGGATTACCTGTTCTGAAAGTGTATGTGGTATGGCTTCTGACAAAACAGATATTAAGCCTTGAATGCAACAAGAACAAGTAAGAAAATTGTCCAAAAACTGTGTTTAGTTTAGATCTGTTGTTACCAGGGCTGAGATGGAAATGCTTATTCATGCTCTCGTATATGTCATTATGTATGGATTTTTTCCAATTCCCTTTTTACCTGTCTGAGTAAAGCTGGTTTGGTTCGTCTTCAGACTCTTCAAAATGAAGCTGCCAGGCTTTTCACACACTCGCACAAATGGACCCAAGTTTATTCTCTCTATCTTGGATTCTAGTGGAATTTAGGATTCAATTCAAAATTCTGACAATCACTTACAGAGCTCTTCATGGTCCAGCTCCCCAGTATCTCACAAACCTCCCTCAGCATCACAGCACAGGCTGCGCTTTGAGATCTGCTCAGTTAGATCAGCTCCTCATAGCAGACTAAAGGCATGGGGGGATCGTGCATTCCAGTCCATTGCTCCAAGGTTATGGGACAGTCTTCCACAGACGCTAAGCTCAGCAGAATCTGTTGGATCGTCCAAATATTAACTTGAGATGCATCTGTTCAGACAGACATTTCGGTAGCTTTGTAGTCTATGGGTGACTTTTATTTTATGTTGTTTTGATATTTCATGTTATTCTTTCTGTTCAGCGCTTTGTGGCTTTAGTCTGTGATAGGTGCTTTATAAATACGTTTTTACTTCACTTAATCTGATGCTGCCAGGCAGAGCACAGAAGATCATTTGTGATGCAGCACTTAATTCCAGTTTCTACAGAAACCAGCGTGGGACACATGCAGGGTCATCGCTCCAAACAAAAGGTCAGAATAAGAAAGACCCAATGCTGTAAGCGGTTGCTATAATTCTGCACTAAATGTTGATAGCAACGAACATTTTCTTACAGGTTCACTTATCAACTTATGAACACCATATGCAGTGGCTCTACTAAATATGAATATGTTCATTAATCTTCACTTAGAGTCGTCTCCTGACATATTAAGCACCAGCATTTTTCACTTTGTCGTAGATTTTGCATACAAGAAGGAAGTTGTCCCCCAATGTTGTCAGTATATAATGCAGCAGAACATCATTTATATCATTATGTATCACGTGAAGCACCTCACATAAGATGAAAGTCATGAAACCCACCGCACACGTGCTGAATGTAATGACCAGACATGACTAGCAAAGCTAGTTTCCTGATTTAATAGCTGCACTGAACATTTAACTTTCTTTTTTATTTTCAAACTACTGTGCCAAATGATCTTTTTCACAGAGAATAAAAAGTCATTTTCTTAATGCAATGGCATAATAACAACTTAATAGGTCCACCATATTATGTATTAAATCTGACGTTAGGAAAGCTTTGGTCTCCTTCAGTTTTTTCAGCTTATTTGCAGATGCAAAGATTAATTGAATCCTGCTTGTGTTTGTTTACTCACAAAATGTCTGTTAAATTCTGTAATCTTTACCAAAACTATGAGTTAAAATAAGGCCAACATTAAATAGACTGGGATTTCAGCAAAATACTGTGGAGCGGGTGTTGTTGAAGAATTATTTTGATGTATAAACTATTAAAAAATATAACCAGAAACTTTAATTTACATCAGTTTATCAATATGACTATAAAGTGCGGCCTTGGCTATTTCCTGGCAGGGACGCCAACGGAATGGAAGGACAGGGGGAGAGAGCATCAGTGAGGCTATACCTCCTCTGTGACGGTAGAGGGCAGCCCTGCCGGGTGGCTGTGGCACCACGGGTTCCCACCGGGCACACTGGGAGCTGGAGGTACAGCCCTGTTGGTTTCCGTGGGGGCCGCCAGGGGGAGCTGCAGAGCCATATAGTGGACTGCCGCCACACCTGGGAGTGATTGCAGGTAATACTAATGAGCCACCTGGAGCACTCCCAGGAGCTGAATAAAAGGAGCCGCCTCACTCCATTCGAGGAGCCAGAGGCGGGTGGGAGAAGACGAAGCTCGTCAGGAGGAGTGGAGCGAAAGAGAAGAAGGAAAAGTTGTGTGCTGAACTGTATTTAGTGCTTGTGATTGTGCTGTACCAGTGGGAAACGGATGAAGGTGTTTCCCACGGGAAGAAAAATGAAAATAAAAACTGTGTGTGTGCTGACATTTATATCTAGTGTCAGTCTGTGTTGGGTTGGGGTGGCTGTACGCCCAATGTGGTCCACATGACGTATTTGCAAACATCATACTTATCAAGGGCAAAAAAAATGTAATCTCATGTCTCTTTATAACGCGTTTAATCCAGACAAGGAGGGGGGGTGTGTGGTGCTGAAGCCTATCCCAGGTAGCTTGATGTGCAAGGGAGGAACAATCCCATGACAGGGCAAATACACACACGGGTCAATTTAGTAACGCCAATTCACCTAACTGGCATGTCTTTGGACTGGAGTGGGGTGGGGGTTAACATGCAAACTCCATACGGTGGACCAGAGCTGTGAACCCTGGTCTCCTTACAGCAAGGCAGCAGTGCTACCACTGCACCACCATGCTGCCCACAAAGCTAATGTTAATTCTTTAAAAGGAAGGAAGATAGAAATTCAAAGGTGAGGTAGTTATGGTCACTAAACTTGGCACCAGAGAGTGGCACTGTGTTGGTTAGCACATGCTAAGGATTTCACTGTAATCAGCACACAAGATAATCGTGATAAACTTCCTGATTGTAGCAGATATAAATATAATATTTAGTGATATTGTATTTAGTTCTACAAATGGCATATACTTAAAAAAGTCTGATTGATATTCGAATAGCCACCTTTTTGACTTCTTATTAATAACTTATTTACTTATGCAAAGTCTGACACTACAAGTATGTGTGGAATGAGCTTCAAATCCAGCCCAGAGTTTAAAACCCATTTAACCACACCAGGCACCAGTAAAGCTCTGCTGTGAGGAGTGCTGTGTTATGCTTCTGGGGCTGCTCAGGATTTCAGCCAAAAAGCAAGCGACTGCTGCTCTCTGTGTCTGCGGCAATATGCAGGTTACACGGTACACATCCGCCTCAAGTGTTATGAAATTGGATTCACAAGGAAAATGTTTAATTTGGCTAAACAGAAGAAATGCAAGGCTTCTCCAATGAAACTGTAATGGGCTAGAAAACGGTGTTTTAAACAAAAGGACATTTTTGTGTGTTGCTCTTAGGCACAAAAACATATAAATAGCAAATGCAAAGTCAACAAATGAAGGGGCAATAGACCCCCTTTGTTTGAGACTGGGAGGGTAAGTGAAAAGGCAAATTTTCTGAATAACTCCGTTGCAGTTTATTGGTGATGGCTGTCTTGCAAAAGCGTCATTTGCTTTGAAGATTAAACTGCTTGGTATCTCATCAACATACAGTATTGGGATAATAGAACTGATAAGCCGTGAATGCAACAAAAACATGTAAGAAAACTGTCCAAAAACTGTGCAAGTTTAGATCTTCAATGGAAAATGTATTTACTTGGTTTGAAAATTAGTGTGTTTGGGGACATTGGTCTCTGATCTGCATTACCAATGGTGGTATATGTGCTTCTTGATAGCTAGCAACCATACTATTGTTTAACCAATAAACATGTGCATACATTATTCTTAAGCAAAAGAAACTGATCAGTAGCATTGTTTAACTGATTGTCAAGTTGATCTAGGCAGAGACTGAAGTAGTTATACACCTCTGGGCAAATCAGAGTAATGTGAAGTATGGGCAGAGACTCATAACTGCCATCATGATTACATCCTGTACCAGCAGTGGCTTGTATCTGGTCCAGGTTCCCCTAGGCCTGAGGCCGGGAACAAAACTAAAGGCAACGTGTGGAGAGAACTTAGTCATTACAGACATGTACAGCTAATCTTATCTCCTATCCCATCTCTGACCTTCATTTGTTAAACAGCAAATGGTGGGGGGAATATTTTGGAAACATTAGCAAAATACAGGTGATTTAGTCTTCAAAATCTGACCACACGTGAACTGTCGTGCCGAGGCTTGTGTTTTGCTGGTTGTCTTGGCCCGTTTTCTTCCATTGCCTCTTCTACTTCCTTTCAAAGACAAAATGTGTTTTTTGGACTCAGCAGTCATCAATTAAAGTGAAGGTTTAATGAAACTGAACACATCAAAATCAGTTGTTTTAAAATTAATCTTTTAAATTCATATTCTTTACATGATTATACTATTTTTGGTTAATTTGTTTGTATTTTTTAAATCATTTTGGCATGTTTAAACTAATATTTCTTTGTTTGATATTTTGTAATTCAGTTTAATTTGCGTTGTATGTTATTTTGGCAGAAGCTTTGACGACATTAATTTCAAGAATGTCCTGTCCCGCTGTGGCAATGCCAGTGTGCACAATCCAATTGGTGGTATGGCCACGGCCTTTTTTTTTAATTAAAATGAAAGAAAAGTTTAATACTAAATAAATCTTCTTATATAATACACTACCGTGGCTGTCCGTTTGTCTGTCCGGGATTTTAAATCACCTGTAGCTCACAAACCGTTTGACCGGTTCACCTGAAATTTGGTACACATATACTGTATTGTGTGACATCTATTATCCGCTTTTGAGGTGGTGATTGATCTCCAAGGTTATTCCTCTTTTTATTTTTAGTTTATTTTATTGTTGAATCAAATCTCAGCAGCGGCCAGCAGGGCAGCCGTGCAGCGCATGCATACGGGTGCTGTTCTTATTCCCTATCACCTTCACCATTACTTCATCTACCTTTTCATATCTTAAATCATTCTTGAGGCAGATTGAAGACGTAAGTGCCAAAAAAATTAAGAAAAATGTACTAAGTAATTGCAATACAAACACTGACTTAATCAGGTTTAACGTGAAAAGATGCCGACGAAAGAAGAGAAGAAGTGGGCTGCTAAGGTGAAGAAATGAAGCCTTTCATTTGATCAGTGAAAGTGATAATGAAGGCTTGAAACTTTGTTCAGTTCTATTTCAGTTAATACATTTTTCTCTGACTTTTTGTATTTTTTTCTTTCAGGTTTTGAACCTTGCTAAATTTAGTTTTGTTTTGGGATATTTTGTGGTTTTTTTTTTTTAATTTCGATATATATCCTTTTATTTATCATGACACCATTTGCTTTTTACAGGCACCATTATGTGCTCTCATCATCAGGATGCTATTGTCTATTTTCAGTGACATGGCTCTGGAAGTCATCAGTGTGACAGCATGTAAGCCAACATCATGAGACAATATCTGTCCAGGTTTGTGGATACAAAACCAAATCCTTTCATGTGTGTTCAGTAGTCCCCCGTGAAGTCACGGTTCAGGGTTCACGGACTCAGTCATTCATGGATTTTTCCTTAGAAGCTAACTATTAATTGTTAGCGGAAAGCGAAAATATCCTTCGCAATTTTTTATGGCTTTTTTCGTGGCAATACTGTGCTGTAGAGAGAACAGGAAGCAACCGCTGAGGAAAATGCGGTTTGGGATGGTGAAAGTAGCCAATCCGTGAGCGTTATTCATTTCTCCTTGCTGCTGATTGATTGCTGCCCTGTGACGCAACTCCAGCTGAGTGTCCTCGTGTTTTCCATTTTGTTATTGTATTCATTTTGTTATTCTTAAACACACAAGATGTTGGCGAATCACCCTTCACCTTCTAAGGCTTCTGGCACTGAGCCTAAGCACCAGAAGAAGTTTAAAACACTCCAGGAAAAGGCTGAACTATTGGATTTGCTCCGGGAACTAAAAAGTTATGCTGCAATAGCGCGCCATTATGGCATTAATGAAAGCACCGCACGCTACATAAAAAAGAACGAAGCAGCGATCTGGAGTACTGTATCTGTAAGTTTCTGTTTTAGTGCCATAAAGGTAATGACCGTAAGGAATAAAAATATCGTCAGGATGTAATCTGCCTTGGCATTGTGAATCACCGACTACAGGAAGAAGAACATCCCCTTGGACGGTAACATCATCCGTGAGAAAGCACTGAAATTGTACCAGTAGTTCGCAACAGGAGACAATGTAGCAACTTCCCATCACAATGTTCCTGAAACCTATAAAGAAAAGCCAGCACGAAACCCCACCAGAAGAAGACCCGTCCAAAGATATGACTTCTTCTGAAGAGCGTGAAGAAGAGGCGCCACCCAAGGAGTTTTAAATCCTCTGCATCGTACTGCACAGCTACTTCATCATCATCATCAATATCATTCATCATTGGTGAGTACCCGTACATTTTACTGTATTTTAATTAAATGAAATTATTATGTATTTACTCTACTTGTAACAGAGAGAACGACAGCGCAGACCAAAGAAAACGCGCTTGCATGAATTACAGTACGTATAGCGGTAACATCGGTATTTTACATTCTAGCACCGAGGGAGACATAGCAGTACAGTACTGTACAGTAGACAGATTTACCTTTACATTCTGTTTTTAGGTAATGTATTAATGTATTAAGCTGAGTTTGCAATGAAATTAAAGTGCTTTGGGGGCATACTGTATTTAGGGTTTAAACTATAAAAATAGGTATTTAAAAAGGCACATCCAAAAGTCGTGGTTTTTCACAATTCGCGGGTGCTCTAGGAACGAAACCCCCGTGAATTTTGGGGGTGTACTCTTATTTTCTTTTGAATTCCCACTATTTAGATTCTCAACCATGATTTTGTGATCATGGTTTGGACTTTGTTGCATGATTAAGTTTGACTTTTGAGTAATGGAGCCCGCTAGTCTTTTAGGTTTTTGAATTCCCACTGTTTAGATTTTCCTGCTTTTGATTCTCAACCACGATTTTTTCATCGTGTTTTGGACTTTGTTGCATTATTTGTTTTGAATATCTAGCGATAGCCCCTGCTAGTCTTTAGTTTTATTGTCCCACCCTTCTGGTCATATTTTCATTTGGCCTCGTTGCCTGCTATTTTCCAGAAATCCTGGCAAGAACATCACCGTGATAACAATAAAAAATGGCAGAATAGAAATAAAAAAATTAATAACACAGTGAAACAAAACCTCACCCAAAGCCTTTGAGCAGTAATTCATTCCTGACATTATTTGTTATTCCCTACAGCTGTTTAGGTTTATTTTTTTGATTGTATATTTCATATATTTTCTAGGACAGTGGTGGATTGGTGGGCAGGTTTCATGGTGTTGCTACAGGTGGGCATAGAGTGCGGTACATTTTCTAAATGATGAGGGAATGAACCAACAAAATTATTTCCTTAGTAAACATCCTGCTTTGCAGTTGTCGTACTACACCTACATTTGTCTTGCCAACACCTACTCTGAGTTAACATTATTATGTCACAAAATAAAGATGGTTCTCAGAAAGCATAAAATAGATTTAGGACAAAGTGCTCTCCCAAGAATCATTTTGCTATTAATACTGTTTGCAGATATACAGTGCTTCCAAAAGCCTTAAGTGGCTCACACCCATTGATTAAACAAAGAGAATAAAAATATTTGTCATGGAAAAACTTTTGTTGCTGTAACATGATTAATTATAGTGGTTTGGCAAAGAAGGGATGGTTTGTGACTGAAATAAATTACCCAGCAGCAACAGCAATGGTGTGAAGGTTAAGAACCAATCCTTTGTAATTTAATGACATGGTTGGGGGAAGTACCTCAAACAAGTTTGGGAAATGTTTCCCTGCTGGAGACTCTCAATCAACACGGACAGGAAAGCCAGACTGCCTAACTGGCAGTCTTCAGCTCCACATAGTTTTGGGGGCAATTGTAAAGATATTCTCTGCCAAATTGGTCTGAAGTATGGCTGTTTGGAATTGGCTTGTCTCAGAAGCCTTTAAGTACCATAACACCCTATTGGCCATAGGGTGTGGACAGAAAATCTATAAATTTGCTTGCTTTACCCTTCTCTCTGTCTTACAAACATCTGATGAAAGAGCATCTCACACACCGTGAACTGAAAAGGACAACACAATGAAGAGCACAGCTTGGCAGCCATATTGAGACAGGAATGCAGCCTGTTCTGAAGAAAGCTGACCAAAAATGAGGACTTAACTAGAGACACTTCAAAGTAACTGCAAGTCTGTGTGCTGCCTGACACTACACACCAGCATTTATCAGGTTGTATGGTTGCCAATATTCAAATGTACTTTGCTTATTGTTATTATGAACATTATCCATAATACATTATTTAAAGTTGTAACTTAACTCCTGCTTGTCTTTTACTCTATGTAATTGCCTGAGGTTATAGATGTAGAAGGGAAGGTGGGGAGACGTTATATGGTACAATACCTTATAAACAGTGGTAAGTCTGTGAGATTTGAGGCATTCTGACAAAGGCTACATATTAATAACACAAAAGGGAAAAGTCGATTAATATATCACTGTACCAAGATAAAACAGATCTAATAGGAAATTACTTTAGTTTATTTTGGTAATGCCATTCTGTTTTTGTTATGGGTGCCCCCATTTTGAGCACCTGTGGTTAAGGACATGTTCATGGGTTGTGAGGCAACGTCTCTCAGAAACGACGCCAAGCGACTTCACCAGCTGGCAAATGTGGATCGCTCATCATCTAGGTCTGTTGATACCTTCAAAAGATTTTGCTGTGTTTATTATTAGTGATTTCTGGTTACCACTTAGAAATTGTTTTTCTGACTTCAGTATTTGTATACGTTTTTGTTTAAAGGATGGGACTGACTGACTTTTTTGACATTTCTGAATAACATTTTATCTTCTAACCCATTATTAGTTGCCCTTATGGCCTGTTGGTTTGACATGCAGTAGGAATTTCACTTTACAATGTACAAATTCTTCCACTATTGTTTAAATAGTGATTTTGATTAAAATCTTTGGGGCACAGAGAATATAAGCGACTCACACACAGTCAAAATGAAAACGTGGATGGCACAATAGTAGCACTGCTGCTTTGCAGTAAGGGGCCCATGGTTTACATCTCGGGTCCTCCCTCCGTGGAGTTTGCACATTCTCCTCATGTGGGTTTCCTCCCACAGTCCAAACACATGCAGGATAAGTGAATTGGCAATGTTAAATTTGCCTTTGTGTGGTTTGTTCCTGTCTTGTGCCCTATGCTAGCTGGCCTAGACTCCTGCACTCCCGTGACCCTGGTCTGGATTAAACAGGTTAACAAATGACATGACTTAGATTGTACGACTATCTTCATAATCCAATACCTTACCCCTGCACCACACAGCCTTTCTCACAAAAGAAAACAAAAATAAAAACAGACAGAAAGACAACTAAATAAATAAAATATTTGTTTGGGAAATGATGGTACTTTACCTTATAATGTATCCAGAAGAGGAAGAAGGCTTCTGGCTGGAGCTGAGATGGAATAATTAGAAATATTAGATATTTATTTCTTTGTTTTTAACAATATATATGCAGTTGGGCTGAATAATAAGGATAAGCACAGTATGGCATGAAAAAGCAGAAAATCGAGAGTTTGATAGACTAGCAGAGTACGCCTCACGCAACCTGAAACTGTATTCATTGTTTCAACGTGAATGAATTACTGTTCAGTAACACTGAAAATTCACCTGAGCCTTTTCAAAAGGCAAAAATGTATATAGTTCTAGTCTGTGTGTGTGATTGTAACATGTTTTATACAATACTGAGAGGTGCAGCAAGTTTTCAGAAATAACTAAAAATGAGTCTCAGACTGCATAGTGTAACTCATTCTACTCCTGAGAAACATAAGCAACGTATTCACCCATCTATTTTCAGAACCAGTTTTTTTGTTTTAATTACAGGCTCATAAGGAAGCAGGATCTGAGCCCAGCCAGGAGGCCTTTCCATCACATGGCATATCCACATTCTCACTAGGAAAATGAACAAGCTGTATGTCTATTGAGTATCCAGAGTGCCAGGCTTGGTAAGATAGCAGACACTCTCCCAGGCAGTAAATATAACCAGTGTTTTGGAGATGTGAGGCGGCCACACTAGCCACTGCACCACATTGCCACCTTTTTATAAACCCAATGTGGCCTAAAATATACCTGTAACACCAGATGATATCACTCAAGGGGTCTCTGAGCCCTAAAAGAATCTTTGTTAGATGGACAATGATGTGCAGTTGGTTCTCCTACCTGTCAATGCTGGGATTTAAGAAGCTGGGCTCTGTTGGTAGTCCGTTTGATCGCTCTGTGGTATCTGCCTCAAACCTTATAAAGAATAAAAATAAAACTATTTTTTTCCTGATTAAGCTAATGAATAGCATATAAAAGATGTTCATTTATTTCAGCAAGTAGAGGAGGTATTGTGTTACATCAGCAGATATCTGATACCAAAGTTAGGATCGGTTTTCTGTCTGATGTAAATGACGTCCACTGTGAACAAAAAGGAAAATTCACATTTTCCTTCTATACCTAGACAGGCCTTGCTGCAGTTCTCCCTTTTCTTCGTCTTCCACGTTTTTTTGGTTAATCCAGCTTAAATCATTCTTCAGTGAAGTCCGGACTTTCATCTGGTGCAGCACATTCCCTCTGTCTCCTTCCATGGATGAACTGAAAACTACCATCAGATCAGGAGAGTCACATCTGAAGCAGTAAGTGTCTTACATAGAGCTACCTATGCTGAACTATTAAAGTAATACTAGCAAAGGCCTGATTCAATGAACGTTTCATGGATGTCAAGACTAAAGCCTTATTTTCTATAAAGTGTATTTTATTACACAAGGTCAGTATTGATTAACAATTGAAATACCAGTGAAGCTAGGATGAGTAGAGTCCATATTGGCCTAAGGAACTACAGACATTCAAATATTCTTTTATAATAATTTCCTATCAATATAATGAAAAGTGTAAATGAAAAATGAGTAATAAAAAGTAATAAAAATAATAATAAAAACGTTTTCTGTTGATCCAGTTTACAAAACAATCACATACACCTTTACGACGTGAAAAACAATGGCAAACAGGAATTGAATTAGAAAAACCCATTATGCTAAATATCAAGAGTATGTCTTTTGGGCTTTCTGTAGTCATTCTCTACAATACCCTTTCTTTGAATATAGCTTTGTAGATGAGACAACAAATTAAATAGACAACTATTACCTTTCTTCGTGGCAGAACCTTAAAATTGCACCACCTGGTAAGAAGAAAAATGGAGTTGATGTTTTATTGTGTTACTTTAAAGGTATCTCATTTATTGTGAACCTTGCAAATTCTGCACTCGGAGCAAATGTACAACTTGATTTTGTGGTGTACTTGTTGTTTTGGGAAAAAAACACAGAAACAGGAGGTGAAACAGGCAATCAGCTGTCCCATTTCAGACCTTGTATTAATGTTAAAAAATAATTTGTCTAAATTTTTTTTATTGGGCTTCATCCTATAATAACTTGCTTCTTTTACAAAAGATGATAGTGTTCTTTAACTTTTTTTTTTAGTAAATCAATTGTCTATTTTTTGATGACATCAGAACCACAAGGCCAGTAATCGTACAGCTGATTGGCTGAATGCTGTCAGAACAGAACCTTGTCTCAGTTGCAACCCTCCCTCCGTTCAAGTACAGTTCTCTTGTGGCCAGCTTCCCCAAACCGCCATCTTAAAATTATACAGTTGCATTAGATGAAGGGGAAGGGAAGTGAAGAAAGGAAGCCGTGCTAGTTTTAAGTGCTCAGACACACCAACTATCCATGCCTCAAGAGGCAAGTACTCATTTGACAGGACTGCAAATGTCTGGCTTTGGCATCATGAACGGCCTGCAAATCCAAATGAGCACACACCTAAAGAGTAGCCTAAAGGAGGTGAGAAATAAAAAGATAGCAGATAGCAAGTCAAAGCATGAGAAATCAAAATAGGAAGAAGCATTGTCAAAATTAGAAAAACAAAAGGCCAAAAACAACTTAATGCTAAACTTCATTTACAAAAATAAAGAAAATGGCCTTTGCTGAGGCTAAGAAACACAATGATAGAGCACTACAAACTAGCCAAGCTTCCTATTTTTTGACTTCACTGCCCCTCCATCATATCACCGCACTTCGATTAGTTTGGCCAAGCAACAGATTAAGATGGACACGAGTGAGGAAAGTAGCATGTGAAGGGAGTGACCACAAAAGAATTTATGTCCCATCATGTCAGCTGTATTGTTAGTCAAGAAGAAATGTTTACCTTGTTATGACATAAACATTACAGCTATTCAGTCAAATTAGTACTTAAATTATTATAAAAAGTGGTCAGTTCATGACAGGCCAAATAACAATGTACAACTACAATGCCCTTCGTAATGTTTGAGACAAAGACCCATTTTTCCTTAATGTACACAATGTTTTGTCATTTCTACATGGTGTGACCAAAATGTATGCAAATACCCATAAATTAAAGTCTGGGATGTGTCCTTTAATCACATCTAAATGGTCTGATTTGTAATTTTAAACTGTGGGGTAGAGGGATAATTTAAGGAACAATGCGTCTTTGTCCCAAACATTATGGAGGACACTGCATTTAGGAAATAATTTGACGTATCTTATGTTAGTGATTTGATCTTTAGTTACCTGAACTCCACTTTAATGCATCTTGAATTGTGGCATTCAGTAATTTGTTTTGATGTATGTCATATTGACTTTTAATTCATTTTAAGATAGCTTAAATGTCTTTCATGGTCACCCTTTGTACATTTTTCAACATTGCTTTTTGTTTATTTTAAGGCAAATTTGAGATGCCTTCAAAAAGATATGAAGTTATTCTAAGATATCCTGAAACACATTAGAGAAATCATACATTGTATATCACATATGCATCCATCCATACATCATATATGACTTTCTCAAACCCACTTAATCCAGTTCACAGTCATGGGTAGCTTATTAAGGTGCTATAGGCCGAAACCTATAAACTGTTTGGAGTGCTGGACCCACACCTTCAGCCCATTGAAGGACACACTCATGCACACACCATTCTTACTCATACCATCTAACTTAACCCACACGACTTCATGATGTGCAAGGAGACGACAGAAAACTACTCAGGAATTGATTTTTGGCATAAAACTTCCACCACCTCAGTGCTAGATCAGTGACATCACACTCTTTTTCTGCTAATTTATACCAAAACATCTGCATCATTTTGCTGCACTAAGCTCCCACATGAAAGAATACCTTTTGCTATTAAAAGATAGAAAATTGGACTATTCCAATCTGAAACAAACAAACAAAACAAACTGACTGCATTTCCAAATGTTTTCTCCGTGCGCTACCATGTGTCTCGTAACACTGTAAACGCCCTTGGCCTCTCCTGCACTTTAAACTCAGCTGCTCTTCTACTCTTCACAAT
The DNA here is from genome assembly GCA_026402145.1 of Polypterus bichir lapradei. Taxonomy (NCBI): domain Eukaryota; kingdom Metazoa; phylum Chordata; class Cladistia; order Polypteriformes; family Polypteridae; genus Polypterus; species Polypterus bichir. The sequence continues at coordinate 61,184,259 of JANRMT010062790.1, read as the reverse complement.
TTCTGCTGCAAAACTAGTTGAGATTTAACTCTTTGAATGGTGCAAGTGCACTGGTACGAAATTGGTATAATTAAAAAAAAAAAAAAAGACAAGTATGGTCTATAAAATTATCAGGACTCCATGCCAGTAAAGCAAAAGGGCCTATTTTGTTCTCATGAGCTTCATCATCATCATCATAGTCATCATTATTATTATTATTTATAGTCCATGATGCAACAAGTAAAAAAAAAACATTCAGTTTAATAAGAGTGTAGTTACTGAGACTTTACATTAAATTATAAAATCATGCAAACAGATTACATTGGTCACCATTTTAATTTAAACAAGTTTTGTCCTCTTGAAGTTACAAATCAAATCACGAGGTAGTTCTAAATACGGCAAATTCTGGGTATCACCTATCGTGATCACATCACAAATGAAGAAGTACAAAGAAGGAACGGGATTGCTGCTTTAAGAGATAATCGTGACAAATTGTCGAATGCGGCTTGCAGGCCACATATTCCGGTTGCCAGGAGACCGACATGCCAGCATTGCTATGAAATGGGTACCACCAGGTGGAAAATGGAAGAGAGGCTGGCCTCGCATGACTTGGTGTCAAATCCTTCAAGAAGATCTTGCGAAACTTGATGTCAATCTTGAAGAGGCCAAAATCATTGTCAACGATAAAGACAACTGGAGATCACTTGCTGCCCAATGCGCCACAGGGCACAGGAGGACCTCAGTCTAGGCCTAACTTTGTCCTCTTGACTTATAGATATGCAGATTGATTTCTACATAACTTTGTTAATATTAGTGAAACTGTGCACTTTGTGTGTCGATAAACATAATGAAATGTATGATGTAAGATGCTCTTAATTCCAGGTTAGAACAGCTGATCAGCAAATTTCCGAACTAATGGAGTCCATAAATCTGTATCTGGTAGTAGGCTTTGTAGATTCTCAATAATGAATATATGTTAGCATACAAATTGTGAATTTGATAGAGGTGGTAACATTATAAAAACTTCCATTATTAAGTAATTAAGAAACGTTATGTAAAGTCTAAGAGAGTATTAGGTAATGGACATGCCATATCACTAAATGATAATTCATATTGGTAACAATAATTTTCATTAGTAAGTTATTACCAGTACATTGCAAGATGCTTCTTCTCATCATTAAAAATCATTTATTCATTACATGTAGATCTTCAGATACTTAATACAAGGGTAAATCAAAAAGTAAAAGCAATTCAAAATTGCATTGTAATTGCAACAGATAGGAGCAAGGGTAGTCCCAACATGCATAGCACGTTGCTCTGCCATTAGTGTAATTGAAGCCAAGATCAAATGAACATGGATGCTCTGCTGTGGGGTTGCACCATTGTTGAACAATGCGCCATAGTGAAATTTCCTTGTACAGAGGGAGTGAAAAATGCTGAAATTCACAGAGGGGTGTTGGCTCAGTACTGAAATGAATACAGCATTACTCAACGAAAAGTTTATGACTGGGTAACTAACAAAGCTTGATCTGGTCGACTATCAGCATTGCACATATAAGCCCATATCGACATGATGAATTCCTTCTTTAGAGAAGGCTGACAGATTACGTTGTCCACTGTTGCTGAACATTTGGATATCAACTGTGGATCTATACATACCATAGTGCATGATAACTTCAGGGTACTGTAAAGTTTGCGTAAGAAAGGTATCAAAACAACTTACTAATCTATAGATCAGTAAGCCAACACCCTTCAGTGAATTTCAGCAGGTTTCACACCCTTTCCCCAAAGAAATCTTTCTATGGTAGGCTATTCAACAATGGTGCAATTTCGTAGCAGTCCTTCCATGTTCATTTGACCTTGGCGGTGCACTGTATGTGCTCGAAATACCCATAAGCTAACACAAATTTGTTGTATTGTGTCAGCTTTGATCCATTTTGGTTGCAATGTAATTTTCAAGTTGTCTTCACTTTGTGAACCCCAGGCACATACAGCTGACCTAACCCCAACACAGACAGGCAGGACACAAGTTTTAGTTCACACAGCACACGGTTTATTTATAGTTGTCTTCACAGCACACAAGGCTTACAGAGCACAACACAGCCCCTTTCGCCACCAGTTATTTTGCCTCCACTGCTCCTCAAGAGCTTCGTCCACTTCCTTCCGACTCAGGCCATTGAGTGGTGGTGACTGGCTCCTTTTATAGGGCACCCAGAAGGTGTCCAGGTGCCCAACAAGCTTCTTCCGGCAGCTCTTCAGGGTGTGGCAGAAGTGCTGCCAAACAGGGCCCAGCAAACGTCCAGACACCCCCTGGAGGTGATCGCCACGGGCCCCAGCAGGGTTGAGCTTACATGCTTATAACCTGTAGCCCCGCTGCAAGCCTGGGGAGCTGCCCTCTGTCAGTCCAGGGGAGAAAGTACTTTCTCCCCCAGTCCTTCCCAGCCGGGTAAGGGTGCTGACTGTATGCCACAACTTTTTGATTTACCTTTGTATAAAGCTGAAACTACTTACCCATTGTAAAAGTATCTTAATGAAACGTATCATGTCTCTGAATAGATATCTAGTATAAGGACCTCACATCTTCACAAGGCTGCAGAAATCCCAGCCTGGCTACAGTCTGAGCACAGCATTCCCATTTTCCCCATGTCTATGTGCAGTTTTCCTGGTCAGATTTTCCTTTCAGATTGAAAAAATCCTGCAGATTAGGATAATTATTGGCCCCATATGAGTAGATTTGTTTGGAAAATGTGTATAATCATTTCAGATGTTTAACACAGAATTCATATGACACTGCATATGGCAGCAAAAATTAATAGCTAAATGCATTTCTTTGGTAAAAGAAAGATTATTTTCCACTGTTAACAACTGCCTCCAGTATCAGAAAGATGGTTTAAGTAAATAAGTCAGTAGGCTAGAATCCACTTTTTCAGTTCACTTCATTGTGCTAGACAAATATGAATATAAACCTCTCAATTACTCTACCATTTTACATAGTAGAAGAATTTACAAATAAATGTCATGCCGCATTTTAGAGTTTATGTTATGCTTACTTCCTGCTTCTGTTTAGTTATTTCTGGGTTGTAGTTATTCCTCTTTTACCTTTGACTAAGTAATCTTACTAATTACACTTTTTCCTGTTAGGTTAGTCTTGATGTGGTGGTTATTCATAAAAGCTGGCAACGTTTGACATTTTACAGAATGTAATGAAAATTACACCTCATTGAATATATTTTAAGAATTTTTGTGTGAACTAGCAAGTGACCCAAGGTATATTTATAAGCCCGCGATTAAGACAGAATGCTGCAAAGCATAAATGGAGAACAACGAAACTACACATTTGCCAGTGTATATATGCATATACAGTGGGATGCAAAAGTTTGGGCAACCTTGTTAATAGTCATTATTTTCCTGTATAAATCGTTGGTTGTTACAATAAAAAATGTCAGTTAAATATATCATATAGGAGACACACAGCGATATTTGAGAAGTGAAATGAAGTTTATTGGATTTACAGAAAGTGTGCAATAATTGTTCAAACAAAATCAGGCAGGTGCATAAATTTGGGCACCACAAGCAAGAAATGAAATCAATATTTAGTAGATCCGCCTTTTGCAGAAATTACAGCCTCTAAACGCTTCCTGTAGGTTCCAATGAGAGTCTGGATTGTGGTTGAAGGTATTTTGTACCATTCCTCTTTACAAAACATCTCTAGTTCATTCAGGTTTGATGGCTTCCGAGCATGGACAGCTCTCTTTAACTCACACCACAGATTTTCAATTATATTCAGGTCTGGGGACTGAGATGGCCATTCCAGAACGTTGTACTTGTTCCTCTGCATGAATGCCTTAGTGGATTTTGAGCAGTGTTTCGGGTCATTGTCTTGTTGAAAGATCCAGCCCCGGCGCAGCATCAGCTTTGTCACTGATTCCTGGACATTGGTCTCCAGAATCTGCTGATACTGAGTGGAATCCATGCATTCCTCAACTTTGACAAGATTCCAAGTCCCTGCACTGGCCACACAGCCCCACAGCATGATGGAACCACCACCATATTTTACTGTAGGTAGCAGGTGTTTTTCTTGGAATGCTTTTTTCTCCATGCATAACGCCCCTTGTTATGCCCAAATAACTCAATTTTAGTTTCATCAGTCCACAGCACCTTATTCCAAAATGAAGCTGGCTTGTCCAAATGTGCTTGAGCATACCTCAAGCGGCTCTGTTTGTGCTGTGGGCGGAGAAAAGGCTTTCTCTGCATCACTCTCGCATACAGCATCTCCTTGTGTAAAGTGCGCCGAATGGTTGAACGATGCACAGTGACTCCATCTGCTGCAAGATGATGTTGTAGGTCTTTGGTGCTGGTCTGTGGGTTGACTCTGACTGTTCTCACCATTCGTCGCTTCTGTCTATCCGAAATCTTTCTTGGTCTGCCACTTCGAGCCTTAACTTGAACTGAGCCTGTGGTCTTCCATTTCCTCAATATGTTCCTAACTGTGGAAACAGACAGCTTAAATCTCTGGGACAGCTTTCTGTATCCTTCCCCTAAACTATGATGGTGAACAATCTTTGTCTTCAGGTCATTTGAGAGTTGTTTTGTGGCCCCCATGTTGCTACTCTTCAGAGAAAATTAAAGGAGGAGGGAAACTTACAATTGACCCCCTTAAATACTCTTTCTCATTATGGTATTCACCTTTGTATGTAGGTCAGGGGTCACTGAGCTTACCAAGCCAATTTGAGTTCCAATAATTAGTTCTAAAAGTTTTGGAATCAATAAAATGACAACGGTGCCCAAATTTATGCACCTGCCTGATTTTGTTTGAACAATTATTGCACACTTTCTGTAAATCCAATAAACTTCATTTGACTTCTCAAATATCGCTGTGTGTGTCTCCTATATGATATATTTAACTGACATTTTTTATCGTAACAACCAACGATTTATACAGGAAAATAATGACTATTAACAAGGTTGCCCAAACTTTTGCATCCCACTGTATTAAACCAAACAAGAAAGCTCTCTTCAAGGTCCACTGTGCTCCTTATTTACAGGTAAATATGAGATGAGACACAAAAATAACTGGACTGGGCTTGGGGCTTTCCTGGAAAACAGTCTGGAGGTCGGCCGGAGGTGAATCATAGAACTATATCTCCTCCTACACGCCCTCTCAAACCGCCGACCAGCTAGGTACAGTATATCCTGTGGAGAGCCCAGTCAGTATTTGCACAACAATCGCTACACGAGTTGCCGCGACAATGTCGGGTGAAAAAAAATCGAACAGCGAATCAACATGAAATTTCTTGCGAATTTTCTCTTTTTCTGTATAGCAGTGTTTGACTGACAAAAACATTCTTGTCCTCGATCATCCTCCCTATTCACCCAGTTTAGCTCCCTGTGATTTTTACTTGTTCCCAAAAATCAAAAGTGACCTGAAGGGAACACATTTTACTTCAATGGATGAAGTGAAGACAAAAATGGCAAGCCTGTTGAAGAACCTCAAGCATGAAGACTTCCAGCACTGTTTCAATCAATGGAAGATACGTATGGAGCGGTGTAGAGATCGGGAGGGAGAGTATATAGAAGGTGGCAATGTTTAGAATGCTGTAATTCATCAATAAATATATATTTTTTTTACCAATCCGGTTATTTTTGTGTCTCACCTTGTATATTTACAATCCTCATATTTCACTTAGAGCAGTAGCTATTGTAACTAACAGAAAACTAAATTCTCTGAAACATATCAATCTAATATTAATAATAATGAATTTATGGATTCATTTCAAGATAGCATGTGACTGCTGGTAGTGTAGTGCTACTGGATCTGAACATGTTCACTACTTGAGTATACACTTTAGTAAATATGGATTGAATAGGATATTTACGATTTATTTAGAAAGATAAACCAACCACCAAGTCCAACCACATCTTAACCAATTCCAAATGAAATTTGAAAAACACACCTGAAGTAGCTGAACAGCCTCCTAACCTTACTTTATTCTTTGTTACTTAGTATTGCCTAATCGTATTTTTGTTTCATACAACCTTTTCTTTCTTCATCTTGTAAAAGCACTTTGAGCTACCCCATTTATATGAAAATGTGCTACATAAATAAATGTTGTTGCTGTTGAGCATCTGTTAAATGAATTAGGTTTAAATCTGAATGTTCCTAAGAACTGCATAATAACTTCAAATTGATCTTTTCTTCTATTTTAGAGAAAATGATTATATAACGCACTTCGTATCTTAAAAAAACAATCCTTTGATGAGAGTTTTTGATCTTAATCACAGCACAAAAGCAGCTTTGATTCTTGTGGTATAAGGTATTTGAATGTCTCCTCGTGAGGAAATACTGCAGCCATTATGTTTGAATACTTAATATCAGCCTTTGACACTGTTGAGCCTGCTATTCAGTTATACTGCTAAGGCATAAGTCAAGTCGACAGATTCCATAGAGTGAAACAGTCAGAGATAGAAATTGAAAAAAGTGACAGAAAGAGGAAATATTGATAATCATGACCATGGTATTATTTTTAAGTTGCTTTTGCTATAATTATTGCCCATTGATTCATTTTTTCAAACCTGCCTTTTCCTTGACAGGGTCACTGATCTATTTTTTGCAACCTAGACAGGCCATTACATAGTCAGTATGAACTGGGTGCAAAGGAGTGACTACACAGTACCTATAAACCTCTTATAATGGACTTTGATTAATCCGTATTTCGTTCTTTCCTCCCCATGCCATTGCCAACTCATAAATAAGCCACTTCATTGTCTATCTTATATATAAACATCTATGCACAGAAGTGTGTGTGTGTCTGTTTGTACGGCCTGGAAGTGCGAGGTTACAGCATGAAGCTCAAAGAGTTAGAAAGGCGGCCCCAAGTTAACGAGTTGGAAGAAGAAAGAAGGACGAGGCTACAGTATGAAGCTGAAAGAAAGCGACTCCATCTCCAAAGTGAAACCGCCAAGGAAAGGCAAACAAGAGAGAAACTCGCTTAGCCGCTGATAGACAAGGGGGGCGACCACGTCCGCAAAACAAAACCACCGACTCTGCACTATAATATACTACAGCTAGTATATTATAAAGGATATCGGGCACTCTTGAGCAATCTTTGAACCTAGAATAAATTCCAAGGAGCCTACTGTAACAAAAAGGGTATTATTAACATAAATAAGAAGACAAGGAAGAAAGTAAACAGAAAAAGAAACCTGGGTCTAAGTAGTATAAGACATGCAGTCCTGTCTGTCCTGGTGGGGTGCCTTGTGCACTTGCCCACCTATATTAATCTTAGTGAGTTTTGCTGAAGCTTTACAACGCACTGCTAAGGCCTCATCTGGAGTACTGTGTACAGTTTTGGTCTACGGGTTACAAAAAGGACCAGAGAGAGAAGAGCGACTAGGCTCAATCCAGTTTATGACTTTTGATTCTGTTTTTTTTGTTGATTCATTCAAGAAACTGGTATTTGGTAATTGTAATTTACCTCTGGTTTGTTTGTATCTATCTCCCCTTTCTGTTTTGTAGTTTCTTCATTAATTTGTCATTAAATCCTCCTTTCTTAGTTGTTTGCATCTTAAAGATTTTGGATTTGGGTGTGTTTTTAGGATAGGCTTGAAGGAGAAGACTAAAACCTGTGAAAATGCTCTAAATGCCCTAAGGTTTTAGGAAACAATTCATCATCATTTAACTCATTTTAATGATTTTTCCTCCTTTATATAGTAGGCTGATATTATAACAAATTTATGTTTAAGGGAGTTTCTTAAAATATATATACCAGCACATATTAAAATATATGTATACAAAATGTAAGCAATATGAGAGGATAAAGCGTGTTATAATCTTATTTGGTATTAAATTATCTGTTGTAAAGGACGGTGTGAATGGGCAAACATCTAGCAGAGCATCACTTTACCTGGATGGGAGGCCAGCCTGTAGGAAGCACAAGAAGAAATGCAGGATGTTCCCTGCCTTAGCCATAAAGTTGTCAGAAGATGCCAGTTTGGAACTGGGTACACTGGCGTTCTGGCATGGTTGGATCGAAGAATAATACCCTGTAAGTGTTACATGCATCCCTGACATGTTAGGTGGCAGCAACCCTGGGCAGTGCTACCAGTATGGACACTCACAAGGCATATTGGGAACTGTAGCCCCATTGGGCAGCCTTGTTGGGCTCTGGAGGTGCCACCAGAGGGTGGTGTGAGGACTGCTTAACTATATATATAATGCCCTAGCACTGGAAGTTCTCCCGGGTCTAAGATAAAGGAAGTGGCTCAACCTTATCCAGACAAGTTGGAGTCGGGAGTGGAGCTGGACAACACTCACCAGGGAGGAGTGAAGGTATAGGAAAGAGAAAGAGAGGGGAGAAGAGAGCATGGTAACACAATGTATAAGAAACCTTTAATGGGTGCAGCCGAAAGAAGAAGATGACTTTGGTTAATTAACCTTTTTTATTGTATCGGGACTTGTGTCATTGTGGTTGTGTTTGGGGTGCTGCAACACCCCCTACTATTCACAATGTGTTGACTTATAAGAACAGTTATTTTACTTGCTTTTACTTTTGATTAAAAAACTACTTTAAGGTTACCCCTTCTGCCAAGAAACATATGCCACTGTGTTTTGGTTTTTTTTTGTATATGCAGAAAGGATCCTTTTGGTAGACATGATGCATTGCACCAAACCATAAACTCAGATCTGTACATTCAAAACATGTTGCAGAAGGAGAGTTTTACCTCACAAAATGCTACTGAAATTTTCCTTTAACCTGGCAACACATGACCACAGAGATGTTTAACAACACAGAATGTAATCATACAATTCACCCTATAACCCAGATTTTGGTCCCTTTGACTACTAAATGTTGGAGCCCACAAAGATGTCATTAACAGGAGTAATGACATGTTTATTAGAGAGGTGGCAGTAAGTGCAGGATTCAATCCGAATCAGTGTCAAGTTCGGGCGTCTGGGGATCATCTTCCTGGCTCTACTGAGGTAAGCAGTACCACTCCATGACAAGAGGAGGCACTGTGACTAATTGTTTCCTGCCACGCCTTAATGGCACCTAACCCCACCCATAGTGCCCAGAGCAGGCCCTGCCCCTCCCAGTAAAGGCTCCATAAAATCCAGGAAGGAAGCCTCCCATTTTGGACCCGGTTCTCAGCAAAGACAGATGTCCTCCTCCTTAAACCACCTCTGCATTCCTGAAAGGAAATCCTTCTGTTCAGCAACTATAACCATCTTTTGCATTGTGCCGCTGTGCACTTCTTTCTTTTGTTCATTTATTTATTAAATGGGGTTGCCCGGTTGGCACCCCAGTTCTCACTGCCAAGTTTTAATAGTCTGTCACCCCAGTCATAGTGGTCTTGATTCTTGCTGGTGCAATGCTATCGAAGCTAAAGGAAATTATGCAGAAAAATGACAAATGCAAGAAATACATCCAGTTATCCTGTGAATATGGTAAAAAAACTGCAATAAATTACTATTACTATATTTTACACAAACTAACCAATAATCCATAGTTACAGTATATTTCTTCATTAGCAGAAATGACAAGTTTTGTTTAAATACATTTAAAAGATAGTTATGTTAAGTCATGTAGATGCCTCATTACACTTATCTTGAAGTATGGCAATTAAACTCAGACTTCACTGCACCGTCCGCAACTTTTCCAAGCATTGTTGCCAAATTTTAGAGTGCGATTTTTGATGGTTTACCAAATTACCACCGCCCCAGGCTCACGTAGTCTCTTTCGGTGATACCTTTATATGTGCTCAGTCTGCCTTCTTGTTAACAGTAAGAATTGCTGTCTTCAACACGCGCTTTAGCCTAACTGACAACACACACAAGTGTTTATTTTAAGCAACACGTAGTCATTTTGAAGAGGAACTTTGATTTCCATTCTTAACAGATTGCCTTTAGTGCACACTGGTCTGGTGTATCCCAATGTAGGCTGACATTTCAAACCTGCCCTAGCTACATTTCATAAAATGTCATAAGCATTCCAGAGCAACCATCATCTAAGGAGGAAAGACACAGAAGCACAGAAAATCTAAATCATTTTAAAACACCAACAGGCATAATAGTAACAATAGCAAGTGACCAAGAAATCAAGAATTAAGAACGCTTCCAAAGCCTATGTGACATGTTTGAATTTTTCATCTTTTAGTTAATACAGATAATGTTATTCTTTTCCCCTGTACCTCAGGTAGGACTGTCTGTGATGCTGATACCTCCACTGGACACGTAGACTACATGGATGTTCAGGGCTGTGCCACAATAATTCCAATCAAACGCATTCAACTACAAATCCAGCAAGCCAGACATTCCATTTAAATATCTGCCAGTATGACTCATTCAAAGAGGCAGGCTTGGCGTCTTTACTGGCAGATCCACCAGAGAGAAAGAAGAACTGAAGTCATTCAGCAGAGTTAGCTTCCTCATTGCTGACTGGGATTTAGCATTCATAATGTTCATCTGACTCTTCTCCTAACTTTATTTTTTAGGCATGAGCAGAGTGTTACCCAGCTTTGCCCGGGTGTTAAAAATGAAAAAAGTGAAAGGTAATTACAAATTATATACTGCCAAACTTTATTAGTATTAAAATGATTGCATTTAGTTCATAGATAGAATATTATTCTCCTCTACATACAACTCCAGCTCACTTGTTTTATTTTTGATGCT
>JANRMT010062790.1:61150096-61168611 GCA_026402145.1 Polypterus bichir lapradei | reverse complement strand
GTAAATGTATATTTGTAGCTGAAAATACACAAAGAGGGCAAATGAATCACGTATCTTAAAGTAGTTTTTGATTCCTAAGCTTTCGATTCCTACCAGAAATCATCATCAGAGGAAAATGATTAGATTTACAGGAACTCAAGGCAATATACAGCAAATAAGGAGGGAGGATACATAAATGTGGGTTGATGAGGTGGTGTTCGGAGGGTGTTGGTCATAACGTCTATTTATTATTTGCATGTTGTTCTTTTCAAGCCTGCAAATGCTGGGTTCATGTCCAATTGTCTGTTAATGGCATTTTCATTGGATAGCTGCTCTTCAGGCAGTTCTCTGCCACTTTTATTATTATTATTGCCACGCTTATTTTAACGTCACCTGTTTGTTGTCTGGTGAAAATCTTGTAATCGATATTTAACCCACTTCCTATTGTCCAAATGACTTGAAATTTTGCACACTTACTCACTTCCGATAACTATACATGAATCAATAAGTTAGTTTCACTAATTGATCAATTAATCCATGTTAAGAAATGAAATTTTCATATGAAGAATAGTTAAAGATTTCACCAATAGATGGCGCTAGTAACAGATAGATATATTAAAGGAAGTGTTAAAATATTGATTACAAAATTATACTAAAACAAACCCAAGACAAAAAAGTTGAAAATAATATATATATAAATACTTTTTTAAAAACCACACTAATATGAAGTTAAAAAGTGTACTAAAAAGTAAAAAATAAGTGTCTCATACATCACTCGTAAAAAAAAAAATAAAAGCGTAGGCGCTTTCATCAATCAACATTCAAAAAACACTTAAAATTTTAGCAAAAGTACCCACCTTTTATTTTACGAGTGATGTATGAGAGACTTATTTTTTACTTTTTAATACACTTTTTAACTTAATATAAGCGTGGTTTTTAAAAAGTATTTTTATATATTAGTTAATACCTGTAAAGCTTCTTGATATACAATAATTCCTGCTTTTTCCCTCTTTTGCAAATTGAAATAAATAACTCTGGTGACAATATGCTTCCACTCAGCTCAGCCTGGGGCTACGACAAAAATATTGAATTTCTTGATTGAAAGATAAGAGTGCCAACATCACACCATGACCAGGACCAGCAGGACACTGTTTCTGTGTAGAAAGAGCACTGTAGTCTTTAATACAACACGTTATTTTTAAAAATTGAGCTCTCTTTCTTAGATTTGTTCAAGAATAATTAGTGTTGTAATTTTAAAGTGGGAAAAAAATGATTGTATTTAGACTAAATACAATTGGTGATTCCAGTTCATTAAGACATTTGAGTCTGCTACAGAGTTACAACCATTCACTCCTACACCGAGCTGCCACTGCTGCCTCTAATGGGAGGTAAAGACGAAAGTTAAATGTCAAAAGCCTGACTTATGGTGAGAAGTACCCGTGGTCCAAATTTCAAGTCTGTGGCTTAAAAACCAAAGCTAAGTAGAAAGAACAAACACAAAGAGATTATCCAGCAGACAACTAATTTACACAGAGTGCAGTATATTAGAGCGGCACAGTGGCCCAGTGTTTAGTGGTGTAGCTTCATGGATCCAGTGCCCTGGCTTTGCCTCCTGCACCAGGTGATTACTGGATGAAATCTGCATGTTTTTCCGATGTCTGTGTGGGTTTTTTATGGGGTATTCTGATTTTCAGTCCCATATCCTAAAAGTCATGCAGGTTAGTTTGACTGTGGAGACTGAACTGGCTCCAGTTTTCAATTTCAACTTCTATATACTGTATAATAATATAAAATCGGTGGTACTATTTGGTACAATGAGTGAAACACCAGAGGAACCAGCCAATGCTGGTAGAGTTGATGAAAATTGATGGTACCTCCATCCACAAACTGGTGGCATCCATGTCAGAAAGAATTGCAGCTCTTCTTTAGTCTCACAGAGTTGCACACTATTAGGTAAGATTTAGGCAGGGTTGACTCATTTTTTGTCCAGTATTTATATTCAGAATGATTTTCAGTGAAGAGTACGGGTTGATGAGTGTGCCCTGTGCATTGGACTGGCAGCCTGCCTTGTGCTTAGTGCTGCCAAGTTAAAGTCCAGCCCCCTTCATCCCTGAACTAGACTAAGTGAGTCTGTGAACATCTGCATGCATGAACTTAATGATTTTCATCAATTGATAAAGTAAAAGAAAAATGCCGGAGACTGTAAGGGTCAAGAGGTTAATGCATCTCCGAGGCTGTCACCGAGAGCAATTATAAAACTGGTTAGTCTTGATAGACCTAAAGCTTTTATCATGTTAAAGATGAGTGAACAGATGTTTGGGTGTAACCAGTCAGTCTGGAAGAGTAGAGAATCCACAGGGGGAGGTGGTAACCACTGATTTTTACTTTCTCGTATACAAAGTATAGAGAAAGTATAGTAATCATGAAATCTTGACGTTTTAGACCTCCCTGAGTCCGAAAATACAGTTTTTTGGAATTTTGTCTGTGTGTGTGTCTGTGTGTAAACACAATAACTCAAAAACGCAACTAAATAGATGGATAAAATTTGGCATGTGGTTGTTACACCAAAATTGTAGATCTGTATTAACTTTTGGCCCAAATCCTCCACCTGGAAGTGGTACTTTACCTGAACACATACTCATTTTTTTTTTTCATTCATGCAGCTGCAGAGTCCAATTTATTCAATTTTACTTTAATAATAATTGTTCAATATATTATTAATTTGATTTCATTTATTGTTGATGGTTCTTTAATGTACATAATATAAAAATATAGTCATTGTCTTGCGGTTTACTCCTCAAATATCCATCCCCATATCTGAGTATACAAGAAAGTCTAAGGGAGACCACTGCCGATTTTTAAAAGAGGTGAACTTCTTAAACTGTCTCTGGAAGGGATGAACCTTCTGACCCATAATAGATGCATTAAGCTCCCATTTCAATGTTACAACTGGTGGTGCCCTCCGGAAGTTGAACTTCACAATGTGCATCAAAGTGAAAGTTACCTCATGCCACATACTGTACTAACACATTTAGTTTCATGTCACTTAGGCCACAATGCACCTTCTTCTAAAATTCTTGAAGTCCTCATAAACTGCATTAGACACACAGCATTTTGGCAATTAGAAATAAACTCTTTAACAATTTTGAGATGTTTCTGTTCCAAAAACCTGCCACACCTATAAAGCAATAGGCCAGATCAGCTGTGCTTTTCTGTCTTACTTAACTTGCCAATTCTGCATTACATTAAAGCGTAAAGGGTTGTCAGCATGGCCACCTGACCACGACAGGACCCATCAGGTACCATTCTCAAAAAGTGAGAGCAGTCCGCTTCATGCCAGTGTGGACAATTAATGGCTGGCAGGGCCTTGTAGGCCTTCGAAGTCTAGAGGGTGTCCCTGAAAGGAAAGCTCTTGGAATACACATAAGGGCATTTGACCCTTCATTGTCATTTTCCCTTGACATTCTCTGCCACTGAATTCAAAAAAGTACAATTTTGGTTATTTTTTTAATTTGAAAAGATTCATATGGGTGCAACAGTGAAAAGGAGAGTTCCTTAAAGTGTGTGGGAAAGTGGCCATTCCAGCCTTAATGACTGCAGTTTCAGGATCTTGTCAACTTGAGGATGTCAGATTACATAACTAAAAATCATAGGGGATGGCAAATTACAGCACTTTGTACTGATTTCAAAAATAATGCGAGTTTACTGCACACTGATGGCTAATTATCATGCTTGTTAACAGTGCACCTGGCACCTGGAGTGGCACCTTTTTATTTTTCTTTTTCAATTCTATTGTAATACAACTAATATGAGAAGAGACAGGCCTCTCTTCTGTTTGCACAGTCCAATAAACACCAGCATTCCTTCTCATCTTGTGGCCACATTATATGCATTATACTTTCAGATAAGCACTCATTGGTCACCAGTTCTCGCACGCACACCGTATTGCCCTTACGACTTTTTGATTTGTAGGGGTGAGTCACAAATTAGTTGGGTCAAATCGTATAACTCTGCGAATCACTAAGATTACGTAAATGAAGTCTGCGACTGAAAATCTTTGGAAAAGTCATGCAATGTGACAGGGTATTTAAGCAAACAATCCTGTCCTACCCCACTGGTTTAACAGACATAACGGCAGGTGTTTTTAGCAAATGTCCATTTCAGGTTTGATATTCAACATTGTTGAAGCTGACCTTACTGTAACCACCCAGAAGATCCAGAGCTGACTGAAACCACACTTAAATTAGAGCAGTTTATACTTCTATACACCTTGTGGGTGTGCATTTGTTTGTTTTTTTTCCCAGCTTTAACTTACAGATTTGTCCACTGAAGGGGTCTCACATAAGCATAAAGCTACTTAGGTTAGGAGTGCGATGATTGAGGTTCATGGCATTGCATATTTTAAATAAATAATCATAAGTCCTGGAGCGTGTAGGCTCCAGGCAGGTGCAGGTGAACATCAGAACGTGCACACACAACTCCAAAGTTGATTGGGGTGCTTGGCTGATCATACATTCAGTCAAAGGATTCATTCACACCTCGGAGCAGGCCAAGGACAGCACCTATACAGCATCTCCCTGTTAAAAAAGGGAGCCTGCACAGTGAAATCAGGAGAAGGAACAATGCAAAGAGAACGATATAAGACAGTCGGGAAGACAGTTGAATGTGAACAGACAGGTGGAAGCTAGACGACAATGGCAGAGACTGGGTGACTGGGCCCTGTGAGCGGAACAAAGTGAATGGCACTCTGTGGGGTGTCCCTGCTGAACAGTGTAGGAGTGGGGGCATGGAATGAACCTCCCAGGGATCCAGGTAGTGCCATGCTTGAGTATGGGATGATGGAGGTCAGGGTGTGTGCATCACAAAGGATGCTGGTTGAGGCAGATGGGATGGAAGTCAGGAGAAGTGGATGAAGCTGTCAGCGTCTCTGGCAGTTGGAAGACCCATTGCGGTGAGATGGGGAGACGTGGCATGAAAAACATGCTGGGTTGGCTGAAGAAAGACTTAATACCTGGGTTTGTTTTATCTGGATTTGAATGACTTTCATTTCCACTAGATTTTGATGGATAATTTATTTGTTGAAGATGCACTGCACATTAGGACACTGAAGCCCTCAACCACTTTGCACCTACCCTTGCTGACTGAATATGTCCTCATTTGCCCAGCTCATGCTCGGTCTATTACTATCAACAGTCCTGGGTTCAAGCTGTCAAGGACCGTGGAGCTAACCCGGACGATCACAAGAAGAATTAAAAATAGAAAGTAAAACACACAATAAACAATTTATCCATCAATCATATATAAAAAACCTCAGAAAACATTAACAGATCAAATTATACATAGGAAAGGCACTAAATAAAGGCATTATATAAACATAGATAGAAACTTTATTAATCCCACGTAAAATTGCAGGATTACAGCTACAGACAAAAAAAAGGTGCAAGCATACAGAACATATAACAAGAATTATAATAACCTTAAGTATGCTAACAAGGTACAAATACACACCTAAAATCAGTTATCTATAAATAAATTAGCAAAATGTAGGTATTTACTAATTGTGAAGTGTTCAGAAGTACACTTACGCAGTACAGGAGGTCCATGGCCCAGCATATTGCACATGGCGTCAATGTCTAATAAGATGTCTGCTAGACCAGCTCAGTACCATTCAGCACACACCCGTCCTCCGGGTGACTCATTATAGACCCTCATGGCCGAGAATAGAAATGAGCACACATTAGCACTCCCTGGAGCAATGCAGAAATCTCAGTCTGTTACTACAGTACATGCACTCCTCTGTTCAGGAAAAACCTCATGCAAGGGGTGAGAGTTGTTGCCCAGGATAGTCATCATCTTCCCAAGTGACCTCTGCTCAACCACTTCCTCCAGCCGGACTCCCAAGAGTAAACTAGCCTCTGTAATCAGTTTATCACCTGCACTAATGCCATTTCCCTGGAATACTACATATATCTATGCAAAAAATATGACTAATAATAAAAAGAAGAATGCAAAAATACAAATTTCAATAAAGAACATTACATAAATACCAACAACACAAGGGACCAGCCAAACAAGGACACCTCCACAGTGTTGTTAACACAGCAACTAACATCCATCCATCTATCCATTATCCGACCCGCTATATCTGACTGAGTCACAGGGGTCCACTGGAGCCAATCCCAGCCAACTCGGGGAACAAGACAAGAAACAAACCCCAGGGTGCCAGCCCACCGCAGGGCACACACACACACCAAGCACACACTAGGGACAATTTAGAATCGCCAATGCACCTAACCTGCATGTCTTTGGACTGTGGGAGGAAACCGGAGCACCCGGAGGAAACACAACTAAAATGGCCTAAATAATTCTAAATCTTTCAAATGCAGAAGACAGTTGTTACTCCATCTCAGGAACACAGTTCTCCTTGCAAAGCACATGAATTTCAAGTACTCAGAGAGTTACATGCTCATGCCTTGTGGCCGACTCTACCGTGTCCATCCACCTATTTCAAGCCTTAAATGGACCTAACCCAAGTTTGATCATCAAACACGGAGTGAGGTAAATCAGTTGGGCAAATTCCAGCCTTACTTAGTAAAAAAAAAATATATGTATATATGACCAGTATGCACCCTTTCCCCATCACACAAAGACACTGAAGTTCTCATTTATTGTTAAGCATGTCGGCATATCACTTCCCAACACAATGTGAGGTGCCCCTCTGTGGAGTTGGAATGCTTTCCCTTTGGTGTCATGAGTGGCTGTGGGTGGACGCCATGCAATGGAGTGTTGGAGAGGCCATGTCAAGTGGGTTTAGCAACCAGCATTCACAAATAGGCATAAATTAAATGCAAACAGAGTGAGGTTAACACGCCTAGTTCTGCATCTGAGAAAATGTGCTCTGTTTTATTCCTCTGTAATGTAATCCAGCTTCAATACTGCACTTCTCTGTGACCCACCTCTGGGCAAACATTTGCTGTCTATTGAGCACAAAAAAACAAAGTCACATTATTACACTCTCGGGAGGGAGAAGAACGATGCTTAAAACAGCTGCAATGGCTACTTTTGAATTAAACAGCATCCATCTTGCCCACACAAGATAATGTTATAGTCTGAAATCTCTGTGGGATAAAAACAAATAGCTTGCTACAGCCTTTTCCACAAATAACCTTAAACTACCGCACCTTGAGAAGAGAAGTATAACAGCAGAAGCACCTTCCACTAGAGATTCACTAGTGCATCTTCTGAAGCTATTTTTTATTAATACAGAAGCTTAAAAAGGCAACACTGATCACCAGGCAGGAACCAACTATGGGGAAAAGGCCAGACTATCATTGAGGTCACTCAAGTCAGGCTAAATGTACAGTTACCAATTACTCTGCTATGTAAGATTTTAGGTTATGGGAGAAAACTGGACAAATTAGAGAAAACCCAGCTGGTTATGAGGCACAGCAGGTGACACCTACAGAAGAGCCCTAAATCTTGGAGTTCTGAGGTTAAATACAGTACAGTAACCTTCCATAATCATATCATCATAAACTATTCATCTGTCCATTTTTCACTTAATGGGATTGTTCAGAGCTAGCAGCATTATTGTGAAGAGCCAAATCCATGCAAGATGCCAGTCCTTAGGCAAACTGCTTCACACACCTACACATTTTGGATTTTGCAGTCATCGCCAAGTCTTTGGACTATTAGAGAAAACTGGCATACCCACGTGGACAAGAGGTAAGGTCAACAGTGCACAGACAATTCCTAGGCCAGGAGTTGATCTCAAGTTCCTGAAGCTATGAGAGAACAGAGAGCTGCCCACTGTACCATCTGTAAGTACTCTTTGGATTTATCTTCATATGAAGTCTTCATCATCAACACTATCATAAACCATCTACTGGTCAATGCTATTTCTGAACTCCATTTACTAAACATGCTTAAGCCAAGTTTCAGGTCCCTGGAACTACTTGATCTAATGCAGATTCACAGAGAACACTACCACTGACCACTTATTTAATCTATTTTACGTACTGTCGGTGAAAATTACATCATGTAAAAAATTTCAAATGCGGTATTGCAGTACATACATTAGTTTAATTTACTGCTCACCAGTTGTACAACAGATGCCAGCCAAAGCATTAAGACACAGTCTGCCTGTGAGGGCTTCCCTGATACTCCATGCACCTTTAATGCTCTCCAGCATAGCTGGTGACATCCTCCTTTTCCTAACTAGGACATCACGTCATTTTGTAATACTGGCTAATTTTTAACACAAGGCTCCATGTCAATAGGCCCCTTGTTTGTAGTGGACACCTGTTTATCTTGCTATTTTAAAGTGTTAGCTGTTAGCTTGAAAATGAGTGGAGTTAAATCTACTGTTATAGTCTGTTCTATGTACTCTTTTATATGGTAAAAAATGCAACACATGAATATTGTTTATTCTGGTATTGTGGATGTCTGCTCATCCAGGCATTATGAGACCCATTTTACCCAGTTTAGAGTGGTGGAGGCGATGGATGGAAGCGAGCCTGGACTGGATAGCAGTCCATCACAGAGCACGGCCACATTGGCACACACTGAACTCACTTAAGAGTTGCCATCCAACCTAAGATATTGGGAATGAAGAAGAAAAAGCCACACAGACAAGTCACTGGGCAATAAGACAGAGGCATTTACTTCTGCTTTACAAATAAAAAGAAAAGCCAAAACCTTGCAATGTATACCTACTTATAGGCATTAATACATTTTTTGTCATATTTTTAGGGCACCTGATGATTTTCATGTAAATACACTAAACAACATTATATGTGAATTTGTTAGTACACTGAGTTTCTAGTAAAAAGACAAGCAAAATGACACCTTTTATTGGCTAACTAAAAAGATTATAATATGCAGGCTTTTCGAGGCAATTATATCAAGATCACACCTTGCCTGAAGAAGGGGCCTGAGTTGCCTTGAAAGCTTACATATTGTAATCTTTTTAGTTAACCAATAAAAGGTGTCATTTTGCTTGACTTCTCACTACGTTCATAATGGCTAACACGGTACAACACCCTAGTACTAGCAGAAAGACAGCAATAATTCATTTGTTACTGTTTTGTATCTGACCTTGGCATATCCCATTGGGAGTGTCCCACTTACTTTTTGTTCGAAATTCAAAGCCGATGGTCTTGTCAGATCACACAGCCACAGGATATTAAATACAATGAACAGTCAAGCAACCCAGAGCCTGTATAAATGCTATCCTTATTATAAGCTTTCCAGGAAAAAAGTACAGGGACTCACCTGAAATCCTGTATTGTTTGTATTCTGCACTCCGTCAGTAACGCTGCACTGTTCAGCAATATCCAGAAAGACAAGAGAGCAGTGGCAGGTGCTCACCTAGCACTCGCACGTAAGCTGCTGAAGAGATAAGACTTGCCCAGAACTTGCTCTGCCACAAAGTTGTGTTCTGTGTAAGGAAGGCCAAACCCTGTTCTTCAGAGGGTGGAGACAGTGACACACCATGCACAGAAAATCTGCATGGATCCGCCTTGGTTGTCTTTCCCTGGGTGATTCAGAATTCTTTACATTCTACTGAAAATGTCATCGTGGTGAATACCACTTTCATCGCCAGTGTTTCAAACACGTAATCGCTGTGTCCGGGTGTTGTAACCGCAGCCTCCCTTGCTGAGAAAGTTCTGACAAAAAAGTGTGAATGAGCTGTGAAAAGAGCCTCTTGAACCAAGTCCTCTCTGGAGATGCTGCTTTCTGCTGCACACTAGATGGAGGGTGAAACAGTAGTTGTACTGCATTGTCAATGGTAAAATTTGATGTCTTCGTGACATTCACTAGCATTCTAATGCTCTGTTAATCTGAAATCATGGAGGCGCTTATGAATAAATTATCTATAATAAGAAAAACTTATCAGCTACCTTGCATAAAGTGAACTGTGAAAGTTACTAAGAGGGGGATTTGTGTGATGAGTTGGTCAAGAGAAGTGTAGCTCCTATACAAGTCCAAATATCCGGGTTCAGTTCTCACTCTGGGCTTTATCAATGTGTCAGAACACTCATTTTCTGGCCCTTCTAAAGATGTTTGTGTGTGTATTGGGATATTTCATGGCTCTAGACTGGTCTTGGCAGCAGGAGAGACTACAACTCAAGGAATGATTCCCTGATCTGTACTCACTTAGTACTGACAGTAATTAAAAAGGAAGGTTTAGAAAATAATGAACAGAAAGGGAATTTGATACATGGCCCCCGAAGCCCCTATGTCATTTAGTTATTATTCCAAATAGGGTCAAAAGTCAGGGATGTGAAACAGCTAAGGACAGCAACACTACATAACTTCTCCTACAATTTTCAGTGGTAGTCTTTGTTTACATTTTTACAGATAAACTATAAAAACACGAGACTAATGATCTTGTTGAAATGTGTCTCTTGTGCTGCTGGTGATCCAATACATTAAATCAAACTTTAGAAAATGTAAATATAGTTTATCGTGGTGATAGAGAGTGAGGACATGTTGTATGTGTTGTCAACATGACATTAAGAATGGAACTCTTGTGGTGGACCACAGAGGTCCTTACCCAGCTGGGACAAGTTTGGTACAGAAGGACCAGGAGAGAGGGCTTATTCTGAATACTGTCTTCCTCGGATTGATAAATGGCAGTCCCCTTGGCTTACAGCAGGGCCACGGGTTTGGGGCATGGAAGTTCAACCCTGCTGGGGCCCGTTGATGTTTACTGTGCCCTGTTTGGCAGCACTTCCACCACACCAGCCAGTGCTGCTCAGAGAAGGATATTGGACACCTGGGGTCCTTCTGGGTGTCCTATAAAAGGGGCCAGTTGCTTCTACTCAATGGCCAGAGTCGGGACAAAGAAGGACAAAGCGTGTAAGAAGGACTGGAGGTGAAGGGACTGTGATATACTTGGTGTTGTGAACATTGTGTTCTTGTGGGGAACGAAGAAAGCAATTCTCCAGCTGTAAAATAAACGTTTGCTGCGTTGTGAAACTTGTGTCCTACCTTTCTATGTCGGTTTAGAACAGCTGTACACACCCTGGGTTTCACACTCTATTTTGCACATGTTATGCTACTACTACTGATCTTACAAAAATCACAGAGAGCCGCAGTGCATGTCTAATACCATTAGTTGTGTGGTGTGACACCACAAAATGATTCAGTTATGGTGTTCTACAACTCTATACGATAAAATCAAACTAGCAATTGTATTGTCAGAAGCTGCAAGTTGTAGAGGTGTGTACCTGTTTTTGCAAAAGTCAGCAGCAAATGAACTCTCAAATGTAACCTTAATACCCAGAAAACCCACAAACAGTGAGAAACATTGGCAACTGCAAGGAAAGTCAGGCAGCAAGTGAATGGGACCATGTTAGTGGAGGAGAGGCTTGTCAAATGTTGGAGCCAGCAAAGATGTCAGCTCAATGTTTTCTTTGCTGGACCGTGACAGAGTAGAGAAAGAAGAAGGAGGCAGTGAAATTTCAGCTTATTCCCTTGTGCTGCCAAAATGAAGTGACCTTGTGTTACTGTGGTGGATCCATATTAGATTTGAAACTGTGTGACAAATGCCACCCAAGAAGGGAAACCTGCTACATTGTCTACATCTAACAAAGTTGGGGTAAAAGGCCTGAAAGAAGGCCAACACATTTACAATTCATTCTTGGTCCTTCCCGCCCTTAACAAGAAATCCCTTGATACTGTGCAACTGATTAATATTTGGATAGTTGTAATAAAACTGTTAACGGATAATGCAGGACAAGTGCACCCCAAAATTTAGAACTACTATGAAATTTATAAAAAAATACAGGGTCTTCATCATACAGGAACTCATTGGTTCCTGAAAACAAAGTTCCTGTGGTGGAAAAATGCCTTATCATTAGCAGGTGATGGTACAAGTACTGCAGTGATAGAAGGCTGGCTGAATTTAGGAGGGAGTTTAGGTGTCAACGTCTTTGAGATAGAAAGAAGCAATGTTCTTTGTCCATAAACTTTAAAACTTTTTGATCTTCTAGCTTTAGTTTGCTTTCTTATTTTTATTATCTTTACAGATAAACATCATCCAAACATATTACTAACACATTTATGGAACTGGTAATTATATATAATAGATGCATTAAAAGATCTAAGCAATGATACTTCATGGATATCAGACTCTTGGGGAATTTCACTTGAAGGAGAACCCTAGACATGACCATTGCATTAATAGTACAATTGTGCATGGCTCCAAATTTCAGAATTATAAGAATTTACAACGAAATATAAAGTTGAAGTGAACCCATACCAACATCCATCTATCCAACCATTTTTCAAGCCAGTTTTTCCAGAAAGCCTACACTATCACACTGGGACCAACCCAAGGTGGCTGCCAGTCCAGTTTTGGTGTAAATTTGACTCTCTGTAAGTATTTTAATCCATTTACTCCAGCCTTTTTGAGATTCACCAGTTTAGTTAGTAGCATTCCTTTCATCTTTGAAAACTCATATGTGCATACGGAGACAATGCATAATCCCACACAGGCGGTGGTCTAGTCAAGAATCAAGTAGAGGTTGAGAGGCTGCATCAATCCATTGACAATTAAGGAAGAGAAAATGTAAGAAGAACAATTATTGTTCAGAAATTCTCTGGAGACCATACACATAATTAACAGTAGAGCAGATGAATAAGATGTCACAGTCACAGACCCCTCCGTGAACACAACTTGATGCCTGTCTCTGCATCAACAATCCAGCTCAGTCATTAAACACCTACGTGAAATACACAATTATTTCAAGGCAACCCAGAAAAATGATGTTCTTGAGTCATTATCAGGTTTTAGATTCAGAGTTAACCACTGAAATCAGAAGAGCACTGATAAATTAAATCAAGTATGCTGCCCACTTGTACCGTATGAGTGTGCCTGTGATGGAGTTAGAGTTTGCCTTTCATGAGTGCTGCTGAGAAAAATGGATGAAAAGACAAAACAACATTACCAAATATGGAGCTAGCTGAGTTTGGCTGAGGATGATTTGGACTATGGCATACTCAGTGACCGACAGTAAAACAGACAGAGGAAGGGATTGGGAAATTAACAAATATTGTTAGCTTCTTTGTGTCTGTGCAGTCAATATCTGTGTGTTACCATATTTTGTGCTTCAGGCAGAAGGTGTTGCTGAAGGGCAAAAATGAAAGAATACACCAAGAAAGCTTCAAAGCTGTAATACTGATCTCAAAGGTATGCTTTATCATACCTGAAAACTGAGCTCCATAAAAATAAATATAGGCAGACGCCCAAAGCTCAGATGTGAGAACAATGTGTGAACAAAGATAAATATGAAAATAAGAAAAGAATAAAGATGAAACCGCGAAAAGGGGAAAGAGCTTAATTTTTAAAATATTCAGAGAATGAAGGTGCTTTGGACAGCCAAGAGGCTGCTGAAGTACAGATACGACACACATCACTTGATAAAGGTTGCCAAAACCAGGAAAATGTCAACATTCACATAATCAATATTATTAAAACTAAAAATTATGGAAATTTACCTTTTATTATGTTTTTATTCATCATTTCTTGATGGATATTTTACAAGTGAAAAAATACATAAAAATGGAAGTAATGCATAGAAAACTGAATAAAAATAACACCTAGGTGTTTGTGTATCACAGAATCTTGGATTATACTATTCCTGATGGACGCAATGCTTACAAAAATAAGATGTAACCAATCAAAAGGAAATATATCTTTTTAATGTGTGATACCACCAGGAGCACACACATGCCAATCATAGGGACAATGAATTGCATGATGGTCAGATGTTCAAGTAAGAATTTCACTGCACTCTGTACTCATGACAGCAGTACTACTACATAATATTAAGGAAAAGACACCCATGCATGCCTGCTACTGCTAGTTGTGTAATGCGATATCCCCAGAAACTCTACATCTGTCTGTGGCTCGATACAACAAAATCAAACCCGAATGTTATCATAGTGGCAAAATGTGACAATATCATTGCAACTACATGTGCAGTATCATGTTTTGTACATCGACTGCAATGATCTGCCATACTGACATAGAAATTTTTGTTGGTATCCTTTCACAAAAAAAGAAGGCAATTGTCTCTGAAAAAACCTAAAATTGACAAAAGTGATTGGCACCTATTATAGTTTATTCTGTATTCAACAAAAAAAAATCAGACTTTGCTTTAAAGTTTTGAATATTTCAAATAGTAACACAAATGAAAATGGCTCAGGCAAAAATAATGGGACCCTTAACCTAATATTTTGTTGCACAACCGTTAGAGGCAATCACTGCAAACAAGTGATTTCTGTAGCTCTCAGCGAGACTTCTGTACCCATCCACAGGTAGTTTGGCAACTGCTGTGTCAGTTTTGAAGGGTGTCTTCTCAAGACTGCTTTATCAGGTCTTTCCATAGGTCTTTCAATAGGATTCAAATTGGGGCTCATAGAAGGTCACTTTAGAAGAGTCTAATATTTTGTTCTTAGTGATTCTTGGGTGCTTTTAGCTGTGTGTTTTGGGTCATTACCCTAATGGAGGGTCCATGACCCACAACAGAGACAGAGCTTTCTGACACTGGACAGTACGTTTCACTCCAGAATGTCTCGATAGCCTTGAGATTTCTTTGTTTCATGCACAGACTTAAGTCACCCGTGCCAGATGCAGCAAAGCAGCCACAAAGTACAACTGAGCCTCCACTATGTTTTCATAATAGTTATCCTGTTCTTGTCTTTAAATCTTTTTTTTTTTGTCCATGGACGTATTGTAGAGCTGATGGGACTTGCCAAAAAACTGCAGTTTTTGTGTCCAACGGACACTCTCCCAGAATCACTGTAGCTTGTCAATATGCATTTGCAAATTCCAGTCAAGTTGAGTCCACCTGGTTCTACTTTTATTGAGTCCAGTGTCACTCAAAAAGTGACAGATGGTGTGATCAGATACTGATGGACCTTGACATTGGAGCTTGGATCTCCTTGGAAG
Source organism: Polypterus bichir lapradei (assembly GCA_026402145.1). Taxonomy (NCBI): domain Eukaryota; kingdom Metazoa; phylum Chordata; class Cladistia; order Polypteriformes; family Polypteridae; genus Polypterus; species Polypterus bichir. The sequence continues at coordinate 61,153,670 of JANRMT010062790.1, read as the reverse complement.
TTGTCCTTGTCTTTTTGTCCACCATTCTCACTATTCTGCCCATTCTGGGCTTGATTTTCCTATTGTGGCCACATCCAGGGTGATTGGCTTATCGTCCCATGAACCTTAACCTTCTTAATAATATTTGCAACTGTTGTCACAGGAATATCAGCCTTTGCCTTTAACATGCTTGTCTATAATTTTCTTTCTGTTCTCCTCACGCAGCTCTCTCCTTTGCTTTCTCTGGTCCATGTTCAGTGTGGGACACACGATGATACTAAACAGCAGAGTGACTACTTTTATCCATTTAAATTGGCTGAATGATTGACTGCGTGATTGGAGAAAAGTAAGATACTAATTTAAGAAAACAGCTAGTTTAAAAAAAAAATCACTCTAGTCCAATTATTTATGATCTTTTATAGGGGTACCAACAAATGTGTTGAGACCATTTTAAAATATCTTTGTAGAAAAAGCAATACTTGATCTCTTGTCACACTTGCTTTAGTATACTTGATTACATATCAAAGGCATGCAGATATACAGTGGACAACTGTTTTTCATTTAATCACTTTTCAAGAGGCAGACAACACTTTTTCAATGAGATACCAACAAATCTGTCCACATCTGCATGTCTTCTGTATCATGTGATTGGAAATGGGCATGGAACTGTGTAAATGATAAGGCCGCAGCCATGTAAATGATGTACACATAATGGCAATGATGATTAGAACATTAGCACAATCTAGACGAGAACAGGCCATTCAGCCCAACAAAGCTCGCCAGTCCTATTCACTTAATTCTTCTAAAGAAACATCAAGTCTAGTTTTGAAAGTCCCTAAAGTCTTACTGTCTACCATGCTAGCCTAGTTGCTCTTCTCTGGACATTTTCTAGTGCTACTATGTCTTTTTAGTCGCCTGGAGACCAAAACTGCACACAGTAGTCCAGATGAGGCCTCACCAGTGCATTATAAAGCTTGAGCAGAACCGAATTGGACTTGTACTCCACACATCAAGGCACTATATAACCTAACATTCTGTTTGCCCTCTTAATGGCTTCTGAACACTGTCTGGAAGTTGATAGCTTAGAGTCCACTATGACTCCTAAATCATTCTCATAAGGTGTACTCTTGATTTTCTGATTGCACATTGTGTAGTTAAACCTAACATTTTTACCTCCTATGTGTAACACTTTACATTTACTGACATTAAATTTCATCTGCCACAAATCTGCTTAAGTCTATATGCTGTCCAAGTCCTTCTGTAATAATTCAAAGGATTCTATGTTATCTGTCAATCCACCTATCTTGGTATCATCTGCAAACTTAACCAGCTTGTTACTTATATTAATATCTAAATAATGTATATATGTATTTAAAATAGCAGTGGCCCTAGCACTGACCCTTGCAGAACACCACTCTTTACATCAGCTGATTTTGATAAGGTACATTGTACCATCACCCTCTGCTTCCTGTGTCAAAGCCAGTTCTGCACTCATCTAAAACCATCTCCCTGAACTCCCACTTCTTTTAGTTTGATGCCCAACCTCTCATGTGGCACCTTATCAAATGCTTTCTGAAAGTCAAGGTAAATAATATCATATGCTCCACTTTGATTGTGTCCTTTTGCTGCTCCCTCATAGAATTCCAGCATGTTAGTTAAACACGACTTCCCTCTTCTGAGCCCATGCTGACTGTTCAGAAAAACTCCCATACTTACCATGTGCTGCTCAATTTTATCCTTAATAGTTCCTTCCATTACGTTTCCTGTGATGTATGTTAAGCATACTGGCTTATAGTTGCTTGGATCTGCCCAGTCACCCTTTTTATATAATGGGATGATATTTGCCATTTTCCAGTCCTTCGGAATCTCTCCAGTGCACAGTGACCTCCTAAAAATATGTGTCAAGGGTTTATATATTTACTCGCTAGCCTCCTTAAGAACTCAAGGGTAAATATTATCTGGTCCTGGAGATTTGTTTGATTAATAAGCCTATTTAATCTGAGCAGTACTTCTCCCTCTACAATTTCCAAATCTCAGAACCTCCTTAGTACTCCCATTTACTGCTGAGAGGTTATCCACTTCGTCATTTGTGAAAACCTCAGAAAAAGGCTTATTGAAAGCATCCACTCTTTCACTGTATGTCTCTTTTAATCCCCTTTTACTATTCCTGATGTACTTCACTTCTTCTCTGATCTTTTACTACTAAAATACTGAAAGAATCTGTTAGGGTCGTGTTTCGCCTTATCTGCTATATTCCTCTCCAACTGTTTTTTAGCATCCCTGATATCCTTCTTAAGATTTGCTTTCATGTTCTCATATGCCCTATGATTCACTTTGGAGTTATTAGCCTTATATGCCTTATACAGCTGTTTTTTCCTTTGAAAACTTTTTATTAACCAACTGCAGAGTTTTTTAAAATTTCCTATTAATTCCAAATGTATGTACCTCTCCTGCATTATCTGTAAAATATTTTTAAACCTGTTCCACTGCTCCTCGACTGTCTCCGCACTTAAAAGCATATCCCAGTACATCCTCCTTAGACTTTTCCGCATCTGCTAAAAATTTATCCTACCAAAGTTAAACTTAACAGTTTTAGTCTTTGCATCTACACTCCTACAAAATACTGAGAATTGTATTACATTATGGTCACTTGACCCTAGTGGTTCAATCACCTCTACACCCTCAATTCTATCCTGATTATTACAAAATACTAAAACCAGAGAGGCTTCACCCCACATTGCTGCTTCAACATACAGTGTTAAAAAACAGTCACTAATTATGTCAAAAAACTCCTGCTCTTGTGCTGCACAATTTGCAAAGTTAATATTCGCATAGTTAAAGTCCGCCATGACTATAATACCCCCTGTAAACCTGCCTTTTTAATATTATTAAAAAGATGTGTGTTTAAATTACTGTCTGCACTGGGCATTCTATAACACATTCCTAAAATAATCTCCTCTTTCCCTAATGTTTCCAGGCGAAGACACATGTCCTCACTAAGATGAGGCTCATCGTCCAACTGAAGAGGACTTGTGTTTAAATTCTGTTTGACATAAATGGCAACCCCCACCTCCTTTTCTGTTCTGTCTATCCATCCTAAAACACTAAAACATGTGTATCCCTCTATGTTATACTCAAAGATCTCCATCTTTGTTATTTAGCCAGGATTCCATTACTGCTTTAAAATCATTATTATTCTCCTCTACATACAACTCCAGCTCACTTGTTCTATTTTTGATGCTTTTAGCATTAAGGCAAGCTATTATTAATGTGTCACTCCTTTAACTTTTACATTTAAAACTATTGTTTGTTCCTCCACGTACAGTTGAAAACCTTGCCTGTCCTAAACTCCCTGACCCCCATGCCCTAGTTTAAACAATCCACGACTAACCTACTCATACGCCTCACAAACACACTGGTGCCCCTCCAGTTCAGGTGCTGGTATTAGAACACAAAACAATATGGCATTGCCAGAATATTGATTCAGAAATAAACTGAGAAATGCATATGTCAACAATGAAACAAAATGATACCACACTTGTAAAAACCAAGATTCTTCACACACTTCGTGTAAGCAGATAGATAGATAGATAGA
>JANRMT010062790.1:61059375-61150086 GCA_026402145.1 Polypterus bichir lapradei | reverse complement strand
AGATAGATAGATAGATAGATAGATAGATAGATAGATAGATAGATAGATAGATAGATACTCACCTTCAAATTCTGCAATAAATTAAAAGTCAATTACAAGATTTCAAAATGAAATGTTATGAAAAGAATAGAGCATTATAGATTTATTAGATGTGGGGATTCCAAAATAATAAAATACAGTTTGGGACACAATTCAGACCAGAAAACTGTAACTAAACAACCAGGTCAGAGCTAACAGTATGTTTTTGATGTCTCCCCCCCGAAAAACAACACAGAGCTCCAGAAAATAACTAAATACTGTACTCACAACTGAAGATTCCAGAAGGATCTATCTGACTTGAGAACAAACACAGCTCCACCCTCAAAGTGAGTCAAAGGTAGACTTTCAAGAAGAACTAGGAAGGCCACTGGAGGCTGCGATTAATTTGAATGTTGCTGGAAAATTCTGCGAGCTGCAGCAATCTGCTTTTGTTCTGCAGGGCGGTGGATATAAGTTACTTAGTTTTTGGGAGCATTAATCATAATCATAATTAGTATCTCTTAACAACCAGAAAATAATGTTGAAACACATTATTCATAAATCATTATTTTTATAAAGAAAAATAAATAAATAAGTTCACTTTTGAAACACAACTCTTGGATATAAAAAAGGCATTTTGTTCTTTTTTAAAAGAAAAAGCCAATGTGGTGTATTATTTTGACTCATCTGCCTTATGTTGAACAGTACACAGCTTACAAAGCAGGGGACCGCAAATACCTTAAGATGGCCAAATGTTGTTGGTTTTTAATATTAACATTCTTAATTACTCAATCAAGATCATTAAATAATCTGTGTGGGAAATTTTACATTTTATTTTGTTTTTTACTTGATTTTTGAGCCCTTGATTCAAGGTACAACACAAGTGATAGCTTCTATGACTTTGCTGATGTGGAAAATGCCTCCAATGTTTATATTCATTAATCTCCTACAAATACTGTACAAGAATAGCAAAAACAAAACAGACATTGTAGCCACATTCTGTAAATACACAAGCATTTAAACCAAAGGGCATTTTACAATTCGTATTTCTAAAACTATTTCCTCATTTTCTTTCCCTACAACTGACAAAAAACAAGTACACGATTATTAAAAAGCCAATTACTATGAATTAACCAACCTTGTTTATAGGTGTTGCAACTGATATAAAAAGTTTAAAGAAACCTCTTCATTGTATACACGTGAGTGCATGGAAACAAGTCCAACCTGTAATATTGGTGCTTCTCAGCCATCTTCTGTAGTGTCAGAGCAACACACCCAGGCTCAATTGTTTAAGAATTTCAGGCATCTGTAGATTTAGTAAAAAGGGCCTGCCTTCTGCTGGAATGTAAGCTGCTTGTGTCTGTTTAAAACAATAAAGTCAGCTTTGACCGCTTCTGCAATATTTTATGCTTTACAAATTATACGGACACATTCTGTCAGAAGATGGCATCTGCATATTCACAGGCTGGTGGTACTTACATATTATCTCGTTCAAATGGCGCGTTTTGTCACTTACACAGACTCATGTGCCTCTTTATTAGATACATCTGCTTATTATCTCCTCCAACAAGCAATCAGTAGCTGCAGCTCAGTTTATATAGCAGGCATCATCAAGAGGTGTAGTTGTTGTTCACTGAGACATCAGAGAGGGTAAGGGAGTCTGCCCATGATACTACAGGACTACTGGAGTTGAAGATTAGAACAAAGTGAGCATATGACTGCCAAAACTGGATGAATCAGGGTCAGAAAAATGTTGCCTGGTCTGACATATCTTAATTTGTTTTTTGCAACAACAACTTGTTTCTTGTATAGCCAAAATCACACAAGGAATGCCTCAAGGGGCATAACTGTCTCTGTTTTTTTTTATGGGGCCCCCCCCCCCCAGCCTTGATTCCCTACGAAGACAACACAAAAAAGCCTGATAGGGGAAAAATGAAAGAACTTTTTGGGAAAGGCAATTCAAAGAAAGACCCCAAGCAAATAGCATGGTTACAATTTAGTGTAAACAGCATGAATCCAGACTTCGATCCTGTTTTGTGTGAACAGTACTGGCTGTTGGTGGTGTGATAGTGTGGGGTATGTGTTATTGACAAACATTAGCCCTGTTAACTCTTAAACACTGCTGCTGATCGTGTGCATCCCTTTGAAGGCTGCAGTCTACCCTTTACAAAGGAATCCTTCTAGCAAGGTAACATGCCGCGTCACAAAGAATTCACACCTCAAGCCAGTTTTCACAAACATGAAAGCTTTAGTTTACTCACATTCTTCAGATCTCAATCTGGAATGACATACTATACAATAGGAGGTTTACATACATGTGTGGCCGAAGAAATCTGCAAGAGCTACAGTGCTCTCCATAATGTTTGGGACAAAGACACATTTTGCCCCGATTTATCCTTCTGCCCCTCAGTTTAAAATTACAAATCAAACAATTCAGATGTGATTAAAGAGAACATTGCAGACTTTCAGTCAAGGGTATGTGCATGCATTTCAGTCATAGCATGCAGAAATGACAACACTTTTCCTACATGGTCCTCCCATTTCAGGGCACCATAATGTTTGGGACAGTCGGCGTCACGGGTGTTTTTCATTGCTTCATAAGATACCTGTCCTTGATGCTATAAAATTCCTAAGGAATGATTCTAGCAGCTTGTTAACGCCAGGCATTGGCAAATTCAGAGGCAAACAAAGTGGCCTTCCTATTACTAGACATGGAGTACCTAATGAAATGGCCACATAATACTCATTCCTCCATGTTGTAACAAAAAAAAAAAAAAAAAAGAACTGAGAAGCAATTGTAGGGAAACCAGTGTTTCTCATAAAGAACTTTGTAGTATGAGATATTCATCCATATTAATAATTATTAAAATAAATCATTTTTCCAGTTGTATTTAATCCTTTTCATACTTGCATTGACAGAAAAAAATGCATGCACTGGGGTTATAATTGTAAAAATGAGTCATTTCTAATCCTACAATGAATGATGTATTTAAATAAAGAAAAGTTCTACTTTACTTTACTATCATTGAACATACATACAGCATTGCACAGAATATTAGAATGAATGTTATGAAATAACTGCAAAGAAAAAAAAAAATCACAGAAGAATACTAATCACAAAAAGTGCTAAGAAGCTGCATCTGAACCTAAGATGTTCTAAATCTGAAATCAGCTATAAGCTTGCTATCTGTAACATTAAGCAGACTACTTTGAATGTTACAAGAAAATGATGCTCTGCACTTGTGAATATTAAAGGTGTTTTTTTAAGAATAATACAAAAAGAGATGTGCTGAGTTCTGTTATTCTGCACTCTTCAGTGAGAGAAAGCAATAGATGACATTATATGCAGTAAAAAAGCTTACTTATCATGACAGCTAACATGAGTTCACACCCAGCAAACAAACAGAAAGCCCAGTGTGAGCAAACATATTGGACATTAAGTGGGCAGCCAACAATGGCTCAACTGGGATTTGCACATCGGGGAAACATTTGCCCCAAAACTCTGGCCCAGTCTGGGCTAACAGACAAAGAGCCCAAATTTGGTCATGAACCTGAAAAAGGTCTATGCATGCACGCCTGATGATCACCAGCTAGGCTCTTCCCAGGTATGTGATACCACCCCGGGCTGACAGGGGGGACTGTCACTAACCGCCTTGTCGTTTTCTTTCTCCACAGTTCCAAGAAATCACTCAGTGAGGGCAACTGACTCGTAATCTTCCAGTCCATGAGCTACAAAATGACAACCGGTCAGAAGGTGGCGTCACTTATTAGGGAGACGACCTAAGGAAAGGAGCTCCGTAACTGACGATTTAATAAGCAGCCACCACCTTTATGTGCCAATTTACTTTTGTGGATTATTTACACCATCGAGAGCTGGACATGGGGAAGACATGCAACTGCACACAGGGAGGTCCCAGGATGTGAACCTTGGTCTCTTTACTATGAGACAGCAGTAATGCCCCTGTGCCAACCTTTACTGGTCCTCACCCTGAAACTTTTTTTGTTTCCTCATTATTTGTTTTCAATCAATGAAATTATGGGTAATTATGAAGATTTACAATATATTAATTAATAAAAAATAAATAAAAAACACAATACCAATATAGTATGTGGCTTTAAACTAAATTATTCTTACAAAACACAAAATACCTTTGGTACTAGTCCAGCTTTTTTTTTTTTTGGCACTGTTTCAACCTTGGACACAAAACACAAATGGATGCAATTTTAGCCAAAATAAAAATTAAACTTTATTAATTTGTTCAAATTTTTATTTATACTTCTAGAGTCAATATTTTAAACATATTCAAAATACTAATTCACTGTGTTACTTACTCTGTGAAAATATTAAAAATGGGGTAGCGATGACATCGGCCAGCAATACCAAACCATCACTGCACCAAAGGACTTACTGAACTTGTACTGCCAGCAACTGACTCATTTTGGGCCACTAGGGCAACTTTGATAACTGCCCCCACACTGGGCCAGTGCACTACTGTACTTAATTTGGTTTTCTCATGCTCTGGTTTGCCCATAGGGGGCCACAGTGTGCATGTTTGCTTATTGTGTCTCCACAGTTGCCTTCTCACACTTTGAGCTGTGTGCCACACCCAAAACACATCTCACCTGCCAAACAAGATGAACGGCTTTAGTTTACAGACAGATCTAAAACAGTGATGGGGGCTGGGGGAAAGTCAGCTTTCATGCTCAAAAGTGATAAACTTCACAGAAATAATTCCAGTATTGTGTATGACTGCACTGATGGATACTATTTATACAAATAGACATACAAACTCAACTTAATTTAGAAATAAACAATGTGATCTGCACAGGGTGTTGCTGCACCCCAAACACAACCAGAATGACACAAGTCCCAGGATAAATAAAAAGGTTTATTAACAGAAATACCTTACTAAAAGGCTTCTTATATGCTGTGCAGCCATAAATGCTCCCTTCTCCTCTCTCATTCTCACCTTGATTTCTTCTCTCCTCCCAGGCGATTGTTGTCCGGCTGCTGTCTCCCTCCAACTCTCCTGGACAAGGCTGTGCACTTCTTTTTATTGAAGATCCAGGAGAGCTTTCCATGCCACAGCATAACATGTTGGAAGCACTTTTAGGTCATATGGAAGTTCCATAAAGAAGGGAGTGTAATTCACCCCCTGTCAGCACAGCTCCCAGCATTCTCTGCCGGGTTCCGAATAGCTACTGAAGGTGAGGGATGCTGTCATCTGGCAGATTGAGGAAGCACACAGCCTTGATATGGAGCCTCCCCTATATCTCTCCATTATATTGCCCTCCCGACAAGTTAAGGGAATTGGGTCAATTCCAGCAGGGATGCAATTACAGCACATTCTACTAAGCCATCATATACAACACTGACAAATGCAATGAAACACTGTTCTGCATAGGCACCACAATTTGGTAAACATTGATGAATTTTCATTTGTATTTTTAAAGTTCCAGCCTTTTGTGGATAATACAAAGTTATTTGAAAATATAAGATGTTGCTGCATTCCAGAATGTGCTTAGATTAACAACCACACTCAGCCTCAGGCCTAAGAGCTGCATGAGACAGCAAGTGTAGCTGAGAGCCCGGGGATGTTAAACTCAGATCCTGGAGGGCTGCAGCGGCTGCAGGTTTTCCTTTCAGGCACTTTCTTAATTAGTAGCCAATTACTGCTGCTAGTAGAATGGGACTATTTTCTAAGATTCACAATTGTTTTTGTAAATAAAAAGTGGCACTCTGAGAAACTTTGATCATGGAATTACATAACATGTTTTATTAACAGAAAAAAATGGCATTTAATTATAAAAATGAACTGAGTTTGAGATCCTCACGTAAGCTGGTCATCTCTTTGGCTTGCTTTGCATCTCATAAAGGTTTTCCTTCTGTTTAAGAAGAAAAAGGAACTATTAAGGGTTCTGTATCTTAAAATGCAGGCAAAAAAGTCAGTTCTATTAGCATCAACAATTGACTACTAACGAAGAAACTACTGTGGCCCTCCAAGATCAGAGTTTGCTCTACACACACACAGATCAGTAAGTAAAATACTGTGCACTTAGAAGTTCTGTACAGAGTTAATAAAGCAATTGCAGCAAATGCTTTTAAGCACAGATAATGTCAGAAAAATACAACTGCACAAATATAAGATTTCATGAGTTTTATATTTTTATGTATGTGTTTGGAAATGCACTGATCAGTGTAAAATAACCTAATCAGGGCCAAATAAATCTCATTTCAGCTTTAACACAAAATTCAAAATAAACTGAAATCCAGTGAGATGAGTGTTTGATTGGTCCATTTTCATAATATAATCTAGTCACAATTTACTTGAGTTTACGCAACAATGCAAAATGCAGTGTCCTTCAAAGTCTTTAAGATTGCATTTCTGCAGTTCATCCTGCCCTGCGCAAGTGAGGGTAGCTCTGCACTGTCTCCTCAATGGCCTTATCTAGACGAACTAGCGGACTGTATCCCATGTCACGTTTCGCTTTTTCACAGCTGTAGTAGTGGTATGTGCCAGCTAGAGCTACCCTCATCGGAGTGAAGGTAGGTTTGAAGGTAAGAAAAGGTTTTAGCAATAAGGACACAAGAGAGAGCATTACTGCCAAGTAGTACACCAGTAAATAGGGAAGATGGTATCGGGGGGCATCATACCCCAAACCAACCAGTATTCGGGACAGGAACTCCCAAAATGGAATGGGTTCATCATTTGTGATGTGGTAAGCCTTGAGGAAAAGTAGAAAAGAAAATGTTAGAAGTTACACAATTACTTCTGTTAAAACCAAAGATATAATAATAATAATTCTTTGCATTTATATAGTGCTTTCCTCACTACTCAAAGAGCTTAGCAATTGCAGGTTAAGGGCCTTGCTCAAGGGCACAACAGAGCAGAGTCCCTTTTGGCATTTTACGGGATTTGAACCGGACAACCTTTCGATTGCCAGTGCAGATCCCCAGCTTCAGAGCCACCACTCCACCTCTCTACCTATAAAGAACAAGTAGTAATAATAATTATAACAATAATCAGAGCTTGATAAACCTTTTTTTCAAATTTTAATTTGGAATGGAACTCATGTCCCTTTAGCTATTAAGTAACATCATCATCCACCACACAAAAGTTTAAAATATTTAACCTCTTTAAAATTTTGAATGAAATATAAAGTACAGCTTGCTTTGAATTTACAACAATTGTCACAAATCTCCTTATAATACTCAGTGACAATCAATTTCCTTATGTATAAGTGGCATGATAAAGAAGGAAACGACATCACTAATTCACAATAGTCTAGAATAATGTTGTTTGTAAACATGAGCACCTTCTTTTGAGTTTGCATATTCTCCAAGACCTTGTAGCAGCTTCTTCAGATAGTCCAAAGACATGCTAGTATGTTAGTGACTTTCAACTGTTCTGGTGAACTTGTATATACTAACTTTAAGTAGGTCTCACCCAGAACAAGTTTCTATTATTTGTTGAATGCACCTGAAGTAAGCTATTGTTCCGCAATGAGCAAAGTGGGCACACATATTTAAATTATTATTATTTTTAAAAATAGCAAATCTTCTCATTTTGACAACACTGAGCATGCTCACTTCTTATTCTTAGGTCTGTTCAGTACATGACACTTCATGACATTAACTCTGAGTTTGATGACAACCACCACAGTACACTGCACCTCTATTTTATTTTTGTTTTCTGTTTTGGACGTTAATAAATTTCATTTTTAATAGTTAGGCTGATACTCCAACATGCATTTCCCTGTATTTTGTCTGATGATCACAGTGGGATAAACCACTGTAGATTATGACAGACTAAATTCAATCAGGTCTCATACAAAAATAGTACTGTTATTGACAGAAATATTTCTGATGTTTGAATAATTAATTTCAGAACATTTTTCTTAGAATGGACATGAGGATGTGCACAGATTCAGTACTTATAAAATCAATGTTGGACAGTCAGAAACACAAACCCCCTTTTTCACATTTCATACCACAAAATATAGAATTAAAGATGCAATTGATCTATGTGTATGTTTCAGTGATATGGAAATATATGCCACTATTTACTTAAAAGAACAGCTATTGCAATATTAATTAAGAATAAAAAATAAATTTCTGGCTGTGATGAATTTCACAAGGCAATGCTATGTCATGCAAAAATGACTAAAAAGTGAAGAGTGTAGCTGTTTTTTAATATGCAATATTAAAATATGGGCCAATTAATTTTGTAGCTGATGTTCAGTCATTAAATTTTAGAAGATATGAGTCAAGGTACAAGTCATTATCAGCTAACAACTGCAAAGATTTAGCAAACACTGCTTGTACACCATAACTTCAGCAATAAAGTATGCATCTTGTATACACATAAACTAATGTCCTGGAAAGTGCAATCAAGTAATCAGATATCCTTAAATTCTAAAATTAAAGAAAGCAATAAGCAAGATAAAATGAACATTAAAATTCAACACCTACAATAACATGAAAGTCAGTGAGATTTAACTAAAAAATGTCTGCTAACATCACAGTCATGTCCATTGTTGCTTTGCAAACCACAAGTGACTCACCCAATTCAATAAGGTTGGAACTTTTTAATCACATCCAGCTTTAAAGAGCAGCTTTGTATTAAATAGGCTAAATATACAATAACTGATTGTCTTTATGTGTTAGCACTGAGAAACAAGATATGCTCTACAGAGAGATTAGTCTGTTGATTTACTTTTCATATTGCAAAAATATTATACTGGAGAGAATGAGATCAAAGCTCTACAGAAGCTCAGCATTGCAAAATGAAAGTTTAACAGAGCAGGTGAAATGAAATCAGTCCCACACAAGCCTCTTCTGGAGACATTTCCTTTGGGACACAGTATATTAGCCTCGCCTTCTGACATCAAGGAAGACAACTGCAAACCCTACAGCACATTTCAACCTTCTTGCAAAGTTTTTTTTTTTTTTTTTTAAATATAAACATTAGGCAGACTTTTGAAAAGAATGTTCAGATAGCCGAATAAAATTATACAAAATGCTCATTGCTAAAAGAAACCAGTATTAGGTTATTAAAAAATAAGTCCTGCTGTAGAAAAATAAAGAATTATCTGCTACATAACAAATTGAAACAGAAAACTGGACAAATAAATACATTTACACTACTACCTCATAACCCCAGAGTAGTAGGATTGAACACTGACATGGGTAGCGTCTTTGTGATTTTTTTCTTTGCATTAGTTTGTTCCTCCCACATTCCCAAAACATGTACATTGCCTTAAGGCCCTGTCACTTTGCATGATTTGCCCCAGACATTTTCAATCATAGACTTCATTTAAATAATATAAACAAGATGGGAGCAGTCATAGCATGTTCCTGCAAACTGGATTTGTGTAGACTGACATCCTCTGCAAGTCAGTCTGGAGCTCATCCTTACAAAGCTGGTTTTGTCTTAAGATGTAGGGGTGGGCTCTGTGTATGCGATAGCTGTCAACCAAAGATGGCTCTCCCTGGAGTACAATGCATATAATGTAGCAACAAAAATAAAGGACATTTGTTGGAAGAGAGGCCAATCAATGTCATCATGATAGAATGGTCAAAAAAAAAGAAAGAAAGAAAAGAAGATCAATTGCAGGTGAATTCATCGTATTGCACCGATTCTGTCATGTAGCACATTATTTGCTGTCAGAAAAATGGATAAGCTTGCAATACTTTGGAAAAGTCAAACCTGTTGATTTTGTCAGGGCGTGTTGCAGACTGGTTGGACTGAGTTGCTGGGAACGTCAGGCTACACCACCACTTGTCAATGGAGCCTACCGCATCTGCCCTTGACTCTCTAAGATAATGTAAATGACATCCACAACTGAAAAAATAAAGTTACGTGACAGAGTTCTAAATTATCATCCACTTAGATATCTAGTATGCAAACCAACATCCTCAGGTGATGAGATTAGACACTCTGGTTGTCAAGTTTGGCATACTTCCAACTAGAAATGGTGTAATGTGATGACAGCTTTAACTGGAGTCTCTCCAAATTGACCTGTGTAATGTGGCCTGCATGCACGTAGCCTGGTACTCTTGCCCTGGGATTGTCTCTGCTTTGCATCCTGTCTTGCCAGGATAGGCTTTAACTCTTACTGGAACTCAACACGATTAAGGAGGTTTCATAATGTATGGTTGGGTTTAATTAGTTTTGTATATTAGCTCATATAATACCGATGATAAAATTATCAAGCGCATGTTTGGTTTCTCCAAATAAAGCAAATATCAGTGACTATTTTAAAGGAAAAGTAAGCAGAGAAGATGGGAGTGAAATGAAGAGAACAAATAGGCAGTTGAAACCTAAAAATGCATATGTGGAATATTCCTCACATTACACTTGGAATAACAGATGTATTTAAACAAAGGACGACGTAAACCGTTTTCTCTTGTATGTTAATGATCACAGCTACTGCATTCTGCATATGCCTTCAACAAATACATACTTTACAGATTATACTGTAGTAGCAGTTGGATATTGTACTGCGTTAACCATTATGAATGCAATGAGAAGTCAAGCAAAATGACACCTTTGACTGAACAAATTACAATAGTCAAGCTTTCAAGGCAGCTCAGGCCCCTGGCTTGACTTCTTACTGCAGATTACACTACAAGAACGAGTAAAATGAGTATTTGTCTGTGAGTTATCTAATAAAGTACTATGTTTTGCCTTCTTGAAACACATCTTTCTTTCTTTTCCTCCTACTGCCTTGTAAAAAAATTTAAATATACTATCACTTTTTTAAAAATATTTTCAATTATTTAGTTAGTTCAAACATTTTCCAGAATATTAACTATACTTGTCTATGTCTCACAAATATGTAACTGTGCAAAGGACAGTAACCAGGAGCACTTATGGACTCATAAGTGTGTCTTACTAGAAAAGGCTAAAAGAATCTCCTCATACTTGTATATATGAAAGCTGGTGTGGAATTCTTTTCTAAAAATGTACAATGTAAGCCCCTAAGAATTCTCTTAAGCTAACAGTAAAAGGTTTATTCAATAACTATAGTGTAAAATGCTGAAGCGCATTTAAGATGGAAAATGAAAAAAGTCTTTAGATGATTGTAGTATCACAGAATAAACCGAAGACATGTGTTGTTGAAGATGAACTCTTTACATATTTGAAGAAGAAATAAAAATGCCAATGTAGAAAACCAAAGGCAGATAGATGAACTGCAGTAAAGCTTGTAACTTGTAACATTCATATTCATAGCACCATGGACACTGGAAGGACTACTTCATGACTGTCATTTGAGCATGTATAATGCTTAAACTTACTTTTCCACAAATAGCTGAATTTTTTTCAAGTCTCTCAGCCGCTAAGATATGCCCGTGAACAACATTTTTCACAAAGGTGAAATCAACAAGGTTGTTTCCATCACTGTCAATGAAAAAAAAGAAACAAAGATTTTATTTTCAGTAGCTATGCTGTGATTTAAAAGCAATGAACTTTTCTTTTTGGGCAGCTATATTACTGACACATGTTACAAGATATACATTAATATTTCAGCCTAAGGATTTGAAGAAAACCACACTGAATGAATTTTAATTAAGAAATAATTGGGAAATAAAGTAAGAACTACATTAATTAGATTATGTCAACCCTTTCTAGAAACAAAAACAGAACTGAAAATTCCTTATTTAGCCAATAATACATAAAAGTAAACACATTTTCTGGTGTTTTCTGAAGCCAAATTTTCTGTTACAGGATTAGGGTGAGCTGGACTTTATCCCAGCCAACAGTATATGCAAGGATGGCAGTAACCTCGAACAGGATTCATGCCAACATCTTTGGTTATTTATAATCAGACAATTTAAAGTTTCCAATTAATTTAAAATTCATGTCTTTAAGAAGGAAATTCGAGTACCTGAGAAAAAACTACATTCAAACTTTATACCAATTACAAAACTAACAAGTACAGTACCAATATTATATAAAAAATACATAAAAATTTGAAAGTGCTTTACTTTGAGACCTCTTAAAGAAATCATAAATACCAACCCAATGATAAATTTCATTTTTCCTCTCTTTGCAGTATCTACCAGAACTGGAACCAGCTGAGGGTCTCGTGGACCAAAGATCCCATGTGGACGAATTGCTACTGTTAGAAAATTCTCATCAGGATTATTTGACGATAGAACTTCCTGCCAGGGACAGAAGATATGGTCAAACAGAGAAATAGCACATCTTTTCACAATATGACAGAAACAGAAGACACAAGACACAACTCAAAATGGGCTCAGAAGTCAGTCAACACTTAGGTTTAGAAGTCAAATGAAATCATCATTTAGATCTAGCACAACTTTATTAAAACACCCACTTTAAAGCAGGGGGAAATATTAAAAAAAGTCACTACTCGCAATGGCAAGTGAGAGATTCAAACCCAGGCTGATGGATCCGTTAAGCAGCAACTCTCGGGACAGGTCTCCCGGGAACTGATGCTACAGCATTGGCTCCAGCCAAAAGTGAAAGTGGGAGCGAAGCTGGAAGTGAGTCAGGCCAGGAAAACTTGATAGTCCCTGGGTTTATTCTTTTGGGACGATTTAAAATTATATTCTAGGTTTATAGTTTTTGGATTGTTTTAGCAATAGATATCTCTACTTTAATCTTTCTACACCGCTTCTGGGGTCTTATTTTGTTTTGGACATGCTCTGTGTCTAGGCACGTCAGAGGACTGGGACTTCGTGAAGTTTGGTCTAGACTCACTTGGGGAGCAAAATCCTTTATACCCCCACAATTCTAAGTGCCAACACAACAATAGGCTTTATAGCCATAACTCTTTGGCAAAATTGGAAATTAAGGTTAAAGCTATCTTATATAATAATGTACTACCTTAATTTAAGACTATAAAATGTCAACAAAAGTTCAGAACCAATACCTCTATGACCGAACAGTGAATTTTTTGAGCTGGGTTGTCAAAGGTCTCAATCACAAATTAAAGAGAAAGAAAGTACTCTCTCACCTAATAGATCTAAATGCCAAGAGAGTATTTTACAGGAGACTCACTTAATAAACAAGGATCAATTTTGGTTGCAAAGAGAGTGGACTGGCCAAATATTTCATTCCAGCTATACAAATATAACCAGAGGTGTGGGAATCTTAATACATAGAACAATTTCATTTGTAGTATCAGATGTAGTATCTGATCCTGAAGGGCAACATTGTGATGGGTAATTTATTTAATTGTAAAATGATTTTGATAAATATCAACACATTCAATGTGGATGATAGAAACATTGTCCAAATTGTATTTGCATCCATTCCCATTGTGAATACTCATAAAATTATAGTGGCCGGAGACTTTAATTGTGTTTTAAATCCAGACCTGGACAGGTCTTCAGCAACAGTGATGATAACATCTAACTCTGCAAAAACAATTACACAGTTTGTAATCAATCATAACTTATCAGACATATGGAGATTTCTAAATCCAAAATTAAGAGCATATTCCATCTTCTCACCAGTACATCATTGCTACTCAAGAATTGATTGCTTCTTTACAGATAACAATGTTTTGCCCATGATCAAATCTTGCAAGTATGATGCTATTGTTATCTCCAACCATGCTCCTCTAATCATGGAGCTCAAATCAGTATGCCCTACATACTCCTCTCGCAGCTGGTGTCTTAGATGATGAGAACTATACAGAATTTATATACAGGCAAACTGATTATTTTTTAGATACAAATGCATCCTCAGAGGTCTCTGCAAGATTTCATATCTCTCTCAAAAATATAAATTGAAAACCAAGAAGGCGTCCAAGTTAGTCAGTGAAATTACCAGAATAGATCAAGAACACGGCAGGTCTCTAAATAAGTAACTTTATAGGAAAAAAGACAGGTTTTGCAATCAGAATTCAACCTCTTGACAACAAAAAAAATGAAACAACTTATTTTAAAATTGTGACATCATTACTAGGAACACGGAGAGAATGCTAATGCACAGGACGTTCGCAAGGAAATATCAGTAATTGCCAACACAGGCAGAGAAAAAAATCATTGACCATAAAAATATAATGCAAACATCTACAGAGTACTATAAATTCTTATATTCTACTCAGTTTAAAGAAGACAAGACACAATCTAATGCATTTTTTATGCATTACAGATCACAGCTAGATACTCTCAGTGCAGAGGAACAAGATAAACCTCTGATACTCTCAGAATTACTGGACGCTATAAACTCACTTCAGAGTGGGAAAACTGCAGGTCCTGATGGCTACCCTGCTGAATTTTATAAAAAATATTTAATTAACTCACCTATTATTAGCAACATTTGTAGAATCCAGAGTCAATAAAATTCTACCTCAAACTTGTGGCCAAGCATTAATTACTATTTTTCCTAAGAAAAATAAGGACTTATTACAATGTGCATCATACAGACCAATCTTACTTCTGAATAACAATGTTAAGATACTCTCCAAAGTTCTAGCAAAAAGGATTGAGAAAGTACTTCCTTCAGTAATATTACAAGACCAGACCGGATTTATTAAAGTCAGGCACTTAGCTTCTTTGTGATGGGTAATTTATTTAATTGTAAAATGATTTTGATAAATATCAACACATTCAATGTGGATGATAGAAACATTGTCCAAATTGTATTTGCATCCGTGATATCATGATGCTTCCCTCTATTTATCCTTTACCTATTTTCTTCAAGGATAAGTGTACTCATCAGGTTCGTTACTGGGCTGGTCTACTGTCTCATCTTAAGATTAACACACACACATAGATATACAGGGCGGCATGGTGGCGCCTCGCAGTCAGGAGACCTGGGTTCACATCCCGGGTCCTCCCTGTGTGGAGTTTGCATGTTCTCCCCGTGTCTGCGTGGGTTTCCTCCGGGCGCTCCGGTTTCCTCCCACAGTCCAAAGACATGCAGGTTAGGTGGATTGGCGATTCTAAATTGGCCCTACTGTGTGCTTGGTGTGTGTGTGTTTGTGTGTTTCCTGCGGTGGATTGGCACCCTGCCCGGGATTGGTTCCTGCCTTGTGCCCTGTGTTGGCTGGGATTGGCTCCAGCAGACCCCCCGTGACCCTGTGTTCGGATTCAGCGGGTTGGACAATGGATGGATGGACATAGATATACACATACACACAGACCCTAACCACAACATTATAACATAATAAGTTATAACAGTTTACGCTGGGTTGGGGTTTTGCAACATGTGATTGTTAGATACAGTTAGGTCCATAAATATTTGGACAGATACAACTTTTTTCTAATTTTGGTTCTGTACATTACCACAACAAATTTTAAATGAAACAACTCAGATGCAGTTGAAGTGCAGACTTTCAGCTTTAATTAAAGCAACTAAAGCATTTTTTTAACACAATCCCTTAATTTCAGGGGATCAAAAGTAATTGGACAATTGACTCAAAGGCTATTTCATGGGCAGGTGTGGGCAAGTCCGTTGTTATGTCATTATCAATTAAGCAGATAAAAGGCCTGGTGTTGATTTGAGGTGTGGTGCTTGCATGTGGAAGATTTTGATGTGAACAGACAACATGCGGTCAAAGGAGCTTTCCATGCAGGTGAAAGAAACCATCCTTAAGCTGCGAAAATAGAAAAAACCCATTCGAGAAATTGCTACAATACTACGAGTGGCAAAATCTACAGTTTGGTACATCCTGAAAAAGAAAACAAGCACTGGTGAACTCAGCAACGCAAAAAGACCTGGACGTCCATGGAAGAGAACAGTGGTGGATGATCGCAGAATCATTTCCATGGTGAGGAGAAACCCCTTCACAACAGCCAACCAAGTGAACAACACTCTCCAGGGGATAAGCGTATCGATATCCAAGTCTACCATAAAGAGAAGACTGCATGAAAGTAAATACAGAGGGTGCACGGCAAGGTGCAAGCCACTTATAAGCCTCAAGAATAGAAAGGCTAGATTGGACTTAGCTAAAGAACATCTAAAAAAGCCATCACAGTTCTGGAAAAACATTCTTTGGACAGATGAAACCAAGATCAATCTCTACCAGAGTGATGGCAAGAAAAAAGTATGGAGAAGGCGTGGAACAGCTCATTATCCAGAGCATACCACATCATCTGTAAAACACGGTGGAGGCAGTATGAAGGCTTGGGCGTGCATGGCTGCCAGTGGCACTGGGACACTAGTGTTTATTGATGATGTGACACAGAACAGAAGCAGCCAAATGAATTCTGAGGTGTTCAGAGACATACTGTCTGCTCAAATCCAGATCAATGCAGTCAAATTGATTGGGCGGCGTTTCATGATACAGATGGACAATGACCCAAAACATACAGCCAAAGCAACCCAGGAGTTTATTAAAGCAAAGAAGTGGAAAATTCCTGAATGGCCAAATCACTCACCTGATCTTAACCCAATTGAGCATGCATTTCACTTGTTGAAGACTAAACTTCGGACAGAAAGGCCCACAAACAAACAGCAACTGAAAGCGGCTGCAGTAAAGGCCTGGCAGAGCATTAAAAAGAAGGAAACCCAGCATCTGGTGATGTCCATGAGTTCAAGACTTCAGACTGTCATTGCCAGTAAAGGGTTTTCAACCAAGTATTAGAAATGAACATTTTATTTCCCGTTATTTAATTTGTCCAATTACTTTTGAGCCCCTGAAATGAAGGGATTATGTTACAAAAATGCCTTAGTTGCCTCACATTTTTATGCAATCGTTTTGTTCATCCCACTGAATTAAAGCTGAAAGTCTGCACTTCAACTGCATCTGAGTTGTTTCATTTAAAATTCATTGTGGTAATGTACAGAACCAAAATTAGAAAAAAGTTGTCTCTGTCCAAATATTTATGGACCTAACTGTACACCTGACTGGCTGGCGGTCAATATGATGGATGAATTTGCTCAGACTCTTTATTCTATTTGAGTATGTCCATTTTCCAAAACAATCAAGTTTTTGATGTTTTAAAAATCTCCTGTTTCAAGCTGTAAATTGGTTTGGCCATTTCTTGTCCCATGGCACCTTCTGTTCGCAGGTTGTAAAGTAATCAGATACAGCTTCATCGGCATGTCTTCACTTCCCAAGCTGTAAACCAGTTTAGTCCTGATGCCCATCTCTTCACAGGTGATAAAATCATCAATACAGCTTGAGGAATCTCCTGAATTGCTGCTCAATTCAAACAGATGTTGCTGCGATTGATACTGGTACAATTCAGGAAAACAGAAAGCTTTGACGTTAAACTGCCTACATAAGTGTCTTGTATTTAAGTTCATCTTGTTTTGTCTTGAACAAAATATAATGAAAATATAGAAAAATATTTTCAGATTTTACACACCACAACAGCTTCCAATCTTAAACGCCTGTTTAGTGTAATATATTCACCCATTTCGTCTTTGATATGGTTGAATGGGACTACCTATTCACCACATTACGCAAATTTGGGTTTGGCCCGAACATATGTGCATGGATCAAATTACTGTATACTAGTCCAGAAGCTTCTGTTTGCATTAACATTATTTTAGACTACTTCAAACTAGAATGTGGTATTAGGCAAGGATGCCCCCTGTCACCACTGCTCTTTGCAATTGCCATTGAACCACTGGTTGTTCACTTTTGAAATGCATCTGAGATAAAGCAGATTATCAGAGAAGGATTTGAATAGAAAGTATCACTAAGTACAGATGATATGATACTATATATATCAGACCCACAAAATTCTGTGCCTGCAGTCCTAAAAGCACTCGCAAAACTTCAAAAGATATCTGGACTCAAAATTAATTTGAATAAAAAAGTGTGATTTTTCCAGTGAACTCTCTAGCACAGAACATCAAATTGGACACCTTCCCTTTTATCATCACAGATCAGTTTGAATACCAAGGGGTAAACATCACAAGTAAATGTAAAGCTCTTTCTCAACAAAATTTTGCTGTCTGCATGGAAAAACATAAACATGCAATGCATAGATGGTTTACAGTACCTTCCATCTCACTTTAGCAGGGAAAATCAACACTGTCAAAATGAATATCCTTCCCAAGCTTCTTTTTCTATTTCAAACCATCTCCATATACATTAACAAATCATTTTTTAAGAAATCGGTGTCAATAATAACCTAATTTATTTGGAATTTGAAACATCCATGCATCCAAAGGGTGACCCTACAACGACCTTAAGCAGAGGGTGGCATGGCTCTACCTAACTTTCAATTTTATTACTGGGCGGCAAATATACAAGCTATAAAAACCTGGACATTAACACAAATAGATGAACACACACAAGCTTGGTCCACAATAGAAATAAAATCCTTCAGTACTTCTTTATAATCCTTACTTTGTACCCTAGTAAATACAAGTTATTGTCAATATACAGTACTAACAACCCAACTGTCCTTCATTTGCTCAGAATATGGAACCAATGAAGGAAGCGCTTCAAGATAGAGAAGCTATTATTTGTTGCACCTTTACACGATAACCACATTTTTTCACCCTCTCAAATTTACACAGTTTTTAATGTTTGGAAAATGTAGGGGATTAAATAATTTAGAGATAGAAAAGTGACAGTCAAAGATCCCAGAGTAGAGTGGGGAAAAGGATCTCTCACACAGCATTTCATAAAAGGAGTGGAAGGCAGCCATGCACAGAATTCACTCGAGCTCCATATGCACAAAGCATACAGTTATTCAACTTGAAATCTTTTATTGAGCACATCTGTCTCAGCTTGGGAAGTGAAGACATGCCGATGAAGCTGTATCTGATTACTTTAAAACCTGGCAGGGTCTAATCTACAAAATTTTAGAAAAAGCATTTATATTTATTTATATTAAAGGATTCTCTTCCCTCTTTTCTACTCTTAACGTTTTACTCTGGCTGTTTGCCTTCCTCTCTTTTTCTCAGATGGGGTTCAATGTAGTTCTGTTAATCATGATTTGATTGTATGGAATGTTACTTGCTTTTAATAAAATCAATAAATAAAAAAACAAAAAGAAATCTATTGGTCGGGACCTTTTGATTGATGCATTAAATTTTGGTATTCCTTATACAGAACAATTACTACAATTTTTTACATTTTTTTTGTGACAATGTATGAAACACCACATATATGATTGTAACAATTTGATCACTAAGACTGAAGTTGACACCCATCGCTTGCAAAGGAGGTATTGTTTGTGTCAGTGTGTGGCATAGTTCATCTGTATAATATTGCAATGAACTTTTAAATGATCACTCGGCCTGGTACCAGGCTGCTCAGGGTGTAATTGGTTTTAACTGTACGTATGACTAAAGGGAAGGAGTCATTAAAGATAAATGAGATACTCCCTCATTTTGTGCTATAAGACACTTCAGTTACTGTAGATACCTCATTATTTTTACACAAATAAGTCTATAATGCAACTACTCTTTTTATATACAGTTCATGCAGTTTTAACAATTACTGTTACATTTACCTTTTCTCCTGTAAATTCATTAAATTTAGTAAAGATGATCTGGATATCTACAGCTACAATTAATTTAGACCAAAAGGGTCACGGGTTAACTCTTACTTAACATGGTTTAGTATATGCACAGTGCACTATTGCCACATTTGTCCCATCACATACAAAGATTGTGTTGAATGACATAATTACAGAGCTATCTGAATAAATGAGATTTACTGAGCAGTCAACCAAAAACAGGAAAACAATACACATAAATGAAGTGTTATAATCTAGCTGTTAACCGATCTTAATGCAAGGCAGCAGATGTGCTACCAACAAAACTGAAAAAAACATAATATACATTTTCTGCCAGCTGAAAGAGTATAAAGTATCCTGGGAAAGGGCCATATACATGTACAAAAAAAATGTAATGTGGGTAAACAGGGACCACCAGGGCAATAAATTTTGCAAGTACAGTGAGTGCACAAGAAGGTAACTGTCTGATGGCTGACAGACCAAGTGAGGCTGGAAGGAAGCCAGCACTGCCCACCCACACCAGGGGACAGTAGCAGCACAGCCTCACCTAAGACCAAATGCATCTTCCTACACTTGTTACTAGTGTAGATTTCTAGCAGCCCAAAGGTTCTTAAAGTAAAAACATCATGTTGGACTTAATTTTATCTATGACATAATAGCAGATAGCTCAGGCCTTAGACAAAACACACAAAAAATGCAAGGTATTCCAGTCCATGACAGAGCATGCAAAAACACACAACTTTCATTTAGCCACTTAACAT
Source organism: Polypterus bichir lapradei (assembly GCA_026402145.1). NCBI lineage: Eukaryota > Metazoa > Chordata > Cladistia > Polypteriformes > Polypteridae > Polypterus > Polypterus bichir. The sequence goes on along the minus strand of JANRMT010062790.1, from coordinate 61,129,899 downwards.
GCTTATATAAAGAAGAGTATACTGAAAATACCCATTCAGTAACAGGCAAAACATGAGAACTCTACAAAAACAGTGATAGGGCTATGAATTGAATCTTAGAGATATGAGATATTTTTTAATGCCATGTGTCCATTTAAGAAAAAATAGACCCTCGATGGTTCAAAAGTAGTACAGCACATAAGGGAAACTGCAGTTCTATAATAGTAGTAGTCATAGTACTTGCATGTGTGGCAAATGTACAAAGAAATAATAAAGTGGGTAAGTTATGCCACCAGTTAGAGAGGGATAAAGACCTGCATTTAGCTAAAAGCAGGGTGCAGCTATGATGTTACTTTAATTACACACTCTGCTCATTTGTTTTGCTACACATATTTTGATCTACTGCAACGACCTACTGCAAGTCACACTATTACATACTCTTTGAAAATGTAAAAAAATACAAATGCAGATTAAACCAAGAATTTATATTAGTTAACATCATTCATTTTTCTCAAATCAAGTTTTCCCAGATTTCACTGGATTTATTGAGTAGAATTCACCATTAATTGAGGCTGACTCACACTGCATAAATACAACGCGACAGCAACTTAAATCATTTCATTTCATACTTGCCTTTTCTTGTAGGATTTTGGTCTCTGTGTAGTAATCAATGGGCTTCTTCGCATAGGGTAGATCCTCTTGGCCATTCTTTACATCAGAACCCTCAAAAACAACACTAGCACTGCTTGTCAAAATCAATTTCTATGAAAGATTAAAAAACGCATAACGTTATACAGAATTTCTACATTGTTTTTTCCTTCTATTACTAACGTAAAAATCTGATTATTTAGGAAACTAATATTTAATTGTAATTTGTTAAGATGTTCTTCTGATTTAAAAAAATTACACATTTTGTAGTATTTAATTGTATGCATTAATTTCTGTATTTACTTAATTATGTGTTTTGGTAGAGGAACATTCAAGGAATGTCATCTCTCAAGGAGGTCCTGAGCCTCAGTAAAATACTGTAGATGTACATAAAGTTTGAAACTCAGCTATCACTAGCCTTCCTGTCTTAGTGCTCCCACCCATGTGAGCCAAAACAACGTAAAATAATACATAATGTTCACAAATCTTAAATAAATATGATAAACACCACAAACCATTAAATTCATTACAGCACAATATGCTAGAGCCACACACAAACCTCCAAGTTCTTTAATAAAGAAAATAGTTCAGTATTTATTAAAATGACACAGGCAGTTTTATGGACATAATATAATAGGAGTTCAAAATGTCCCATAATAAAAAGTACAAAGTTGACCTCACTGGTATTTCTCAAAAGATCAGATAACTTAAGCACGTATTCCAGGTCTCTCTATCCAGAGAATACAATTTCCTAAAGCCATCATCATTCCAGAGCTGTGGGATGCTTTAAGAGCATAAAAATATGTTTATTTTTGCTGGCGATTGTACCTGACTTTCAAAATATGTTGAAACTATTGACTCCTTAACAATGGAAATTACTCTGTTCTTTTTCTCTTACAGCCTTCTGATTCCTGAACCTTCGGCCTGTGTATGTTCTGCTGTTCTTAAATCCCTTTTCTGTTTAATAGACAAACGTTATGAAGCAGCTGGCCACTGCCAGTATCACAAATCTGAATTTACTCAATTTACACTCATCTCCTTATTTTCATCTCCTTTCTTTCCACTCTCTGTCTTGGTGTGGCTGGCTGCATAACAAGAAATGCTTAATTATGCCCTGCCAATCCTTAACTCAATAAGAAATTTTCTGTTTTTCAGACGTTCTTTAGCAAGGATTAAGATAAACAACTGCTTATAATAAAAAATTACAGATTTTAATGACTAACATATTTAAAGTAACCATGACTTATGCCAGCAAACAACAGTATTAAAATTACAGACTTCTTGCAACCAGTAAAAGCTGTACTGATCCCACAATCTAACAGAGATCCATCAGGTACTACCATATAGCACTCATGAACACCAAGCAAGAACACTATTTCTAATGTACCTTAATTTTAATTACCACCTCTGTAATCATGTTCAATTTGAACTTGCATTATATTCAGTTACTTTATAGCGAGGCATCTGTAGAAATCCAAATAAGAGTACACTGATAAAAAAATTAAGGGAACACTTTATCATCACAGTCTCATACCAAGTCAGTTAAGCTTCAGGGACAGCAGTCTGTCCAGTTAGGGAGCATAAGCGATTGTGAATCAACTTCACCTGCTTTGGTGCAAATGAAAGTGACAACAGGTGCACTGGAGGGGCAACAGCAAGACAACCCCCAAAAAGGGAATGGTTTTGCAGGTGGTAGCCACAGACAGTTCCTCTTTCCTTCCTCACTAATTCTTATGTAGCTTTGCAATTTGCTAGTGTGTTTATCACTACTGGTAGCATTAGGTGGTACCTGCGGCAAATTCAGGTTGCACAGGGAGTCCAGCTCCTCCAGGATGGCACTTCCATACGCACCATTGCAAGAAGGTCTCCCAGCACAGTCTCAACAGCATGGAGAAGATACCAGGAGATGGGATGTTACACAAGGAGAGCTGGACAGGGCCATAGAAGGGCATCAACCCAGCAGCAGGACCGGTATATGCTCCTTTGTGTGAGGAGGAAAAGGAGGAGCACTGCCACAGTCCTACAAAATGACCCCCAGCTGGCTATTGGTGTGCATATTTCTGACAAAATAGTCAGAAACAGACTCCCCGAGGGTGACATGATGCCCCAACATCTCCTAGTGGGACCTGTGCTCACAGCCCTTCACCATGCAGGTCAATTGGCATTCACCAGAGAATACCACAATTGGCATGTAGCTCCGCCACTAGCACCCCGTTCTCTTCACAGATGACAGTACATTCAGACCGAGCATGTGACAGATGTGAAAGAGTCTGAAGACACAATGTTGAATGTTATGCAGCCTGCAGTACCATCCAGCATGACCAGTTTTGTAGTGGGTCATTGATGGTCTGGGAAGGCATACTTGGAGGGTTGCACAGACCACCACATGCTAGGCAAGAGTACCTTAACTGCAGTTAAGTACTAGGATAAAAATCTCAGAGCCATTGTCAGACCTTATGCTGGTACAGTGAGCCCTGGGTTCCTCCTGGTGCAGGACAATGCTTGGTTTCATTTGGCCAGAGTGTGTAAGCAGTTCCTGGATGACAAAGGTATTGATGCCATTGACTGGCCAGCATGTTCCTCAGACCTGAATCCAATTGAGAATATCTGGAATGTTATGTATCGATGCATCCAACACCGCCAAATAGTGCCACAGACTGTCTAGGAGCTCACTGATGCCCTGATCCAAGTCTGGGAGGAGATCCCCCAGGACACCAACCATGGTCTCAACAGGAACATGCCCAGAGATTGTTTGGGTGTACATTCAGGAACGTGGGGGCCATACACACTACTGAATCATTATTATGAGTTTCTGTGATGAAATTCATACAAGTTGGATCAGTATGTGATTTCAGTTCTTGATTTTGATTTTCAGTATGATGTTGAGCACAGCATTCAATGAGGTGGTGATTTTGGTTTTCATTGACTCAATGAATTACACAGTATTACTCAGTAAAAATTTTCCACTTGAATATTTTGTTCATCAATATCCAATGTGTGATTTACGTGTTCCCTTAATTTTTGAGCACTGTATTTCTCCAATTGTGCTTTAAACTTAAGACTTACATCAGGGTGCCCACACTTTTTCGGCTTGCGAGCTACTTTTAAAATGACCAGGTCAAAATGATCTACCTACATTAAAAATGCTTTATATATGTATATTATATACTTTATACATAAAATGTATGTTGTCGTACCTTGCATAACTGAATAACCTTTATGGCACAATAACAATTCAATACATTTACGGTCACTACAGTATTTGGATTTAATAATCGTCATGTGGGAAAAGGCTGACTCTCATAAATAAGTAGAGCCGAATAATGCAGTCAAGGAGCTTTTAAATTCAGCCGAGTGAAAAATGACGGCTGTCTGATTAACTGTGATTTTAGTTCCCTCTCCTTTCTCTTTCTCAGATCGCTTTTTGGAAGGACGTCAGTTTCGTAGTTTTTATGAACAGTTCGAAAATGCCTTTCCACATTTTCCTTCTTTGGAATAGCAATGATAGATTGACAGATCAGACAAATGCACTTTGATTGTGACATTGTGAGAAAAAAAATCCTCTTCCTTCTTTTGCAGTAGCTCGCGCGTTTAATCGTGTGTGTGGGATGACCAGTGTGTTAGAAGAGAAGAGATCTTAGACTGGTCGCCCTGTATGTCAATCAAGTGGTAAATGTCATAAGGAGGATATATGATAGACTAATGTTTAAAAAAAAAATTTTTTTGAATGCAACACGATCTACCTGCACTACCTTTGCAATCTACTGGTCGATCGCGATCGACGCATTGGACACCCCTGACTTACATTATGCTGAATGTGAGAAAAAATGTAATTGTTGTGATAAACCTGTCAAATTTTAAAAATACTCAAGGCAGGTTCAACAAGCTTGTTCACACCATGTCAAACTTAAGTGGGTGTGCATGTATGCAAAGGGTAAATCTTTTGTTATACAGTATGTGGGTTAGTTATACTGGAAAATAAACAGTTCATTGTTTTTTAAGGATTAAATAAAAATCCGGCAACGAGAGAATTTTCTTTTCTTACTTTGCTTTTATTTTCTTTGCAATGTTGGCATTGGTGCAAAAGTTCTGTGCAACTCAATTCATTTGATAAATGAGTCCCACAAACATTTCCAATATACAGTATAAAGCAAGTTTAGAAAATGGATGGATGGATATTGCTAACTTGAAAAAATGTAGCAAATACATGTACTTTAACGTGGAAACCATATGCTTTAAAATGTGTCATGTGGATTTGTAAAGTTCACTTGCTCATAAAAACGCTAGCAAATGAATCAAAGAAAATAAAAGCTCTAGCAGAAACAAATAATCAAAATAATGGCTTATGGGAAAGTCACATTAATACTTAGATAACCTAGTTTTGCAGGATGGCTGACATATTCCTGAGCATTCTAGCATTACTATACAGGCTTGTGTTGATGACTGTGGTGAAATGAAACATTGCTTTGACCCTGTGGTTTGTCACTGGTGATGTCACTACCATGCTAAACAATCGAAACAGTTCATCTATTAACCATCATCCTGAAGTTACCTCTCATACTATTCTCAAATAAAAGTTTATAAATCTGCAATCATAGCATTCTGAATCTTTGATTAAAATGTAATAGACCATTACTGATAGCATCAATAAAGGAATCATGCCATAAAAATGATGCCAAATCATGGGGAAATCTAGTAAAAAAATATTGACTCCATATAAAAATCGGAATAGCTACAGAAGAAGTAGAAGACCACTCGTGGTAGGACTAAGAATGATCATCAGAGGACATGTAACTACTGTTAATGTGAAAGTGAAAAAAGCAAAATCAAGTGAGAGACTAGCAGAAATCTAAGAACAAAAAATGCAGTTCCATTACATTAAAATAGGTTTATTGTTAATCTTTCATTCAGGGACAATACAGTACATGGATCAACAAAATAATGTCACTGTAACAGGTCAAAAACAAAATGACAATAAACAGTATCAATAGATACCTACAAATATACTGTATAACCATATCTACATTAAGATAAAGGCATAAGATATTAACAACATGTACCAAACAGAAGAGGTAATAACAAAACAATACAAATAACCGAACCTCATCCAAAAAATCCTTTGTATAGAAAACAGAGGCTACTGCCGAGTTCAGAGATGTGTTAAAAGTATAGCCTTCAGTAACACAACTAAGAGTCCTCATGCTTTTCAAACTACAAATTACAGAAAGAAATGTCTGGATGTTAAATTAAGAAAATGTCCAGTTGATAGTAATCTAATATTTAACAATGTAAAATTATACATATCAATTGTTAAAGCCAATGGTTCTTAAACTTTTTTTACTCACAACCAAACTTTTGTTTTTTATGCCTTCTCGACCCACAATCACCACCTAGCATCATCCCGGGGATCCACCCCCCTAGGAGAATCAATGACGATCGTCATCCCTGTAAGTGGGGTCAAGGTTTCCACCTGTCCACAGTTACCCATCGCCAGGCATTCTGCAAATCATTTGCAACCCTTTCCCATTCAGTACTATTGTAAAGTTAAGACATCAAAGTTTAAGAAACAACAGTTTACACCATTCTAGAGATGGGAGGGGAAATCAAAAAATTAAATTGTATTGTAATATTTGTTAGTTACGGAAGCGTATTAGGGCCACGGTGAAAAAAAAAAATGCGGACACAGTGAAGAAAAAAAAATTTAATGTCGACATTAATCTAAGTCTAAGTCTAAGTTTATAACTTGTTTTAATTTCACAAAGACGTTTATCATGTGCTGATTGGTTATGTGCAGAAAGAAAAAGCAAGGATAGGAACTGGAGGTTTAGTACGTCAGATACTGTAAGAGACAGCACGCATGCAATAAAGTAAGCCCTCTCAGAAGAACATCCATTGAATTCTGCGTTCGTGTCTCCGACCACCACATCACGGACCCAACATTTACACGATATTCTAGTTAAACCTGTGCGATACCCATTCATATATCCAGTTTTTTGGAGTTTTGTCACACCTGCCATAAAGTTCACTACACTGAACATACACCTGGGGACCCGTTAATGCAAGGGAGCAGCACTACAGCCACACCACCGTGCCCCCCGCTACCCATGTTTAATACATGCTTTAATGCATTTCATCGTGAAGAAGATATCAAGTATTTATCTTAGCATTTTGAATATTCATAGAGCAGGAATATCATGGAAGTCAATGTGCGGCGATCGCTGCTGGCGCCTCTCAGTGCAAGAGGAAGTCAGTTTAAGAAGCGCATAGAGATTAACAACTGGGTCGGGGAACATTTAATATAAAGCATTTAATGTGCTACATTAATTTATGACAGGATTTGAGAAAATCTAGTAAATTAAGCATTCATTTTAAGATGAAGTTTAGTTTGCGACATTCTACTGACAAAATAAACTACTAGAATAAAGTGGAAATGTCGAGAAAATGTCGAGAATAAAGTCAACATGTCAACTTTAATCTCGACGTAAATGGCGAGAATAAAGTGGAAATATCGAGAATAAAGTCAACATGTCGACTTTAATCTCGACGTAAATGTCGAGAATAAAGTGGAAATGTCGAGAATAAAGTCAACATCTCGACTTTAATGTCGACATTTAGATTTTTTTTTTTTCCACTGTGTCCGTATTTTTTTTTTTTCACCGTGGCCCTAATACGCTTCCGTAGTTTGTTATGATATACCATCAATACCCTAAGAACAAGTATCTGGGGTTTATTTTGCATTTTCTATAACATATATGTAAATGTCAAAGCTATCTACTGTACTTTAACTGAAACTTGCAAAGCAAAATACATTGTTTATATTGTCACACACATATGTATGGGAGGCAGCTAAAGGGCTCACAAAGTGATAATTCCATGCCAGGCCAGGGGGTGGCAGGGTACACTAATCCTCCCTCTTTTTTATCAGCAGACCAACTACTGGAATACTGAAATTTGCCCTGGACTTGAGGATGTCACATTTCGGGTCCCTGCCCCAATGACATCACTTCCCCTGTCTGGCTTTAAAACCGCCATCTTTGCCTATTATGATTGTTGTGTTGTTGAACTGATGTCTGTTGAGACCTGTTCTATGGGACGAACCTTTCAATTTTGGCAGCCTAATTCAGGTAAACAGTCAGCTGCCCCCAAACGTCTTCCTTTGTCTGTCCAATCATATACCGTATCTCACAAAAGTGAGTACACCCCTCACACTTTTGTAAATATTTTATTATATCTTTTCATGGGAAAACACTGAAGATATGACACTTTGATACAATGTAAAGTAGTCAGTGTACAGTTTGTACAACGGTGTAAATTTGCTGTCCCCTCAAAATAACTCAACACACAGGCATTAATGTCTAAACCACTGGCAACAAAAGTGAGTACACCCCTAAGTGAAACTTGTCCAAATTGTGCCTAATTAGCCATTTTCCCTCCCCGGTGTCATGTGACTCGTTAGTGTTACAAGGTGTGAATGGGGAGCAAGTGTGTTAAATTTGGTGTTATCGCTCTCACACTCTCTCATACTGGTCACTGGAAGTTCAACATTACACCTCATGGCAACGAACTCTCTGAGGATCTGAAAAAAGAATTGTTGCTCTACATAAAGATGGTCTAGGCTATAAGAAGATTGCCAACACCCTGAAACTGAGCTGCAGCACTGTGGCCAAGACCATAAAGAGGTTTAACAGGACAGGTTCCACTCAGAACTGGCCTCGCCATGGTCGACCAAAGAAGATGAGTGCACGTGCTCAGCATCATATCCAGTGGTTGTCTTTTGAAAATAGACGTATGAGTGCTGCCAGCATTGCTGCAGAGGTTGAAGGGGTGGGGGGGTCAGCCTGTCAGTGCACAGACCATACGCCGCACACTGCATTAAATTGGTCTGCATGGCTGTCATCCCAGAAGGAAGCTTCTTCTAAAGATGATGCAAAAGAAAACCTGCAGTTTGTTGAAGACAAGCAGACTAAGGACATGGATTACTGGAACCATGTCCTGTGGTATGATGAGTCCAAGATAAACGTATTTGGTTTAGATCGTGTCAAGCGTGTGTGGCGGAAACCAGGTGAAAAGTACAAAGACAAGTGTGTCTTGCCTATAGTCATGCATGGTGGTGGGAGCGATATGGTTAGGGGCTGCATGAGTGCTGCCGGTTCATTGAGGGAACCATGCATACCAACATGTACTTTGACATACTGAAGCAGAGCATGATCCCCTCCCTTCAGAAACTGGGCTGCAGGGCAGTATTCCAACATGATAACGACCCCAAACACACCTCCAAGACGACCACTGCCTTGCTAAAGAAACTGAGGGTAAAGGTGCTGGACTGGCCAAGCATGTCTCCAGACCTAAACCCTATTGAGCATGTGTGGGGCATCCTCAAACGGAAGGTGGAGGAGTGCAAGGTCTCTAACATCCACCAGCTCCGTGATGGAGGAGTGGAAGAGGATTCCAGTGGCAACCTGTGAAGCTCTAGTGAACTCCATGCCCAAGAGAGTTAAGGTAGTGTGGGAAAATAAGGGTGGCCACACAAAATATTGACACTGTGGGCACAATTTGGACATTTTTCACTTAGGGGTGTACTCACTTTTATTGCCAGAGGTTTAGACATTAATGGCTGTGTGTTGAGTCATTTTGAGGGGACAGCAAATTTACACTGTTATATATAGTATATACACACACACACACACACACATAAATTGAACACAGGTAATGTTAGCAATACCATTTACTAGTTTACAAATGAATCTCCCATTAGTACTCTAGCACACTATATACCAGGACTGACTCTCTTTCCAGTTCTCTTTTCTCCTGCCACACTCAGAGTATTGAAAGAATTTTGTACAGTAGCAACTACAGCTAGAATTACTTGCTTTATTCAAATTCAGTGTTTGCACACTTTGGGTCCTGATTAGCAATAGTTTGCTTGGGGAAGTGTAAAAAATTTAAGGTCCTTATTTAAAAAAAATGGTTTCCTTTGTGCATACAAATTATGAAAGCAGAAATAATTTAATGTGAAAACACAAAAATAAATTGTCTAAAAACACAACTTATAGACTTTTAAATATATTCTATATGTATTGAAACTGATTATTTTAAATGTGAAACATTCTACTCTAAATTATTTGAATCATAATATATGCAATTTATAGAACACTAAAAAAAAGCAAAAATAATGCAAACAAAAGAATTGTGATAATATCGTATTATGGGGTCCAGTTTCCATGACTTTTACTAACTAAAATTATCTAATATTTTTAAGCAATAAACTACCTTATCAATGCAACATGTGAAAAAAAATAGTTCAAAGATTGTTCTTGCTTTGTTTTGGTTATTTTTATTGACTTTATTTATTTTTTTATTAAAGTATTTGGATTTTCTTGCTTTGTTTTTATTACCAGTTACATAAAAGGCATCCCTATACTGAAATGGAAGGAGACCCACGGTCAACAAAAATAACTTGCTAGTGATTATCATTAGGAAATGTTATCAAAATAAAACCCTTTCTATGGCACATTAAAAATTAAATGGAAAGAATATACATTATGTGTAATATTTTTGAATTGCGAAAAAACTGAGTCATGATATATAAACCTGCTTTGCATGTAGATGGTGCCAAATTTGTTTATGCAGTTCTTTCTCCTATGGGTCCAAAGCCTGGTGCCATACATAGGTGCTATCTTCTACTTTGCATATCCACATATGCCTTCCAATTGTGTAAAATATACTCGATTTACAACTGAGCACGTATTGCAGAAGCATACAGAGAGTAAGACCTTCAGACAATGGAAAATAAACTCTCAGTAACAAACTAAACAAAACTCATCTGGGCCTCCATGAGACTGCTTCATGTTATAATGCTGAGCACTTCTATCACTAAGACCTGATATCTGTTCAACTTGATAAAACTGATTACCAAAAAGACTGGGAGACTCTCGCTGTATTCTGAGACTCTACATTTTTCTACTATGACAATAATCATAACTTGAAAATGAATATAGCAAAATGAGCTACTACTGCTTGAAAGACATAATAAATTATAATGTAGAATGTATAAGTAGGTCATGTTTAGTTAATTACTAATTGAATGTAAAAATAATTATTAGTGTTAATGTCTTTTCAGAATGAAAGGTTATTTATTTTTCTGAATTTTAAGCTTGGATTTTAAATACAGGCTGAAAATGTAAATCGGCTTTGTTGAAATAAAACTCAGATGGGCAATCCTTGTATCGTAACACTATATTCATTTTAACAAAGAAAACCAACAACAGACCTTATTTTCAATATTATCTGGAGAAAGGTGTAAACATCAGTTTGGAGAAGAGATTGACACATATTGACACAGTGACATGTTCTTATAGTCCCACCGTTTTGCCATAGCACAATGTGTTATTTTCTATTGCAGCCATGTACCAGCTCAAAAATGTAACACAACAGATGTTAAAACATATTCCCAACTGTACAAATCTCTATAATGCAGAATTGTTTCAGATGAGACATTTATTTCATCACTGCACCGGAATATGTTCACAAGGAACAAATTTTAGGTCTCTTAAACAGTGTTTCTGTCATAACTGGAAATAAACCATTAAAAAATTAAAGAAATCAAATATTTTCTTAAAATACTAGAACTCTAGTAACAGGCAGTCTTTACAACAAAACTTTGCTAGAAACTTCCTTTTTACCTGAACTCCAGCCTGCTTGCACGCCCGAATGACAGCTTTGGTCCCGATGAAGTTCACTTTGTAGAAGAGCTCACGGTTGTCACTAGATGGGGCAGGTGAGGCACAGTGAAACACTGTCGTCACACCATCTAAAGCAAGCTGAAGATCCTGAAAACAACAGCATCACTTCAGATATTCCAAAATGTTACACAACGTAACAATACAATATTTTACTGCTTGACTTAGACTTTTTAATAAATGGCATTCAACCACAAAAAAAAATTAACTTCTGTTTCACTTAAGTAAAACACACACTTTGAAAGGAACACTTTTGAAAATATTTTAACTTTTTTTTTCAAGAGAATATTTCAGCCAGTCATTGCCCAACCCAAAATGTTACATAGATACTATAAAAATGCATTTAACAAACTAAGGCATGAAATCATAACAAATTTCTGTATTTACAATCAACAAAACAGACGTGTTTTCTTCCCTGCGTTAACTATTATCAACAAAATACAGAACTGTGTTTTCTTTCTGTCTTACTTATTTTGTTTACAATTATTCAAATACTAGAGCTGTTACTGTATACTTTTGGTATCTAGAATTGCTCAACTGCAATGACTAAACTAGCAGCGGTTAGAATGGATGTTCACTAAGTGCAGGCAGCTTATGTCATGGTTTTTAGCTGAAAAGCAGAATGAGCTACACTGTGGATATGCCAGAGGTCTATGGGGTGCCATTTAGGACATAAATCATTGTCATCTCTGCATACACTCTATACTGAAACGCTTACACTGCATGCCAAATAAATTGTATACTGAAATGCATACATGACATATTGAAACACATAAACTACATACAGAAATACAAAGTTGACAATGATTTATATCCTAAACGGTATCTCAGAATTGAGATTTTGTAAAAATATAACCAACTCTTGTCTTCTACATACATCATGTACTGAGCATATGTACAAAAATGCATTAAAGACTTGTAAATGATCTCCTAGATTATTGTATGCACATCGTCTTAAGGAAACATCACCTGAAAACTCATACTGATATATTGTCTCCAGGCATCTTTTTAATTCTGTGAAATACTCAACAATATCTTTACATTAAACTGAAGAAAACTGATGCACATAGTAAAAATAAAAGTAAGTATAATCAGAGGCTTCATTTTTTTAAATGAATATTTTCCTATTTGGATTTTTATTTGCACTGCTCAGAATCTGGCCTGTTTTGATCTATTGCACACGGCATAAATTCAAAATGGAGTATACTGTAAATATTCACATATAAATCAAAGGCTTTTTGTTACAGAGTGTATGTGACTTGGTGTTTGAAGTGTACAGTGTGTATCATTATACTGCGTATGCATTTCAATACAGTGTATATGTCTCAATAGACACAGTATATACTTTTCATCATATAGCTTATGCATTTCAATATACAGTATATGCATTTCACTATATGGTGTGTTTTTAACTGACAATGTATACAATTCACTATACAGTTTAAGTGTTTCAGTATGCAGCATATACATTTCACTATAGAACACGTGTTTCAGCATAGTATCTATGATTCATTACAGAACATACTGTACAGTGTAACAATTTCAGTATACAGTGTGTGCATTCTACTATACAGTGTAAGTGTTTCAGTACACAGTTTATATATTCCACTACAAAACATGTGTTTCACTATACAGTGTATATGTTTCACTATAGACAATAGGTGTGTCAGTATGCAGAGTACTCGTTACACTGTACAGTGCACGCATTTCTCTCTGGAATGTATACATTTCAGTGTACAGTGTATGCATTTCACTTTATAAGATGTGCATTTCATTGTATGCATTTCACTATTGAATGTATGTGTTTCAGTATCAAGTATACGATATAACCATTTCACTCCAGAGTGTATGGATTTCACTATAGTAGAGTGTATGTCTCCACTTAATGTGTTGTGATGTTAAGTCAAATGTAGATATATACTGTATATATTTTTATACATATGTAAATTAGTTCTACTTTTTCTCTTGGCCATCTTTATGTATAAGGTTTTTAATTGGAAAACAATATGAACCTGTTTCTGATAAGAGTGAAGGTTTGTTCTGCTCTTTGGTGTTTAAATTTTGTTTAACAATGCCCAGGTTGATTTTCTATTTAGTATACTTACATTTATTAGAAATTAACTGTAATATTAATTAATAACATCCAAGTAACTATAGAATACATATATTGTTTTTGTAGATTACTCTGCGGAAAGCACCATGAGTCTCAAGTAAATGTTTGATAAGGTGCTATATAAAATAAAGTTATTATTATTATTATTATTATTATTATTATTATGTACTGTTAAGAATGATTTATGTTCTAAACTGCACTTCTGTTTATACTTTTCATGTGAAGCTTGCACACAGAATGCAATGCAAAGCAAGCATGCATTCTGTGGCCAAAACACTTTAATACATGTTGTGGTTTGTTCAATCAGCATGTTGATAGTCTCCTAGTCGGTAGGTGACAGTTTTTGGTCAATGCTGTATACCCCACAAAGTCAGAGTAGAGTGACATTGAGTGAGACTCTGTTGATAGAAGAAAAGTTGTGTCAGTTACTATTGGCTTTAAGATGAGAAAAAAGGAGAAGGTGGAGTGTTTAAAAGTAGTGCAGTAAGAGAGACACTATTTCCCCAAGTGATGGATCTACATAATGAAGACATACATTTCAGATATTTCTTTCAGGTCTATCTTGAACACTTTGATGACCTGTTGTGTTATATTTAGCCTTTCATTCATCATTCTGGCTCTCACATGCCCTGCCTCTCCTTGAAATATACCACTTTGGATATGTGCCGCCGTTTCTGCATTGCCGCGTAGTGAGAAAAAATTCCATATGCGGCATGAAGACCCAACGCACGCCTGACACACAGTAGCTCACTAGTGTGTGTGCATGTGTGTGTGTGTGTGGTGTTCATCCTGTCATGGACTGACACACTGTCAAAGGAATTTTCCTGCTTCACACCTGATGCTTGCTTGGATAAGCTCCAGCCTCCCAGTGATTGGGCTCAGAATAAAATGGAGTTGGAATAGGAATGGATGGACATACGGCTATAGTATAAATAAATGCTTGTTCAATACTATAACTGAAGTTTAATTTAAAGGTAATAATACATTTTTTGCTGTTAAATTTAAAAATCACACGCAATCCAAATTAAGATCAATAACAAAGTGCGAAATAATAATTTAAAAAAGTATTAATCATTTGTTTTCCTTGCGATAGTTTAATTGGATTTAAAGTGGACATGTTAAATGGGTTTATGTAACTCAGATGGTCTCTCCTATTTTTCATGTTTTTAGGTAGTCGATTATTAGAAGCTACTAAAGAACAGTAGGGTGCAAACATCATCATTATCAACACCAATTTAATGCTCATTTTCCAGTTTTCCCAGTTAGGTAGTTGCCCCAAAATATTTTTCCAACAGCACTAACGCTATGCTAAGGAATTATAATTAATAACACCTAAAATTGTTAAATCAAAATGAATACAGTAAGACTGGTAAGTGATTTACTTAAGTATCCAGGCCACATACTGTACCTGAACATTACAAAGATCCCCTTGGAAGAAATGGACCCGGTCATTTTGGATGCCCTTGTGAATGTCAAACACATTGACACTGTATCCTTTCTCCAGAAGGCTCTCTACAAGATGCTGACCAAGGAAGCCTGAGCCACCAATTACTGCACATTTCTTACTGACCTAAAGTGTAAAGAAAGGCCAAGAAAAATAAATGGATAGAAGCAAATGAAACAAGGCTGAAGTTAGATGTGTGCTTTAAACAAGGCATTATGGAGACATAAAGATACTCACTGGCCTGCTGCGAGTAGCCATTGATCAGAATGCAGAGAACCCTGGAGAAGCAAAACAAACAATCAGCATAATCTAGTTACAGCTGGATAAACAGAGTAGGCAATGAATGGATGGATGAAGTTCAACGAGTTTCTATTACATTTCAAAGTGGTTAAAACACTTTCTTAATGTCTTACTACTTGTAAGATCAAACAGACCACTATCTAAAGTATCAAAAAATTTTAGCACTACACTTTCAGGATCATGCAGATCACTACTTTACTGCAAACTGAGAAAAAGGACACCATGAGTAAGATACAGATGTCAGAGATCTGAATATTACTTATGAACTGATATCTGATACTGCACAGTCAGAAAACAGTGATTTGCTTATCTATTTAGAATAAGACAGTATTCATAATTATAAAATGTAATGTTCTGCTGTTACTGTAGCTCCATTAGTGATTATGTTCAAATAGGGCTTAAAGAACCATTTTTTCTCTTGTACTGTATTTATCTCTTTTGGTTAGTTAGCTACATCTTACATCTCATTATTGTCCCCTGTGACATTTCCTAGACATGACTTTTACTGTAAAATTCACTGTACTACTTTAAATTGTGGTCTGTTAACTTTGTAACTGTGACTGCTGTTGAAAGTACTATATAAATATAAATATTGTCTGACCGATTACCATTTCGTGGTCGCGGAGAGCCGGAATCGGTATCTTCTACGACCAATTCTATACGGGTCGCTGGTCCTTCCCACGCATGCCCACACAAACACTCGTTCATTCAATCATAGCAGATTCACAGTAAATGACAAGGGAAGTAGCACTTGAATTCACATGGATTACATATTTGCTGGATTAGGTGCTAACAGCACACACTGATCGTACTGAAGAACAACCCTCATGCAACAAGGCAACAGCACAAATGATTAATTAACAACAATTAACATCAGAAATAAAAACGTATCAAAATAATTTACAGTATAAAATATAATATTTACATTACGTGATCTACAAAAATGGAATGCAGCGTTATTTTCCCAGAAAGTTTTAAACTGGTACGTCTTTACACCAGATCACTACTACAAGGACAAATTATTTTAAACTGAATCAATGAAACACAGATTCCTGACAAAATACAGCCATCAAGTACATTTATGCGAGAAACATACACAAAATCAACGATACAATTTATATTAAAAAATTAAAAAGTTGATGCCTTAGACTTGACTACATTATCAGCTTATGAAACACTCATATTCAGTAATTCGTTATGAATTTTAAACAAAAACTTTCACACTTTAAGCAAAACATATGACTGAAACCTACCAAAAAACGTACCAGTCTAGTAATTTAGTATCCAGATTCTACAAACTAAATACTCGAGCAATATGCAAGATAAAGTCATTGTGAAAACAGTGAGCCGACTATCAGCTGAGACTCAAGACAGTCGCCGATTGGTGATCTTTGCTCCTTCTGTTGTCAGAGCGAACATTCCACGTCCAATCAACGAAGGTATTTACACCAACCTCAACAGGTCGAAAACCAATGAAATATCCTGCCGCAGTAACGTGAAGGGGAGGGTAGGCATTAGACCGTAATTGGCTTTTGGAACCCTAATGGCCCGCCTCCTGAAAAAATAGCCAATAATGATATAGGGGTTTAAAACAGACCAGTTAGATAAGCTATTGGTTAAAAAAGCGAACGGCTGCTGTACGTTTTCCGGCAGTCGTACTGCTGGACAGTCTTGTTTTTTGGCAAATATAGTTAGTCAGCGAGTGTAATATTTTGGCTTGTAAAACCTGTTAGCCCGTGTGTTTCATATTCTTTTTTTGTTGTTTAGCACGTTTTAAGTTGCACATACTTCCGTGATGGTAAGTAATCTTAATGAAAATATTTTTAACTTGAGAAAAAAAAAATGCGCGTTCCGTTCTAGTAGTATTTTGTGTCAGAGAGATTCTTTACGACGACCGTAACATTTCACACGTTGTCTCATTCAGTCAGGTGTTTTTATGTTGCTCGCTACTACAGGTTATACACTAAACAGGTATGATGACTCTTTGGCCTATACTGATGTTAATTTTGTGAGAAGAATTCGTACATGTAGTGGCATCTCTTGTGCTTGTATTTCTGTGAACTGTGCAACGGGATTAATTGCCTTTTTTGTATTTGTGTACTGTAACGTAGTGTTGTGAAGTTGGTTCTGTGATTTAGTAAGGCAGACATCACTTGAAGCGACATGCGCATTAAAGTTATTCTGCCAGTTATATACGTTTTTCTGCATTTAATGAATACAGTACCATGGACAAATTGACACTCCTGGCTAAACTGCTTATTTTGTTTACTCGCTCGAATAAAAATGAGTAAATACTCTTTGACAACAAGCAAATTAAACTCAATAAGTAGTTATTTTTATGAAAATATTATTGTACAGTTACTGTGTATTTGATTAAAAGGGAGAAAATAGAATATTTGCAAAGGTCTTGGTACCAATTCAACTGTAAGGTCTCAGAACTTGTTAGGTCCTTAGTCCATTTTGGGAGATCTCATTAGGTGTTACTGTGGTCAAAAATTGTCATTCGGAATTTTCAGGAGAGCCAGAATAAATTATGTGACTCATCAGACATCCTGCAACACTCAACAGTCATGGGCTGTTCTAAGCAAGTGACTGAAGATCTGAAAATTAGTCCAATTGATCGCAACAGAGCAGGGGGAAACTATAAAAATATCAAAGGGCTTTCAGCTACCAGTTTCCACTGTTTGAAATGTTCTGAAACGGCAGTTAAGGGAGAGCCATACAGGTCAAAACGACTGACGGAAAGAACTGCTTGTGCACTGTGCAGAAAGGCAAACCAAACCCCCTTTGCGTAGCTGAGAAAGGGGTGATGGTGCACAGTTGTACTGTACTGTGTTACTTAACACAGACATTGCCTTCATGGAAGAGCCATCAGAAGGAAACTTCACCTGCAATCTCATCACAGAAAAACATCTTCAGTATGCAAAACAACATCTGCATCAGACAGAAGAACTTTGGAACGAAGTCATTGGACAGATTAAATTGAAATTGAACTGTTTGGCCATACCTACAACATTTTTATTTGGAGAAGGGGGGGGGGGGGGCATGTGAAGAAAAGAATTCTGCCAAATGTTAAGTATGGGGTTGGATTTGCTGTAATTATGGAGTTATGTAGCAGCTAGTAGTACATGAAACCTTGTGTGAGTAAAGGGAGGAATAAAATCCACTGTATAATAACAAACCCTCAAGGAGATAGTCAAACAGTCGGGAAAATGAAGTTGAAGAAAGGATGGCTTCTACAACAAGACAATGGTCCACAGCGCATTTCGAAATCTGCTATGAACTATTTTAAGAAACACCAGGAGACACCTATGAAATGGCCCTCGAAGTCCCCAGACATGAACATCATTGAAAATCTACATCTTAAATATGCTGCACATACAAGACAGCCCAAAAATGTCTTTTATATGGAAGTGATCTGCAAGGGAGAATGTGGAAAAAGTTCTAAAATAAGCATCCAAAGACTTACAGCTGCTACAAAAAAGCATTTGCAAGATGTAGCTTTCGAGAAAGGGGGTGCTACTAACTTTGGCACATGCCACATTTACTCTCCTTTTTTTAGTTCATAAAATAAATTGTAACTGTACATTAACATTTTCATAAAAATGCCATTATTTTAGCTTGTTTTCTGTCAAAGATGTATTTAATAATTTTCTCTTTGAATGTGAACAAAATATATAGTTTGGCTAGGAGTTTCCAAACTATTGCACAGAACTGTGTGTATGTGTGTACAAATATATGTATACATGTATACAGGCATGGTCAAAATAAAAGAAATACTACTTGAAAAAGGAGTTGATCTTTGAAGTAACTAAATCATAATTACAAATGCAGTTGCAAAGGCAAGTCACATTATTAGACTGATTTGCCATTTAGCAGCATACGTCTGTTCTTAAAGGGGTCTGGCAATCTGCATTTCGATATATGAATTTTGAAAGTAACATGAGGCAATTAATAGAGTTTCAAAGAGGCTGAATTGGGGCCTGAATTTAAAATGCATCGGTCACCAACTGAAAACGTATTTCATGTGTCAAGCCAAAATAGTCTCAAAACAGTAATGAAAGCATATGCATAAGATGTATAGAAAAAGAGAAGCAGAAATCACAAGTAAAAGCTTGCCAAAGGTGAGTAGATGAATGCTATTCGGAATAGTTCCCAAGTGCCACGAAACTACAGGGTCAAAAAGTTCCATAGAATGGAATCTGCACCTCTGCAACAATCTCAGCAAAAGCTGTGTGTAATGATCTTTATACATGGATGGAATTTGTGGTTGTCATATGGAAATTGCTTGTATATGCGGCCTTTGCACATTGATGCCTAACCTGATGTAAGAAGCACAAAACCTGGATTCCTAAGCAATTTAAAAGATTAATATGGTATGGTGACTAGCCCTTCACCCTCTTGCCTAAAGGTTTACATTTGGAAGAAAGCCAAAGGTTATCTTCAACCCACAATGTCTGTTACCAACTATTAGATATGGGGATGGATCTGTACTTGTGTGAGGAGCTATTACATGGCAGGTATAGGGATTGCTATTCATGGTCCAATACTGGCCAAGACATATGTGGACATTGTGTAGAGCAGGGGTCCTCAATCGCGGTCCTGGAGGGCCGCAGTGGCTGCAGGTTTTTGTTCCAACCCAGCTGCTTAAGAAGCACTTATTGCCCAAGTAACACTTGTGCTTCACTTTAGTTGTCTTTCTCGTTAAGATTTTGAACCCTTATTGCTTATTTTAGTCTTAAACAGTTGTATTCTTGGTTTTTAATAGCTCCTAATTAGCAATAACATGCAAATGACAAAAGAGGCCAGCATTTCTCCATTTAGCTTGTTAACATTTATACCTGTGTGTATTTATCGTGCACTATTGGGTTTAATTAAATACTTGGAAGGAAAGTGAAGAGAAAAAAAGTGAAGGACTGAGAATTACTCATCCATTGTAGGCTTCATACCCTTTGGATGATATCCTTAGAAAAGGGAAGAAAATCTAGGATATGAGAATGAACGGACATAGCAGAGTTAAAGCACTAACAGGCCATGAAATTATATTATTGGCAAGAATTGCTTTCTAGTTAAGCAAGTGGGTTAGAACAAAAACATGCAGCCAGAGGCCCTCCAGGACTGTAATTGAGGACCCCTGGGGCCTCATGTGTAAACGGTGTGTACGCACAGAAATGTTGCATAAGAACTTTTCCACGTTCAAATCGCGATGTATAAAACCTACACTTGGCGTAAAACCACGCACTTTTCCACGGTACCTCATACCTTGTCGTATGCAAGTTCTCAGCTCGGTTTTGCAGACTGGCGGAACCCAGCGTCAAAGCAGTGCTACTGTTCCTGTGTGGTTACTCTTTTATTTTCCTGACGTGGCATTATAAATACACTGAAACTAACCGCATATTGTTTATTAGTTTAATGCATCTGATTGTAATTAACCAGTAACAATATAATGGTCCAGGGAATAGCCATAGTATTCCAAATACCATAACTGCTTTAGCGTTGTTATTCTCACTGCACCTTCTTCTTCTTCTTTCAGCTGCTCCCGTTAGGAGTTGCCACAGCGGATCATCTTTTTCCATATTACTCTCATTACACCACTCTGAGTATTTATATCGCTGTATCTGAGTGGGGAATCACAGCAGCAGCTGATCGGAAAGAGAATTATCGATATACAATATCAAGCACAGGCTGCCAAAGCCACGGCAAAATGTTTCAAAGTCTTTCCTGTATGGACCTCGCGGTTCAGAAACAGTTTCAACCCAAGAACTTTAAACGCACTTAATCATTTGCTCCTTGTAGAACTGTTTGTACTCATAAGTAAAATCACCCCACTGTAAACTTGCACTTACAGTTATAATATTACACAACCTGAGCCACTTTATAAAGCGTGTACTTACATATGATGACGATATCATTTTTAAGATGAAATGCAGCAAAATATGTTGATTATATTATACAGATAAAACTTTAACTTCACTTAAATAATCTGTATTCTTCACTGGGACTGGCATGAAGGATAGAATAATTAAACATGTACTACGAAGATATTTCAATGTTCCTTAAACGTTTTGAAGAATCGGCGCTCTAAGATTACAGTTGGCTTAACATCTATTACAGAGCTAATTGTGTGGCGATCGGTTACTTGGAGAAAGAAAAGCAAGGACTGCAGGGGCGGCCACGCCAATATATATTAATATAAAACAGAAAGAGAAAATAACAACACAGCTAAAAACGCAGCAGCAAATTTCGACAAAAGTTAAACGGTTGTGTCATGCGCACGATGCAGCTATGCAGTGTCTGCAGCGGACGTGGCCATCCGCCGTGCATAAGAGAAGATACCATATTGACATTGGCGAGCGAAGGGGCCACCGATTCTTTCTCGGCCTAGGGCCGCCACAAGCCTAGAGCCGCCCCTGAGTACTGCTGCAATAAATGATTTCATCGAAGGTCGCGCACAATCACTGTGCCGTGAAACCCATGTTTAATAACGTGCTTTAACTCCTATCATCATGAAAATGATATCACGTATACATCTCAGTATTTTAGTTATTCAGAGAGCTGTAATATCACGAATGTAATGGATTCTGTGTCCAGTCGGAGGAAGAGAGCCAGTTTAAGAAGCAAGTAGTGATTCACGCACATAGAGCACATAGAAGATCACATACAAAACAAAGCATCTAACGTGCTATTTTAATTACGATGTGATTTGAGAAACTGGTTACTTAAATGATTTTAAGATGAAGTTTACGATGTTCTACTTTAATGACAAAATAAACTACATGATTAAAGTGGAAATTTCGAGATTGAAGTTGACATTTCGTACTTTTTCCCCACTGTGTGCTTTTTCTTTCCTCTGTACCCTAATAAGCTTTAATATGACACTCATACAGTGGGCCTCGACTCGCCTTTTCACTTCGACTTTGATATCTGACAAATTCTTTTTTATTTCCGGCACTGTGCGAATTTGTGAACGTGAGCTTTCAAGTTTCTCCAATATGCTATGTCACTCGATCAACTTCCTTTTGTTGATTATACCACGGTTTAAATAAACAAATAGTATGTTTTTCCTTTGCCTCCACTTGGTATTCGCTGAAATTCTTATATTTTCCCCCGTGCTTTTCCCATTGTCTTTTCACAGAAGGCTGAGCTTAAGGGCGATTTATATTGATTTACATATTCAAAGAGGCGTAATTCTGGGAGGAGTTGGGGCGGGACAGAAGGCGCGTGCATGAGCATTACTTTTCACGCGGACCGGGATTTATGGAGCGGAAGAACGCGGAAGTTGGAGTACGCAAAGATTTATGCATCTGGATTTTTCTGTACATAAGTACATTTCGGCTTTTGTGCTTATGTCATGTTATAGTGCGAATTCTACGCACGGCGTTATACATGAGGCACCTGGTGTAGAGCCAATGACTTGTTAGGCTGTAAACACTTTTCCTTCATGATGTTTCCCTCTTTAAGAATAATAATTCTCCCATACACATTTTTGTGTGTGTTCTTTTTTCAGTAATTGGTTGTGGTATTGTGTAGCACTCCCACATGGCTAAAGGCCTTTGTAGCCATTTAGTGTATGATACTGGGATCAATGAAGAAGACTACACAAGACTATCATTGACACAATCACAGACATGTACAAATTTGTTGGTATCCTTTCACGAAAAAGAAGAACCCACAATTATCTCTGAAATAAGTTAAAACTTACAATTGGCACCCATCATTGTTTATTCCATATTTAATAAAAGTCAAAATTTTGATTCAACAGAATATTTCAAATAATAACACAATGAAAATGGCTTGGACAAAGTAATGGGACCCTTAACCTAATATTTAGTTACACAACCTTTAGAGAAAATTTTAATAACTTTAATATTCAACATTGCCTATTCTAAAACAATTTTAATGTAACTGAAATCTTTTTTTTTTTTTTTAGTAATGCATATCTGTGAAAATACAGTGATTACTTTTCTACAACATTCTTAACTCATGTTACAGCACCAGTCTCTTTAACTACCACTGCTTTTGCACCATCTTTGCATAATGCTGTACATTTTTCCCAGGTAATTAATATATTTTTATGAAATTATCAAGGCAGTTAAGTATATTCTCTCCCATGGTATTAATTTCCAAACTTTCACATAAAAACAAATTCTCAGTTTTCTTTCTTAAAATCATCTCTCTTTCATATACAGTATATATGTCTGTCCGCTTTTCACGAGAGAACTACGTAACGGTTTTAGATCAGGTTTTTTTCTATAATTTGTTTGAACTCTCCGGTTGATGCTACGATTTCTCTCATTGCACAAAGTGTCATAGTTCGCTTGCAGGAGCGATTTAATCGCACTAATCCAAGACAGAGGCTGCGGGCCAAGGGGAGGAGGAAGTGTGATGTCAGGAATGGGGAGCTGGGCGGGGTCCTCCTCACTCACTAAAAAAATCTGCTCACATCACTCTTGCCCTCTATGATTTGCATTGGTTACCAGTTTCTACACGAATCAAATGTAAAATTATTATTCTCACCTTTAAAGCCCTTCAAGGCTTAGCCCCTCATTATCTGCCTGAGCTGCTGCTTCCTTACACTCCTGCCCGTGCATTAAGATCTTCGGACGCTAACTCACTGTACCTTAATACAGGTTAGTAACTATGGGTGGTAGCACTTTCAGTATGATGGCCCCAAAAATTTGGAATGCTCTTCCTCTCAGCCTTCGCAAGGAAATGTATAGTAACTATTAATGTATGTGTTCTACTGTCTTGTTAATGTGTTTATTGAATTGTAAAGTGTCCTTGAATGTATGAAAGGCTCTACATAAATAAAACATTATTATTATTATTATTATTATTATATGGGTAACATAGGGTAACATACATGTAATCATGAAAGAAGTTCATTCATAATTATATGTATGTGACCCTTATGCATTACAACTAGATCTAGTCTGCAGCAATAATAATGTCATCAGCAATATCATTAGTACACCTTGATACAGTAGTGTTGAAAAAAGATAGTTTAAAGATTTTAACAGAATCTTTGGCAAACATACATGAGGTGATATCTTTTAAGCAAGGTTTAATAAGTGATTCACCAATAGTGAGAGCACTGTGATCAGGGCTATGGAGTCAGAGGTAATTTTGGGTACCCGGAGTCAGCAAAAATGTACCGACTTCGACTCCTAATAAATTTAAATTGAAATGAAAAAAAAAAATACAGCAAATTCAAATGTCCCATTTCACAAACAATACTCATAATTAAGTACTTATCTGATGTAAGAATAAAGCCCAGCGCATAGTTGTGTTACTACTAGTGTGAAGTTCAGCTGAGCTATTATACAGCCTGACATTCACATATTGTAATCTGGATTATGGTACATTACAAAAAGTGTTTTCATTTTATTTCAGATATAATTTGTTTAGCAAATTCATTTGGGTGTAAACAAGTGTAATGATGTAGGTGTAGGTGTGTGCTATGGCCTGATGTGTGTTCAGGGGGGTCTTGTCTTTTGTTTAAACTGGCCAATATGGTAGAGAGTCAGCTTCCTAGCCAGTAGTTCTGTGGTTAAATGACATGCATGTTGCCTTTCTTTAATCAACATGGAAAATACATTGGCATATTAAATACAGAGGAGTTGGAGTCAGAAGTGCCAGAAACTAAGGAGTCGGAGTCGAAGGATTTATCTTCTGACTCCACAGCCCTGACTGTAATAACATACTGTGTTTATAAAATGCTTCTGTTTTCCATCTTAACTTTTTTAAACATTTAAACTTTTAGAAATAAGACTTTCAAGGTTTCTTTGAAAGAAAGAAATGTCTTTATCTTTATAAGTTCGATGATTTTTTCCAAATGTCTGATAGCTAACATTTTGTTGAAAGGTAAACAAAGGGCATCTGGAGCTTCTTTGTCAAGTACTACTATCATATTACATTTTTTCATTGATATCTGCACAGAATTGGAAGATGCAGATTTATTTGTGAATTAATGGAACTAGAAGTTAATGGTTGCACAGTATGGGTTCTGGGTCTATAGATAACGTGTTTTCCACATTACTAGCAACTCCAGTTTCCCTTAATGACCCATATTTTAACTATCAACTATAGCAAGATTGTAAGATAGAATTTCTATATTTCAGAATTTTTTTAGTTCATTTTTTTTGAAGACACAAACTGCCATATAACAAAGAAACCAAAAATAAAACTGTACCAGCAGAACAATTTCAGATTGCATTAATGAAGTTACAGCGTAACATGAGTTGGTATTCTGATTTGGGGTATATTAGCAATAAGTTGATGTGCTCTGATTAAACCGTTGTGAATCCTGTTAGGCCATGTGACGGCGGCCTAGCATAGGTCAGAACTTACACTGGAAACAGTGTCGATCACAAGGCACAGTGCTGTTAACAGATAAGTTTGGTGTTTTTCAAGTTGAAGTTATTTCTGCACAAACATGGTATACTGTATATTCATTTGGAATGCAAAATTTTGTTCTGAAGTTAAGAATTTTCTGTACATTTTTAAAAAATATTGTGCCCCCACTGATGCTTTACAATAGAGGTTAATGTGATACAGGGCACCACGGGAAAATGAAACCCTAAAAATTTACTGATGAAGCAGCAAAAGTTTCAGTATAAGAAAACATGCCTTCCGTGTTTACCTTTTTTTTGTGACAACAAAAGGGATCTGGAACTAATTTTATCACATATTCTTGGTGTTATTTTTCTCATGGTAAGGATAAGTTTTTCATTCACTTCTGTGAGTTCTCGCATAAATACAGAAGTAAATCAAAACCAACCATGTGGCATAAAAAGTTTACTGTGATTTGGTCTTTTAAAAGGAAATCTCAACCTGGGAGGGTAAAAGATCATTGCAGAAGATGACAAATGTTGACATGGTGTGCACAGCTTTTCTTTTAAAATTTCTGAAGCTCATAATAGTGGTGTTTTTGTTTTCAAAAATGACATGTATAAACTACAGTATTTATAATGTGTGTTTAATTGCAAGATACAGATCAGTTCTTGACAACTGTCTTGGGTGTTTTCTGGTTAAGTTTTTAAGCTTCTATTTTCCGATGATGCCTCATGCCCCATTAGCCTCCAATGTAAAGCGCCAGTGAGGGCAAGATATTTATAGCAAGCGCTTAACTGTAGAACACAATTTTGCATAGGAAATATGCAATATACAGTATACACCATGTTTGTGAAGAAATACTTCGACTTGAAAAACTTTAAACATCCTTTTAATTATTTTTTAAAACTACATTTAATAGCATATGTGAGATTTTACAAAATAAAAATAATTTCACAATACAGCATACATTAATATTTTGAAAGTGGTGAATGTTATTTTAAGGGGTTTTTTATACCATTTTTTATAAAATAAATTTGTATTCAAATTTAAGTAATGTTATTCATTATTAAAGGACATCTTGTCTCACAGAGCCCACTTTAGGAAACATGACCCTGGAGGCTTATTTTGTCCACTTTCTTCACCACCTGAGCTTTTGTTTTTCTTCTCCTCCCCGGCCATTTGGTTGTAAGCATTTGTTTGTAAAGTTGGCAGTTTTGTTTCTCTGATTTGTACAGTCTTAAAGAACCTTCTACCAATTAATTGATCTTTCTTTCTCAGTTTCTTTTTTGTATCTGTCTTGATGTAGATATTTTCATTGTAAAGCACTTTGTGCTGTATTGATAAAAGTTGTAGATTTTTCTAAAGTAATTTGAAAGTGGTTTCTTGAACACCAGGGTGAATTTAGATGCTTTCCATGACCTCTCCAGTCAACAGATCTGAACATCACTGCAACTGTATGGGACATTCACTTACACAGAGCGTAGAGTAAATTTTATCTCGTTATTTCATAAGGAAATATAGTCTTTTTTTGAGTGTAATTGTGCACAATCCTACTACAACAGCTCAGGATTTACTGTATATAGCTACATTCCAAGAAGGACTGAACTTGTTCTGTAGACAAAGGATGGCTTTACTTTTTTAGGTCAGTGACATGTTGTTAGGTGTGATGCTGCAGCTAACAAGTGGTTTGCTAATTAATTAGATTAACAATTATGATTAATTAGAGTTTAAAAATGAAACTTTTTGCAAAGGTGCAAGCATTTTATTAAAAAAAAGAGCTGCTTTCCTTTATATCAGTACTACGGCTGTTCTAAAGTTACATGGTGCAAGGTACCATGTCTTATTACTGACTTTTAACACACACAAGCACAGAACAACCTAGAGATGTAGAGAGAATTCACAGCTAGAGGGTAAGGATGAGGAAAAACTCAAAGGCATTCTACAAGAGCACACATGGTGCATATTTAAAAATCCAGCTTCCAAAGTTAAGTATAAACCAGCCACATAAGCATGAAACATAGAATATGTAGTTCAACCTTGATATCATGCTAGCAGACATACCAAAGGCACATTTAAGTCCATGTAACCTTCAAGTATTTAGCAGAATAATCAAAAACACACAGAAAATTATATCTGCCAATTTTGGGCTAAATTAGTTTGATGTATAAATTCAGAGTTTGCTACAGTTTCTGATTCTTTATGCAAAAATATTTACCATACGTCTTGAATTTTAACAACCCTAGTGGCTACAGTGTTTGTACTAACAGGTATGAATGTGTATTTGCTTGTACTGTATAGGCCTCCAACTATAAGAAGCCATCATTGGGTGCAACTTCACAACGTAAAAAGGCTGGCCCCAAACCAGAACTGACAGAGGAACAGAAGCAAGAGATAAGGGAAGCTTTTGACCTTTTTGATACTGATGGCTCTGGCTACATAGATGTGAAGGAACTGAAGGTCAGTCGCTTGCTAACTATGCAATTAAACAATTGTTTAATCAACAGAAATTCTCTAAAAACAGAAAATAAAGTTCCACCCCCTCCTATTTGCTCCACTAATACAAAGCATTTATTAATGATTTATCACAGGTCAATTTCAAAATTTTTATTTGCAGAAGTTTAAAATGGGAGTGGCTTCTATGTATGTATGTGTGTGTATACAGTATATTTATGTGTGTGTGTGTTTGAAGTATGCAGTTATTTCTTTTTGGGTGGTCCAGCTGGCAAGGCTAAGCTAGCCAATACTCCACTTTAATAAAAAGGACAACCACACTTGTAAGAGATGAAGCCATGTATATGGCACAACAAGAAGGCAGGTGCTGCCAAGCGGAGTAGCATTTTGGGGGCAACAGGCAGGAGCAAAGGTGCAAGAAAGTTAGTGTGGTTGTCAGACGTTCTTCTTGGAGAAAGACAGTGAGGCAAAGGAGAATGTGCAAGAGGCCATAAGACCTTCAGGTCAACAGTGTAGCAGTCCAGAGGTAAAGTATATATTATAGCATTTTTACAGAATATTAGTATTTATTATAGGATATTATGGTATTTTTACATTTTATTGCACATTTTTTCACTGCAGTTGCTATTGGTTTAAATTAAAACATCCCATGGACATTGAATTATGTGCATGCAAACGTGTTTAGTAATATATCTAGTATGTGCCTATTTGTAACTTTTTAAATGTAACTCGGGTTATGAATGGCACCAATGGAAGGAATATGGTGTATTTAAGCTATTTATTAGGAGCATGCAGGAAAAAAAGGGCTTTGTGACAGAAGAGCTGGATGTTGGTTGAATGGAGGAGCCAATCATTTGCCAAACTGATGCATGACTCTGCCTCACTTCAAGTGACATACAGTATGTGTATCTTACCTTAGCTCTTATATAACAGGTGGTACCATATTTCTTCAAAAATTCTCCATACATTTTAAACCATTTTTATTAAATTTGTAACCATTGTAGTGACTGTGTACCTCAGCTTGTTTTATAATAATTGCCCTTTTTTATGTTTTGGAGATTCACCAGAATGGTTCCTTCTTGTCATACTCTAAATATGTATATGCCTTGCTTTATGCTGTATCTCTGTTTATTTTGTATAGCTCTTTACATTGTTACAGCCCCAGGGAACTGACGTAAGTGGGTTTAAATAAAGGATAGATTAACCTGCAATAGTGAGAGCTCTTACAAAGCACTGCTAAGTAACTTCACGTTGGAACAGAAGGTGAAACAGTAACAGTAATGCATCCACATATTACCACACATGCAAAAACTGTTTGTTCAGCTACATAAATCACCTTTAATGTGTGTAAAATAGAAAGAAAGCAAGAGAAGCAGAAAATGCAAGTAAAGAGCAGCATTTGATTCTGTAATGGCTGAAGGTATATTTAACTACCAACACAGAAATACTGTGTTATAGTACTTTTAATATTCACTTATATTTAATGATGGTATTTATTTGTTCCTATTTTTGTTGTCTCATTAAATGTGATTGTGGACAACTGAGAACATTGTTTAACAGTAGACTTTTCTGGTATCTTCCACAATTGCTAGATAGCTGTAGAAGTGTTTTACAGTAGATGCATTGCCAATAGCTTGGCAGCTTGGTTGCCATTGTCATACTCTTGAAAAATGCAATAAAAATGCCTTTAAGATATACAGATAATTGGAAGTTGAAAGAGAATATGAAATAGCTACTTTCTTTGAGAGACTAACATCTATCTATACAATAAAACACTAAGTAAGGTCTGTGTGTCCAGTCCCGCTGAGCAATCTGATGTTTGTAATGCGCCATCTGTAGGAATGCCAGAGACATAGCAACCAGATGCACACATAGACACATCCTTTTTTCTAAGAATTGATATTCAATAGTCATGTGAAAGTCTCTCAGAAGATGATAATCTTAAAAGTAAATAGAAATAGTGCTTTTTATTTTAATTTTATTGAATCAATCAAGAATACTGTCATTAAAACCTGCCTGATATTAAAATGTATCTTAATTTAAACATTATTAACACCTCACCCATACCCAACATTAAGAGATAGATAGTCATCAATGTTAAAAGTTCAAAAGTAAAATATATGAGAGAGCACATTTGGGCTTATATTAGAATAGCATTAATAAATGATTGGTAAATTCTAAAGAAACTTTGTGCCATTCCTGGTAAAGAGTTTTATATTGTTTTTCTTCCTAGTTTTAGATCATATAGGATATAGCTTTTCCAATTAATTATGGAGGATCAGTTAAGAACACTTGAGTAAAGTGGTGTTAGATAATCGCAAAAGATTTTTGCATTGCATAATTTTATCCTGTCTGGCACTCCTCCAAATAATGCTGTTAAAAGATTAGTAATGAAATCAAACACTATCTGGCAAATAATCATCTCTTTTTTCCCAAATGTAAGAATATGTTTTGATCATGTATTGTTTTTTGTTCTAGATTATTAAATCTTAATTTATGAAGATATTTTGTATATGAATGTTTGATGTCTGTGTGCATAATCTGAACCTCATTCTTTATGCTCATGGTAAAAACAAAAAGTTTTTTTTTTCTAGGTAGCAATGAGAGCTCTGGGATTTGAACCAAAAAAGGAAGAAATTAAGAAAATGATTGCTGAAATTGATAAAGAAAGCACAGGAAAAATTGATTTCAGTGACTTCTTGGGAGTAATGACCCAGAAAATGGTAACCATAAAATCCTTATAGCAGAAGTAAAACACTAATTTTTAGTTATGCAAAGATAAAAAACAATGCTAGTCTATTCATGATTATTTTGTGGACAGCTCAGCCCATCCTTACAGCATAGGATGTAAGTAACAAAGCAACCCTTGACATATTGCCACACTTGTAGAACTTTGTTACTTGTATAAGGCCAATTTAAAGTTGTCTAATTGACTAATGGGGATTTTTGGTTGGTGGTTTGATTGTAATTGGGACTGTTCAGCATAGCTTGGTTATTTAACTATTAAATTTGCTTTTTACACTTAAGTCTCCCATTTTCTGTTTATCATATCTGTTTTTCTTACCTGCATGTATGTAGCACTTTTTATTGAATTTTAAGTGGCTTGGCATGTAGAATATATGCATGTAAACTGTGAACAAGATCAGACTTTCAAGTACTATCCTACAATAATGCAAAGGAAACTAAATTATGCATAAATTATACATTTATGAACAAATAAACAAGGTAGATTAAGTAAAAGTATAAACTAAATTGACAAAACAGCCTAGCTGCTCTGGGCCTACCTAAAAGTGTGTCATACTTCCTTCTTCCTGGTATGGCTCACCCACTGTCTCACAACAAAATCCTCTACTAATCACAGGCCTTTTCCCACTTTGTATCTCCCTCCTTCCCTCACACATAGACCTCTGGCCTCTCTTCTCTCCACCAGACAAGTGCTTGCCACGGCACCCCTCCCAACTCTACCTTCAGTTTGATAATACCCATGAGCATCTTTTACCCAGTTGCTATGGTTACTTGAGAGTTGCTTCTGCATCCTAGAACATCCTTTGGAAGTCTTGTCACTGTCCTCCCAAAGCTTCGTGTAGCTACTGGTATTCCTGTAGACCTGAGCCCCACTTCCCATTTAGGAAAAAAAAAAGCACTGCTGCTTTTATTTTAAAAATAAGAGTAAAAAACATTTTACTGATAAGTTGCACAAGTAAACCAGTTGTAGTGTCAATTTAGTCAATTTATGTCAAGTAATACTAAAAATGTAAAAATAGTAAATTTCATTTTTTTAATTTATTAATGTATTTACATTTTGTTTTATGATATCCTTGTTTTATGAGAATAAGCAATATAAATATATTTTTTTAATCTATAGGCAGAAAAGGACTCAAAAGAAGAAATATTAAAAGCATTTCGCTTATTTGATGATGATGAGACTGGAAAAATCTCATTCCGAAACCTAAAAAGAGTTGCTAAGGAGCTTGGGGAGAACCTCACAGATGAGGAGCTACAGGTTTGTTAATTTAAGGGACCGTGCAAGTAAAGGCATCTTTTTGATTTTCTTCTTCCACCACTGGTTACTCAAGTTCAGTTCTAGTCACCTAGGCAGTGGGTGTTATGGAAGCTGAAAAAGCTCTTCTCAATCTGTTCTGCAGAACTGGATGATCTAGCAAGGAAAGATGATGGTATACCTATTGTATTGTATCAAACCCTTTGTAGTTCATAAGATGCAGCAAATCACAAAAGTTGCATTGCTTCCAGGAAAGGCTGTTAAACCCCTGCTTCAGTAACAGAGCAGAGTTCAGCAAACCGATTTTAGGCAAGAACTGTTCGCAGTATTGAATATTATGTCAAGCAGCTAAACTGTGCAATTGCTGTTCAGTAGGTGGTAGGACTGATGCTGAATTCTGGGAGATGGCTTAGGAAAAGCTTTGCTTGCTAGGGACATACAGTCATATGAAAAAGTTTGGGAACCCCTCTCAGCCTGCATAATAATTTACTCTACTTTCAACAAAAAAGATAACAGTGGTATGTCTTTCATTTCCTAGGAACCTCTGAGTACTGGGGTGTTTTTTGAACAAAGATTCTTGGTGAAGCAGTATTTAGTTGTATGAAATTAAATCAAATGTGAAAAACTGGATGTGCAAAAATGTAGATACCCTTGTAATTTTGCTGATTTGAATGCATGTAACTGCTCAATACTGATTACTTGCAACACCAAATTGGTTGGATTCGCTCGTTACGCCTTGAACTTCATAGACAGGTGTGTCCAATAGGGAATCCATTACCGGATGGGTTTATCCATTCCCGGGAATTTGGGAATTCTGCATGTCATTCCTGGGAATCCTGGGCTCCCGGGGATGACACAGTGCACGGGCATCTCACATGTGAACGGTTTTAGAACGACCAACACTTATTTTTAATAAAACTACTGCAATATGTTGACACCAATAAAAGACTAACCTTATCTACAAGCAGTTCATGCTGTCATATAAGTACGTGTATCTAGTTTAGGGGTGCCCACACTTTTTCGGCTTGCGAGCTACTTTTAAAATGACCAGGTCGAAATGATCTACCTACATTAAAAATGCTATATATAGCGTAGTTTTACTGTCAAATAATGCAAAGAGTACGTAACGTGACACGTATTTTGCCCTTTACGTTGCGCCACGGCGTTTGGTTCATTTATTTGACAGCATGTAGATAAGGGTAATTACACAATCTGATTGTATGGGTGCATGTGGGATGACCAGTGTGTTAGAAGAAATGAGATATCAGACTGGCCGCCCTGTATGTCAATCAAGTGGCAAATGCCATAGGGAGGATATATGATAGACTAACGTTTAAAAAAAATTTTTTTTTGAATGCCATGCGATCTACCTGATCAGATACTGATACAGTTGTTCTAAACAACGCCCACACTTGCCGTTGCTCTGAAACACCGCCATTTTAGCTTTTACTGATGCATCCAGTTTCTTGTCATCATTCTGTGATGGCAAGTTTCTTAGCACAGATAATGCGGATGCAACAGACTGACACATTGCAATTTCAAGTTGCTGTTCAAAGCTGTTTTCTGACAGACGTCAATGAAGTCTGCCCTGTCCCAGCATTTGTGAGCTGCAGAGTGCAGACTCCTCCCACTCCACTATACTCTGTCTTAGTTGGAGCCGGGAGACTGACGACTGCTGCTTTTTGACTGAATTAATCTGCAATACACTACACTATGGGCCAAAAAACCGTGCCACTTAATTATTTTCAACTCTAACTCTGTTATTTCTTGATCAATTTTTACACTTTTACATGCTATATATGCAAGCTTGGCCGTTCCCGGGAATTACAGCAGTTTAATTCCCGGGAATGTGGGAATGAAAAATGTCCGGGAATCCCGGGCTCCCGGGAATGGATTCCCTAGTGTCCAGTCGTGAGAAAAGGTATTTAAGGTGATCAGTTACAAGTTGTACTTCCCTTTGACTCTCCTCTGATGAGTGGCAGCATGGGATCCCCAAAGCAACTCTCAAAAGATCTGAAAACAAAGATTGTTCAGTATCATGGTTTAGGAGAAGGCTACAAAAAGCTACTTTAAACTGTCAGTTTCAACTGTAAGGAATGTAATCAGGAAATGGAAGGCCACAGGCACAGTGGCTGTTAAACCTAGGTCTGGCAGGACAAGAAAAATACAGGAGCGGCATATGCGCAGGATTGTGAGAATGGTTACAGACAACCCACAGATCACCTCCAAAGACCTGCAAGAACATCTTGCTGCAGGTGGTGTATCTGTACATTGTTCTACAATTCAGCGTAATTTGCACAAAGAACATCTGTATGGCAGGGTGATGAGAAAGAAGTCGCTTGTTGTACACAAATGCTCATTTAGACAAGCCAGATTCATTTTGGAACAAAGTGCTTCGAACTAATGAGACAAAAATTGAGTTATTTGGTCATAACAAAAAGCACTTTACATGGCGGAAGAAGAACACCACATTCCAAGAAAACACCTGCTACCTACTGCCAAATTTGGTGGAGGTTCCATCATGCTGTGGGGCTGTGTGGCTAGTTCAATGACTGGGGCCCTTGTTAAAGTCGAGGGTCGGATGAATTCAACCCAATATTAACAAATTCTTCAGGATAATGTCCAAGCATCAGTCACAAAGCTGAAGTTACGCAGGGGTTAGATATTCTCGGAATGCTCAGCAGCCATTACATTTAACTTGAACTGGAGAGATTTTGTATGGAAGAATGGTCAAAAATACCTCCATCCAGAATCCAGACACTCATCAAAGGCTATAGGAGGTGTCTAGAGGCTGTTATATTTGCAAAAGGAGGCTCAACTAAGTATTGATGTAATATCTCTGTTGGGGTGGACAAATTTATGCACCAGTCTAATTTTGCTATGATGCATTTTGCATATTTTCTGTTAATCCAATAGACTTAATGTCACTGCTGAAATACTGCTGTTTTCATATATTTAAAGGAAGTTGCTACTTTGAAAGCTCAGCCAATGATAAACAAAAATCCAAAGAATTAAGAGGGGTTCCCAAACTTTTTCATATGAACTGTAGATGGATAATGGTGGTCAATTTAGGCTCAAACTCTGATACAAAGCATTTTGCAACAGGGCTTAGGGAGTAATAAGGCATAAGCGACGTGTTCAGATTCTCTTCTGTGCAGGTTAAAATCATGAAATAAACGTTTAATTCTGCATTCAGCTTATATTTGCATAAAACATGCTGTTTTCTTTCCTATATGGTATAAAATAGTACCCCACAAATTTAAGAACAATAAAGCCAAAATTGGCATTTTTGCTGCATAAGCATCAGCAGCAGTCATTTTTCTCTGTTGCCCGCCCTAGTCTTCGCCATTTGATAGGTACATGCATGCTTTCTTTTTCAAAATCTACCACTTTGCTGATTTGTAGTATGGTTTATTCTTGTTCTAAGGAAATTATTTTCTTCAAACATTAGTACTTGCATTTTTATAATGGACCATTCATTAGTCTTAGTTTGCCATTAGTTTTATGTTTGTGCAGTGATTGTAATAAGAGATACTTGGAAGTTGATTTTTTCAAAATTTATTTTTATCTGAAGTGGAGGGAATGAAACAAAAAAGTGAACACTGTGCTGAAGTACACAGAAATAAATCATTCTTTTTTTGCTTTTTGTTTCTTAAATTGCTCAATAAAACAGAATTTCTGCTTGCAACCAGTGTTGTGGTCAGTATCGAGCTAGTAGCGCCTGAGAATTCTGGTTTTGTAGAACATATTTTAGAATGTGGTATGCTACAGAGGTTAAAAAGATTCTCTGGTCTTTACAGGCCTGTTTAAACAGTCTTGTCTTGAGTTTAGACTGTTTGTCGTCCTCCTCTTGTCTCTGTAGCTCCTTCATTCTCTGTCAGCCAGGTAACTTGTGAGACAGCTACACTTTATATGCTGGCAACTGTACCTAATGTGAAATAAACACATTACACTTTTTTACCTTCCATTACAGCTAAGAGGATGAGTGTGGAGGACTTTAGCTAGTTACATTTTGCAGATTTACCCCATTTTGCATGACTAAACAGGAAATTTAATATAACTTAACTACACGTTACAGATTTTTACACGACAATGAGTTAGTTGGGGGGGGGGGTTACAGTTGTGGACCGATTTATGTTGCTTGCAGCTCTGTAATGAAAAATGGGGTGCAAAATGAATGGAGAGGTGTTTTGTCTGTGAAATACTTAATGATTACTTTGCCTGTCTTTCTTTTTCTTAAAAGGAAATGATTGATGAAGCAGACAGAGATGGAGATGGAGAGGTGAACGAACAAGAATTCCTGCGTATTATGAAAAAGACCAGCCTCTACTAGATGGACAAGTTCTATATTTATTGTTGTTGTTTTGGTGTTTTTTTTTTTGTATTCTTAAAATGTGTTCCCTGTTACTAAAAAGTAATATATATGTATGTTTACCAAATGTGTATATAACTAAACAAAAAAGAGATAAAAAAACTTTTACAAAAATATTTAATCAGATGTTTTGAATTGAAAGTAAATGTGCCATTTATCTATGATACAAAGTAATCTATTGATTTCTAGAAAAGCCTTAATGTACTTCAGGAGTTATTTGACACATTTTAAAATTATAGAATAATTTTACATAAAGTTATAAAGAGATATTGATAGTTTATGTACTCTTAAATGGTTCTAGTAAACAAATATAAAAATGTTTAAATGTTTGTGTTACCCAGTTATCTTTTTTTATTCCTCCTTAATGTTTTGTTTTTAATTATCTTCTATGTTTTCTACAGCTGTGATTGTATCTGTGAATAAAAATTATATTTTAAGTACTTGAATGTTAATAAACAGAACTCAACTCTCTACGTGTAAGTTCTTGCTTGGCAGTTTGTCATTTTTAATTGTCTTCATTCTTGAAATCTGCAGAGCTTTGAGAGTATGTGTTGGTTTCATCAATAGTCTTATTTTCAAATTTTCATCTGTTTAATGCAGTGTTTTTCAACCGGGGTTCCTGGGAACCCAAAGGTTCCATGAGTGCTAGCCAAGGGTTCCGCCGAAAAAGTCCTAATGATCTAGGACATACTGGTGGATAATTGCACAGGGTTCCACTCCAGCGAAAAGGTTGACAAACACTGGTTTAATGATAGGAAGGCAAGATCAGGGTCCTTCAGTGAGTCCACTTCAATACTTCATATACAGTCATATGAAAAAGTTTGGGAACCCCTCGTCATTCTTTGGATTTTTGTTTATGCTGAGCTTTCAAAGTAGCAACTTTCTTTTAATATATGACATGCCTTATGGAAACAGTAGTATTTCAGCAGTGACATTAAGTTTATTGGATCAACAGAAAATATGCAATATGCATCATAACAAAATTAGACACGTGCACCTGAAACAGAGATATATACTTAGTTGGGCCTCCTTTTGCAAATATAACAGCCTCTAGACGCCTCCTATAGCCTTTGAGTGTCTGGATTCTGGATGGAGGTATTTTTGACCATTCTTCCATACAAAATCTCTCTAGTTCAGTTCAATTTGATGGCTGCTGAGCATGGACAGCCTGCTTCAAATCATCCGATAGATTTTTGATGATATTCAAGTCAGGGGACTGTGACGGCCATTCCAGAACATTGTACTTCTCTCTCTGTATGAATGCCTTTGTAGATTTTGAACTGTGTTTTGGGTCGTTGTCTTGTTGGAATATCCAAACCCTGCGTAACTTCAACTTTGTGACTGATGCTTGAACATTATCCTGAAGAATTTGTTGATATTGGGTTGAATCCATCCAACCCTCAACTTTAACAAGGGTCCCAGTCCCTGCACTAGCCACACAGCCCCACAGCATGATGGAACCTCCACCAGATTTGACTGTAGGTAGCAGGTGTTTTTCTTGGAATGTGGTGTTGTTCTTCCGCCATGTAAAGTGCTTTTTTTATGACCAAATAACTCGATGTTTATCTCATCAGTCCAAAGTACTTTGTTCTAAAATGAATTTGGCTTGTCTAAATGAGCATTTGCATACAAGTGACTGTTTGTGGTGTGAGTGCAGAAAGGGCTTCTTTCTCATCACCCTGCTGTACAGATGTTCTTTGTACAAATTGTGCTGAATTGTAAAATGATGTACAGACACACCATCTGCAGTAAGGAGGTGGAGGTGACCTATGTGTTGTCTGTAACCATTCTCACAATCCTGCACATGTGCCGTTCCTGTATTTTTCTTGGCCTGCCAGACCTGGGTTTAACTGCCACTGTGCCTGTAGCCTTCCATTTCCTGATTACATTCCTTACAGTTGAGACTGAGCTCAGCAATTGTAGGTTAAGGGCCCAACAGAGCAGAGTCCCTTTTAGCATTTATGGGATTCGAAACCTTCCGATTGCCAGTGCAGATCCCTAGTCACTCTGGCAAACCTCTTGGATAGCTTTAGGTTGCCTTCCCCTAAACCATGATACTGAACAATTTTTGTTTTCAGATCTTTTGAGAGTTGCTTTGATAATCCCATGCTGTCACTCTTGAGAGGAGAGTCAAAGGAAAGCACAACTTGCAGTTGACCACCTTAAATACTTTTTCTCATGATTGGACACACCTGTCTATGAAGTTCAAGGCTTAACAAACGAATCCAACCAATTTGGTGTTGCAAGTTATCAGTATTAAGCAGTTACATGCATTCAAATCAGCAAATTACAAGGGTACCCAAATTTTTGCACAGCCAGGTTTTCACATTTGACTTAATTTCATACAACTAAATACTGCTTCACTAAAAATCTTTGTTCGGAAAACACCCCAGTACTCAGATGTTCCTAGGAAATGAAAGATATACCACTGT
The DNA here is from genome assembly GCA_026402145.1 of Polypterus bichir lapradei. Classification (NCBI taxonomy): domain Eukaryota; kingdom Metazoa; phylum Chordata; class Cladistia; order Polypteriformes; family Polypteridae; genus Polypterus; species Polypterus bichir. Next base: position 61,091,086 of record JANRMT010062790.1, on the reverse strand, counting down.
TATCTTTTTTGTTGAAAGTAGAGTAAATTATTATGCAGGCTGAGAGGTTCCCACACTTTTTCATATGACTGTACTTCCACTGGTAGTAAACAGTTCAGAATGCTGAAAGCTTGAGATGACACTCTTCTCAAAATGTGCTTCAATGTAAAAAGTGATCATAGAGCTTATTTAAGGTAGGCTGTCATGGTTTGAAATGTCATTTGAGGCAGTTGTGGAATGAGACATACAGTTGTCCAGAAAAATGCCTATCATCAAATTATGCATTAAGACATGCACAAATATTCTGAAGGACCCCCAGAAACAACAGCTCATATATGACTAAGTAACAAGATTTCCAGCTTGGGCCTACAGCAGGGATCTCAAACACCGGTCCTGGAGGAGCTTAGTGGCTGCAGGTTTTCATTCTGACCCTTTTCTTAATTAGTGACCTGTTTTTGCTGCCAATTACCTTCTTTTGAATTAATTTTATTTGACTTGCTCTTGAAGACCCAGACCCCTTAATTAGCTGCCAAACAACAATGAGATACAAAATGAGCCAAAACATGACCGGCAAACTGCGTCAATCATACAATATGAAAATAGAAAGATGAAGGTCTCAGGAATGATGATCTGCTCAGGTCCACAAAACATTTTAGCAGTGCTCTTAAAAAAGAGAAAATCGACAATTTCATAAATGTCGGCTATTGCACAATGAGAACAGCAACAAGCCATGGAATTAAAGAACGGTTTAATTAACAATACAATTGGCGCCTAATTAAGCAGCTCGTTGGAATTTGAGGCCCTGACTTAGTCGGTCTTCTGTTGGCTCACTCACTTCACATTTCAATTCTGTTTGGGTGCTGTTTAAGGAAAGAAATGAAGCAATTCAGAGGAATGATGAAGAAATTCAGGGGAATAAATCTCAAAAAACGAGTAAATTCAAATGAAAAGGAACTAATTAGCAGCAAAAACAGGTCACTAATTAAGAAAAGGGTTAGAATGAAAACCTGCAGCCACTGAAGCCTTCCAGGATCGGAGTTTAAGAATCCTGGTCTACAGTGACTTGTCCAGCATAAACTGCCAGATACTTTTTCTCTAAAATCTCTCCCTTTGACTTTTGCTCCTTCCTACCTGTGATTTTACACGGTCAAGGGTAGACCTGAAAAATCTTAGTATAACCTGCTAGATGTTGTCTTTTGGTGATGGAGCACTGTTGTGACATTCTTCTGTAAAAGGTTCTTCTGCAGACCGCAGAGACCATTGAAACTTCTCATAAAGTGCCGGGTCTGGGCAGCAGCTTCAGGGCTTCCTTCACTCTACATTGGGCTGTTGGGTGTTAATTCTTCCAGGTATGGTGGCAACATGAAGCTGGGAAGACTTCCAGTAATCGCCCAACATTTACAAGTCTCCATTGGAGGACAAACTGATCATTCACATTTGTTGGATTGCCTGCTGTGCTGTGTGCCATAAGAAGCAGGTTCCAACCAGTTCCACCCAGGAACATTTTTCTGTACCCTACTGAATAGGAGGACTACTAATGAAATTAATGACAGTCCTCAAATAGCTTCTCTCCATATCCTGAAATATGTGAGTGAGTGCCAACAAAGCAGTGGGTCCAAATGGAGTATCGCCATGACTGTTGAAGGCCTGTGCATTGGAACTAGGGAGTCCTCTACAGCACATCTTCAACCTGAGCCTGGAACAGGGGAGAGTCCCGAGGCTTTGGAAAACATCTTGCATCACCCCAGTCCCAAAGGTATCACGTCCTGGTGAGCTGAATGACTTCCGGCCTGTCGCCCTGACATCACATGTGATGAAGACCATGGAGCAGCTGCTGCATCACCACCTGAGGCCACAGGTCCGCCACGCCCTCGACCCTCAGCAGCTCACATACCAGGAGAAGGTGGGAGCGGAGAATGCCATCATCTATATGCTACACCGATCCCTCTCCCACTTGGACAAAGGCAGTGGTGCTGTAAGAATTATGTTTCTGGACTTCTCTAGCGCCTTCAACACCATCCAACCTCTGCTCCTTAGGAACAAGCTGACAGAGATGGGAGTGAATTCATACCTGGTGGCATGGATCGTGGACTATCTTACAGACAGACTTCAGTATGTGCATATCGGGAACTGCAGGTCTGACATTGTGGTCAGCAACACAGGAGCACCACAGGGGACTGTACTTTCTCCGGTTCTGTTCAGCCAATATACATTGGACTTCCAATACAACTCGGAGTCCTGCCACATGCAAAAGTTCGCTGATGACACTGCTATCATGGGCTGCATCAGGAGTGGGCAGGAGGAGGAGTATAGGAACCTAATCAAGGACTTTGTTAAATGGTGCGGCTCAAACCACCTACAACTGAACACCAGCAAAACCAAGGAGCTGGTGGTGGATTTTAGGAGGCCCAGGCCCCACATGGACCCCGTGATTATCAGAGGTGACTGTGTGTAGAGGGTACAGACCTATAAATACCTGGGAGTGAAGCTGGATGATAAATTGAACTGGACTGCCAATACTGATGCTCTGTGCAAGAGAGGACAGAGCCGACTATACTTCCTTAGAAGGCTGGGTCCTTCAACATCTGCAATAAGATGCTGCAGATGTTCTATCAGACGGTTGTGGCGAGCGGCCTCTTCTACAAGGTGGTGTGCTGGGGAGGCAGCATAAAAAAGAGGGAAGCCTCACGCCTGGACAAACTGGTAAAGAAGACAGGCTCTATTGTAGGCATGGAGCGACGTACGCTTAGGAATCTCCAGTCAATCATGGAGAATCCACTGCATCCACTGAACAGTATCATCTCCAGACAGAGGAGCAGCTTCAGCGACAGACTGCTGTCACTGTTCTGCTCCACTGAGAGACTGAGCAGATCGTTCCTCCCCCACACTATCAAGTAAAGTTGGGGAACATGCACTGGTTCAGTGTGTTGTCGCACCCACTACATGACGAAACAACTCTGGATCCCAGTTGGCAACCCCCCTGGCAGACACGCGGTCCAGTCCTACCCTCCAGAAATGACCATCCATCTGCCGCAGCCAGATGTTACATGGGCGACCCCTTGGCCTAGTCCAGCCAATTGGGTCCCCAACAATGAGGATCCTATGAGCTGGATCACCCTTGGGAAAACGCGCCACATGGCTGTAGTGCCATAACTGACACTCCCTCACAATGCAGGTAATATGCCTCATTCGGGACTCCATGAGCAACCGCTCATTTGACACAAAGTCAAACCAACAGTACCCAAGGATTTTCCAGAGAGACACAGTACCAAAGGAGTCCAGTCTTCATCTCTGGTCATTGCATAGCGTCCATGTCTCGCAACCATATAGCAAGACAGGAAGCACCAGGACTCTAAAAACTTGGACCTTCGTCCTTTTACATAGATATAGGGAGCGCCACACACCCCTTTCCACTGACCTCATGACCCCCCATGCTCTCCCAATCCGTCTACTGACTTCACAGGAAGAATCACCAGAGACATAAATGTCACTGTCAAGGTAAGTAAACCTCTCAACAAGGTCGACACTCTGTCCTCAAACAAGAGGTCATTAAAGGCCTGGATCTTGGTTTTTATCCAGGACACTTGCAAGCCCAGACACTCAGACTCCTCACTCAGTCTCTCGAGTGCCCTGATCAGAGCCTCCTTTGACTCCACGAAGATCACAACATCGTCAGCAAAGTCAAGATCCGTGAATCTTTCTTCACCAACAGATGCCCCACAGCCGCTGAACCCCATGACCTTGCCCAGCACCCAGTCCATACAAGCATTGAACAGAGTAGGAGCAAGAACACACCCCTGATGAATCCCAGAATCAACTGGGAAAAACGCAGAGGTCCCGCCTCCACTCTGCACAGCACTCACAGTACCAGTGTACAGACTGGCCATGATATCCAGCAACCTCGAGGGGATCCCGCGGATGTCCCACAGGGCAGCTCAATCAACTGAGTCGAACTCCCTTGTGAAAATCGACAAAGGCTGCAAAGAAACTCTGCCGATATTTGCGTTTGCACTCTATGAGAACCCTCAGTGCCAGGATGAGGTCGATGGTAGACTTCTTAGGCGTAAAACCAGACTGTTCCGGTCGCTGGTAGGTGAGCAAGTGATCATGGATCCTATTTAGGATGACCCTAGCAAGGACCTTACCCGGCACAGAGAGCAGTGTTATCCCGCTGTAGTTGCTGCTATCCAGGCGATCACCCTTCCCTTTCCAGATAGGGACGACAAGTCCCATTTTTCAGTCAGTTGGGATGATGCCAGTCTCCCAGATGGAAGCAAAGATTGCTTGCAATGCCAGGAGGACAGCCTTACCACCAGTCTGGAGAAGTTCACACCGGATACTACAGATCCCTGCAGCCCTTTCCCCCCCTCAGCTGGTTCACCACCTGTGCAATCTCTATGAGATTGAGTGGTTCACAGGTAATTGGAGGATCAGCCTCAAGAACTGTGGACACAGACATATCCAACGTCCTAGCCGGAGGATCAGCTTTGAAAACTGCTCAAAGTAGCCAGCCCAGCGGGTTACAACTGCAGTGTCATCCATATGGACTGTTCCATCAGCTGCCCTGACTGCGACTCTCTGAGGAACAGATTCAGATGTGGGTAATGCTTCGATTCCTCTGTAAGCAGGACGTGGGTCACTAGACTACAGATGGTGTGTCACTTGCTCACAGATTCCTCTAACAAACGCCTCTTTATCTGCCCTCAGAGCCCTCACAGCCGTCCTTCTCGGTTCCCGGTACAGACCAGAGTTGCCATTGAGCCATGTGCTGCGACCCCTCTTGATGATATCTAGGGTGGCCTGCAAGATGAAACACCTCTTTCTGGGAACACTGGTAACACCAACACAACCCTCAGCAACCTTCAGGGTCTTGTCGCGGGAGGTCTCCCACATCACATTAGGATCGGCAGTCATACCCAAATCTGAAAGTTCCTCACACAAACTGCGTCCAAACTCATTAGAAACAGCCTGGTCTTGGAGTCTGGCCAAGCCCAGGCTCATTTTCCTAGTTGGTGGTAATCTACTGGACCTAAGCTGGATCCTAAGAACAGCAACAACAAGTCTGTGGTCAGAATTCACAAACTGGGCACTTCTGTAGACCTTGCAGTTTTGCAAGAGTCTCCAGCGCCTGGCCCACGAGGATGTGATCGATCTCTTTCGCCGTACCACCAGTATTGGTGTACCAAGTCCAACGATGCGGTTCAGGGCGCTGGAACCAGGATCCAGCGATTTGCAGCCCCTGACCTTTTGCAAAGTCAAGGAACATGGAGCCACTCTCACTACGGTCACCAGACCCATGGGGACCGAAACAATCCTCATAGCCAGCCCTGTCAATGCCAATGGCTGCATTGAAGTTGCCCATGACCAGAGAAGTGTCACCTCGTGGGCACCCATCAACCACCGAGCGAAGCTGCAAATAAAATGTTTACCTCGCCAAGATGTCACTCACTGCGGTCGGAGCGTACACTGAGACAACAGACATGGCACCCAGGGAGTGCCGTAATCTAAGTCCCATAATACGCTTGTTGAAAGGAGTGACATCGGACACCATCGGAAGGAGCCAATCCGCTACAGCAACAGCTACTCCCTGAGTATGACAGCCATCAGACTGACTAGACCAATAAAAGGTGTATCCACCCACAAAGATCTGGCCAGTCCCCAGTCTGCGCACCTCGGAAAGTGCCGCCACTGAAATGCAGAGTTTACACAGCTCCTCTGACAGCAAAGGAAGATGATCATCTTGCCGGAGAGACAAGACGTTCCATGCGCCCACCCATATGGGCCAACTCAAATTGGGACCTGAGTGCTGCCGTGCAGCGGGTGACACCTCAGCACCACACCAGTTCCGATCCCCAACAGACCTCACCCCATTGGCTCTCCAATGGTTTCGACTCTTCCGAGGATGGGGCTCCCGAGGGCTTTCCCCCATCCCCTTCATGATGCGAGCAGCCTTCCTATGGACAGCTGCAGCAGAGCTACTCCTGCGGAGAGTAAAAAGGAGATCCTTTCTGTCGTCTCGAAGCTGTGTGAAGTTTTTTTACGGTGGCTGGAGTGCTAATTCTGCCACCAACCCCTATAATTTCCCAGCAAGTTGGAGGATCGCTTGCAGGGCCGGATGCAGTTTAACGTCATACCCAGGACAAAATTCATTTCCACCCAGGGGGGGTAAACGTTAAAATTACACAATGATATTGTCTGTTATACCTATACCTCTGTTATACCTTGCATATTTTAACTTGCACTGCATTTTTATCACTCTTTAATTAATATTGTTTTTATCAGTATGCTGCTGCTGGAGTATGTGAATTTCCCCTTGGGGATTAATAAAGTATCTATCTATCTATCTATCTATCTATCTATCTATCTATCTATCTATCTATCTATCTATCTATCTATCTATCTGTATACCTATGCAGCATATTACAATGAATAAATCTCAAATCATTATGACATACAACACTAGCATCACATTCAAATTCAAACAGATACACCCACCCACCTTCACCCATCTAGAAAGCAGAGAGATAAAAATCATTTCACAGTAGGCTCTCTCCAATTCAGCCTCCCTATACTAGTCTTGGATGAGCAGGCAAACAGCACCAGCAAGAAATTTACTCAGGTGGCACCCCCTCTTGGCCCGCTGGATTCAAAGTGCAGAGTACAGCTGTCTTAGCCAGTTCAGCTAAAGGAGAACTGCCCCCCTCTCCCTCATGATCAGATGGGTCCCACCTGTAAGAGCAGTTTCTTTTCTCAGCATTACTCTCCACATTCAGTCCTCGCTGCCTGAGCGAGTTTTTGGGACAACCACCTAAAATATCACCAATGACAAATCACTCGGTTGCACATCCTTGGGCTGCGAGATTCAGCGTTTAGAGTAATACACACTAAGATGGCCAGGCTAAAGAAGGCTTTGTTTGGCTCCACCGGCTATAATGGCTGCCCAGTAGTCTCAGTGCCCTGAGGTTGAGTGAAGCTGTGTGCAGAGACAACAGATTATTGTAAACTCCAGCTTGTGTGAAACTGAGCACATTTTAGTAAGATGCTCGCACAGGTCATTCCTAGAATGTGACCCAGTGAAGCAGGTTGTTTTCTTCTTCTTCAGAGCTTACTGCTGCTGTCCACTAACACTGGAGTCTACAGGGCTGTCTGGTTGTTGATGTATGTGTCTGATCCTTTGGGGTATGCACATTTTATTTAAAGATTAATCAAACCCTATGTGTAAGCTTGGAATATTTGTATATGTTATCACATGGTGTTATTTTTCCAGTAGCCATTGAAACTGAAGACAGACTTTATTAAGGTTATGAGAGGCTCACAGAAAGATTACACAGGCAGCTCTGTAAACAGTGGCAACAAAACGCCTATTGAACAGGACAGAAGATGATATCAGCGTGTAACCAGGCTGCATTCACATCAGTGGTGCTGCGTTTTCAGGGCCTACTTTTGCCCTAAAAGTGCAGCTTACTTGTAAAATAATTATGGATATTGTCAGAAATGCAGCAGCCCTTTGAGTTTGAGGCTGTCACTTTCTAAATGTGGATATTCAGTGGTTTGTATGTTCAGTAAGTTTTGCACCAATAACCTATTTTTTTGTGATCAAATTTACATTAAATAAAACTCAACAAAGAAATAATTAAGACATTTTTTAAAATTCAAAATACAAGATAAAAAGGGCAAAAAATGTCCCATGAATGGCATCCTTTACCACCCACTCACAATAATAGATTAGGCTGAGAGTAGATAGACAGACTTTAGTTGTCCCCAGGGATAAATTTGGCTTTTTACTGACGCTCTTTAAAAATAAACCGCCTATATATATCTATATATATATATATATGTCTATATCTATATATATATATATATATATATACATAGATGTATACATATATATATTTTCCATTCCTAGGTCTGAGTCACAATCTATTATTTGGGTGGTTACCTAGCCGGTAGCGGTTGTGGTTGGTCGGCCAGTCATCAAACATGATATGTTATACAGTATCTGCCAAATAATACAAAGAGTATGCAACACGTGTTTCGCCGTTATGGGGGATCATATATGTATACTGTGGCAAGCGGCTGGGGGTGGTACCCAGCCAGGACGCCCAGAAGGACCGGAGGAGGGATTACTCCAGGGGCGCCTCAATGCCTGAGGAGCCCTGGCCCTCAGCACTTCCGCCACACCTGGAAGTGCTGGGGGGAAGAAGACCAGGGACACCCGGAGTGCTTCCAGGTGCACGACCGGTATTTCCGCCACACTTAGGAGTGCTGGTGGAAGCTAATCGGGAGGCACCTGGAGCACGTCTGGGTGTGTATAAAAGGGGCCACCTCCCTCCATTCGATGGCTGGAGTCGGGAGGAAGAAGGCAAGAGCTCGGGGGAGATGAGTGGAGGCGGGCCATAGAGGAAGGCATTGTGTTAGGAGCCTGGACTCTGGGGGAGTTTTGGGCTGTGTGCTTAACTTTGTACATAGTAATTGTAAATAAACGTGTGTTGGGTGATTTAAAATCATGTCTGCCATGTTCCACAATACACAACCAGTTAGGGTTTTTGCTGCCCTAGATGAAGTTGTAAATGGTGCCCCACCACCCCCTTTGCTTTCAGAGGAATCATTACTGCCAGAGCTGTACACCGAGACCTGGAGACAGGACTGGGGACAGTGCAATATTTAGTCTCTTGAACTCACAATTTGAGAGTGTCGAGTTATAGCAATGTCTGTTTACAAGACTGTCTCAGAAAAATACGCTCTTGAGGGGTGCCGTTTCAGAAAATAAGTAGGAATTGGGCTGTTTCAGTAGTCTTTATATTGCTTTTAACATTTCTCTAAAGAAAATAAAGAAAGAAGCACTTAAGTTATTGCTAAAACCACAATTTTATATCAATAGTTATCTGTTTACTCGTAAACAACCAGCTTAATGAGTGCCTTTTGATGATGGTGACAATGGGCAAGGGTTTGAACCTCATCAGTGAGGCAGCAGCGTTAACCTTGAGTTAACAGTTACATCAATAATGAAAAACAAATTGTTATACTCGGGTTGGGAGAATATTTTTGCATGTCTGACCAACATTCAACTGTTAGGAGGTTAAAGGTAAGAAAGAAAAGCAGAAGCAGGATCATGGCAGAAACCATGCGGCAGCATGGGGGCCAGCGATCAGGAAGTGGCCCTGGCTGAAGTGTGCAGATGGTACTCACAGAGAAGAGTCGCTAGGTGTGGAGTACCCTGCTGAATGCCAACGGATGGTGATGGGGATGTGTGGCATATTGAAGGTTGACTGTGCTTGCTGGTGGACATGTCCCCTTGCTGAAGAGACCTGAAAGGCTGAGCAGAAGAAACACAGGTTTTAGATAGAGGGGTACCCAAAAATAACTGGTATTGAAAAAAAAAAAATTGAATACTTTTTACTTACTGAAGCTTTAGTCTTCTTCACAGTACTCTCCATGTGAATAAATGCACTTGTCCCAACAGTTTTCCCACTGGTGAAAACATTTTTGGAATTGCAGACAAGGAACGTTGTCTGTAGCAATTTTTCTTTGACTTCCTCCACGGTACAGAAATGCTTTTCTTTGAGTTCCTTTTTCATATGCGGGAACAATAAAAAGTCGCACGGAGCGAGATCAGGTGAGTAGGGAAGGTGGCAAGAACTCCAAGACACACAAGTCAATTCAGAAGTCTCTTCAATAGTCTGATAACGATCTCCATAAATTGCAATGCAAACTTTTTCAAGATTTTCATCATTCTTAATTGCGGAAGGTTGGCCAGATCTTGGTTGGTCTTCAAGTGACATTTCCCCTCATGTGAAATGCAGAAACCACTCGTTGACCTGTGTTTTACTTAAAGCTTCCCCTTTAAAAGCATTACTAAAGTTTCAGCAGCTATTTTCCCTAAGAGAAAACAAAATTTAACAGACTCGCTGTTCTTTATGATCACCCATCTCAAAAATCATAGAACACGTTTAATAAACACCAAGAAAAATCGACACAGAATGCCGTACGAATAATACAGAGCAACATCACTTGGCAGAGTGCCACAGAATACTGTAAGAATACTAAACCTAGTGGCGAAATTCACAACTAAGTCTAGATTGTGCGCCAGGTACAGATTCTAGTTATTTTTGGTTCCCTCTCGTAGAAGCTCATGATGGTTTGTAACGACATTGATCTTAAATTTTTAACTGTTAACATTATTTTTAGTGTTGGATTTTAGTAGTATTTTAACCTCCATTGAATACAGCTTTTATATTGGGATTATTTATTTATTTACAGAACAAACTGTACTGCAGTGTTAGAATTTTTGAATAAAAACACGGAGCACTTTTACGTCCCCCTTGCTGTGAGATGTGTCTTCATTCACTCTGCTCCATCTCAGTCTATGAGTTTTGTTGTCCGAGGCTCAAAGAGGTGATGCCAATTACGGGCAATACAGGCATTACAGCAACATGTTGCCACTCCTCAGTGCCATGATAAACAAGAATGTTGTCTTTCTTGAGTGGGCTGAAAATGGCCGTCAGTTAATTGACCTCTTTCAAACTTTTTAACATAAAGGGAAATTGTGACGATGCGGGTTCACTCCATGCTCCCATCTTTCTTCTGGGAGCCCTTGAACCCTGCACCGTCGGTAATGTTACCTATGAGCTCGGCAGTGAAGCACAACAATGGAGCAAGGGGATGGTGCAAAAGTGCAAAGTACTTTTATTTAAAAAAACAACAAAACAGTGCCCAAATTAAATAAAGTGCAGTGCTTTCCAAAAATCTTCAAAAAATAAATAATCCTGAGTGGAGGTTAAAAATTCAATAAATAGATAAACAACAATCCTTTAAAACAACGAGGTTAAAATAACGCTGGAAGCAGTCCTTTAACATAAAGCCCGGTGTCTTCTGTTTACTTGGTGGCTCTCCTGCTTCTCCCATCTGGGCCCCGCAGCAAGAGAGTCGCCCTTTCAGCAGCTGACCTTCTCAACTACTCAACTGGTCTGGAGGCTTCCCGATCTCTCAGACTGAGACTTGGCTTTTCACCCAATGGCCAGGACGCTCACATTGGGGCTTCTCCTTCCAAGCCTCCCGACTCCCGCTGCCTTTTCGGCCTTACGCGACAAGCCGTCCTACTGCCGGTCACTCCCGTTCCTCCATAAAATGCTCAGCAGGAGCGACCACTTCCAACTGCCCTAGGTGTTGGCAAACACCCCTACTAGGGCTCACTGTCCAGCTAGCAGCCTGCCTGCGAGCACTCGCTCGCTCACACCGGCTCTCTCTCCTCCTCGCTGCTTCCCGCTCTCCTCCTGCAACCTCTGTCTGTTTTCTTTCTTTCTTTTATGTTTCCCCCTAACCGCCTCGCGCTTCTATTTAAGAAGAGGACGTGGCAGCTGTGGCAATCAGCAATTCCCAGGAAAAATTACGGATGCAGACTATTTCCCACCTGTGCACTTAGGTGAGAAACGCCCACATCGCTATCTCCCCAGGAACCGCTTCAGCCACACAACCATGCCCCCTCGCTAAGCCGTGAGTGCGGCGATTATTTACTTTAAAACTGGCCTCTTGACGTGAGTTGTGGACCCGCTATACCACAGAAATACATGAGCAATGGTCACCTGCTTACAAACTGATTTTGTAGCATTCATTATTTAACTTTACCTTTCTACTGCTGGGTAATTGATTTTATCTTTCAAACTTTGGCATTGGATTACTTTTAAAACATCACCTTACCTGTGACAGCGTGCCAAACTTGTCTTTTTCATTCTGTTATCCTCCCGTGAGGTCTTGGAACTCCAACAAGTCTTATTTTTTCCAAAAATCCTAAATGTAGATTTCAACTGGATGTGACAAGTTATTCCTATTGGCGAAGCTCACAGGTTTTCAGATAAACCAGCATTTTCTCTAAAATAATATTTACAAACAGATTTGTCTGTGATTATTTTTATAGCAATTACGACAAATTGTGCAGCATCTTGAGGTTTGAGAGGTCAGCTTAAGCATCTTTATAACACAGATAGGCAAAGTTCTCCATGGTTTTCAATAAAAAGGAAATTGATTTATTCCAGACACCTATGCTTTTGTTCTTGTAAATTTAAAACGTGCCACCATCTCCATGTGAGAATTATTATTTAGTTTCAGATACCAGTTATTTGATACATTTTTCCTGGTTAAGTCACAGCTTTCTAGATATGAAGATTCCAGACACAAGCGTCCATTAGGTCTACACACGTGGCTGAATTTGATTCTTTGACAGAGGAAGTAACTGGCATAGCTGACACATGAGGATGTGCAGTTCTGCTGAGCGATAGCCATACACCAAAGGAATAAGGGACAATCCCAGATCAAACACAGCCTCAATAGCAAGCTCAGCCTTGTCCTTGTTCTCAATGTACTGGGTAAGAAAATATCTCATGAAAACTGGCACTGAATAAAAAATAAGCTGCAGTCCTTGCAAAGTGATGGTCACCCACACCTGTTTTGTTTTCAGGAAAATTCTGATGTCCCAACATAAGATCACAAAGCACAAGAAAATACAGGTATAGCTGCCAAGAAACAACATTGCTGTCAAAATTTTCTTAAAACCAAAATAAGCATCAGATTCCAGGAAACGTCTGCTGAACAGAATAGGCAGACACCGTTTTACTGTAAAGTTACAAGTAATGGAGTTGACTGACAGAAACAGAGCCACTGTTGTTAATGCCATGGACAATCCCCAGATCATGCAAACTAGAGCTGCCTTCCTTCCAGAACTGAGGATAGCCTCATAGTGCAATGGCCACTTGATAGCAATACAGCGATCGATCCCTAAAGTCGTAATAAAAAAGATGTCCACCAAACAAAAACCAAATGAGAAGGTTGTGGAGATGAAACACTGGATTATGGAAGAGCCAACCTGGAAGGCAGAAATTGAAAAATGAACCGTGAAGAGCAACAGCTGCAGGTTATCGCAAACAAGAAGATTGACCAGCAGAATGTAGCGGAACTTGCGTCTCAAGGATGGCGTCTTGAGAATGAGGAAGAGCAGTGGTGTGCTAAGCAGCATGCTGAAGAGATAAGTGATGATGGAAAAGCCAACAGTTATCTTAAAGAACTGCTCTGAGCTCATATATTCAGACTCTAGATTTTTAGTGTCATTGCAGTTTTCCATGCTGTCAGTGAAAGGCTCCCCTAGAAGAAAAAAGTGAACAATAATGAAATACACCTACAGTACCTCTCTCTCAGGCAGCAGGTAATGGGGGCTACAGAGGGTTTATCCTTCCTTGAATGACCATAATTGGAAGCACAGGCCTTGATGACATATTGGATTGACATCACAGAAATGGCCAGGACCTTCTGAACTTCATACTCTTAAACACCAGCCCAACAGAAAACTATGAGGAAAGTAAAATGAAGAAACTGGGAAGATAATATTAAAACAAATTCACTGATGTTGCTGTTTTTTATTCCATGCTTTTGAGGATCAATGTAGAATGTTCCCTTACAATAAGTGGTTAATGTTTAAATGATTGCTCTTTCAAGTGCAATGGAACAAACGGGAGGTAAGAGGAAAGCACGTTACAACCTCTGATCAATTTTCTCATTTATATAATGAACATTTTTTGATAAAAACATAATAAGAAAAGTGCACAATGAACATTTTAATATATAAATGATCAAGATGGACAAGGGTTAGCAAGCTGGCTCAGTTGTAGCACTGCTGCATCACAATAAGGAGACCAGGGATTCACGTCGCAGAGGCTCCATACATGGAGTTTGTATGTTCTCCCCTTGTCTGCATGGGTTTCTGTCTACTGCCATACAGGTTAGGAGGACTGACCTGCATGTGTGTGTTCACCCTGTGATGAAGGGTCATTCTTGCCTTCTGCCCAATGATTGCTGGGATCAGCTCCAGCTGCACTGTGACAATGCATGTCAGGGACTGAGAGAGGACTCGTGGAAGAGGCCTGACCACATACATTATAGGGAACATTATACATTAATAGGGAACTTCAAGGGGCACCTTATCACCGTGTTCTGACCAAGGATCGGGATAACCATTATCATTTGGTAGTGCCTGAGGCTTACATAGCCCAGGTCCTACAATACTACAATGACAGCCCGATCGGTGGCCACCTTAGACGCACGAAAACAAAACCACATGACCAGGAGCCTCATGCCTAAACGGTGCGTACACACAGAAATGTTGCGTAAGAATGTTTCCATGTTCAAATCGCAATGTATAAAACCTACACTTGGAGTAATGTCACACACTTTTCCACGGTACCTCATACCCTGTTGTACGCAAGTTCTCTGATTGGTTTTGCAGACTGGCGGCACCCAGCGTCACAGCAGTGCTACTGTTCCTGTGTGGTTACCCTTTATTTCTTAGAACCACATTTCTGATGTGGCTCAATAAATACACTGAAACTAACCGCATATTATTTATTAGTGTAATGCATCTGATTGTAATTAACTTGTAACAATATAATGGCCCAGGGAATAGCCATAGTATTCCAAATACCATAACAGCTTCAGCATTGTTACTCTCACTGCACCATCTTCTTCTTCTTTTTCTTCTTTCAGCTGCTCCCTTTAAGGGTTGCCACAGCGGATCATCTTCATTTCAATATTACTCTCACTGCACCACTTGGAGTATTTATATCACTTTATCTAAGTGGGGAATCACAGCAGCAGCTGATCAGAAAGAGAATTATCGGTATACAGTATCAAGCACAGGCTGCCAAAGCCACGGCAAAACGTTTCAAAGCCTTTCCTGTACGGACTTCGCGGTTCAGAAACTGTTTCATCCCAAGAACTAAAAATGTACTCAATCAATTGCTCCTTGCAGAACGGTTTGTACTTATAAGTAGAATTACCCCACTGTAAACTTGCACTACAGTTATAATATTACACAACCTGTGCCACTTTATAAAGCGCGTATTTACATATGATGATGATATCATTTTTAAGATGAAATGCAGCAAAATGTTGATTATATTATACAGATAAAACTTTAACTTCATTTAAATAATCTGTATTGTTAATAATTAAACATGTGAGGACACGGTGCTGCAGCGCTAGCAAGTTCACGCATTGTTCCTGCCTTGCGCTGTATATTTGCTGAGGCTGGTGCAACACTGAAAGGATAGACGGATAGAATAATTAAACACGTACTATGAAGATATTTCAATATTCCTTAAAAGTTTTGAAGAATTGTCGTTGTAAGCTTACAGATGGCTTAACGTCTATTACAGAGCTGATTGTGTGGCGATTGGGTATTTGGGGAAAGAAAAGTAAGGACAGGAATTGAAGGTTAGTACGTTTGAAAGAGACAGTACTGCTACAATAAATTATTTCATCGAAGGTCGCAGCAGCATCTTGTGTGAGACATGACCAATCACTGCGCCATTGTGTTCCCATGTTTAATAAAATGCTTTCATTCCAATCATCATGAAAATGATACCACATATACATCTCAGTATTTTAATTATTCAGAGAGCTGTAATATCACAAATGTAATGGATTCTGTGTCCTGTCGGAGAAAAAGAAAGAACGGAAGCACGTAGTGATTCACACACATAGAGCACATTGAAGATCAAATACAAAACAAAGCATTTAACATACTACTTTAGTTACGATGGGATTTGAGAAACTAGTAAATTAAATGAATTTAAGATGAAGTTTATGATGTTCTACTTTAATGACAAAATAAACTATGTTATTAAAGTGGAAATTTCGAGATTGAAGTTGACATTTCATGCTTTTTTCCCACTGTGTGCCTATTTTTTTTTGTCTTTACCCTAATAAGCTCAGACCGTGGGCTACAACTCGCCTTTTCATGGCGACTTTGATATCTGACAACTTCTTTTTTATTTTGGCACTGTGCGACTTTGTGAACGTGAGCTTTCAAGTTTCTCCAACACACTATGTCACTCGATCAGCTTCCTTTTGTTGATTATACTACTGTTTAAATCAACAAATAGTATGTTTTTCCTTTGCCTCCACTTGGTATTCACTGAAATTCTTATATTTTCCCCCGTGCTTTTCCCATTGTCTTTTCACAGAACTCTGAGCTTAAGGGTTATTTATATTGATTTGCATATTCAAAGAGGCGTAATTCTGGGAGGAGACAGGGAGGGACAGAATGTGTGTACACGAGCGTTACTTTTCATGCTGACCGGTATTTATGGAGCGGAAGAACAGCAAAGAAGATCTGCTCCACCCTGAAGGATGAGATATTTACCCGATGGAGGTGCCAAAAACATTATCACAGACAGGGGTCCGTAGTTTACTTGCTCAGTGGCTGAAGAGTTTTGGAGATAATGGGGGGGTTGGTTCACCAGAAGACCACAGCGTACACCCCCCCAAGTAAATCACATTGAACCGGACCCTGAAGGCCATGATAGGATCCTTCGTTGGAGACCACCATCAGGATTGGACTAGGTGGATGCATTAAACACAGCAATGTATGAGGTTACAGGTTAGACCCATACATTGTTAGCTTTAAGCAGAAAAAACAGATAGATAGATAGATAGATAGATAGATAGATAGATAGATAGATAGATAGATAGATAGATAGATACTTTATTCATCCCAAGGGGAAATTCACATACTCCAGCAGCATCATACTGATAAAAGAAACAATATTAAAGAGTAATAAAAATGCAGGTAAAAACAAACAATAACTTTGTATAATGTTAAAGTTTACCCCCCCACCCCGGGTGGAACTGAAGAGTCGCATAGTGTGGGGGAGGAACGATCGCCTCAGTCTGTCACTGGAGCAGGACAGTGACAGCAGTCTGTCACTGAAGCTGTTCCACTGTCTGGAGATGATACTGTTTAGTGGATGCAGTGGATTCTCCGTGATTAACAGGAGCCTGCTCAGTGCCCATCTCTCTGCCACAGATGTCAAACTGTCCATCTCCGTGCCTAATACCTCCATTCATAACCAACTACAGAACATCCACCAAATTTTCCAACAGGTGAAGGAGAGGATGATGGTAGCCCAGTCCAGACAATCTTATTTGTACAGCCCGCTCAGTTCTCATTTGGTGAGAAAGTCTGGATCAGGAC
The DNA here is from genome assembly GCA_026402145.1 of Polypterus bichir lapradei. Taxonomy (NCBI): domain Eukaryota; kingdom Metazoa; phylum Chordata; class Cladistia; order Polypteriformes; family Polypteridae; genus Polypterus; species Polypterus bichir. Next base: position 61,074,087 of record JANRMT010062790.1, on the reverse strand, counting down.
TCAACCTCTCTCCAAAGATTCTGACAAATTCAGAGTGAAACTGGCCCGGCCCTGCCTTCAAAGTACATCAGAAGGGTCCAGTGACCTATTCAGAAAAGTGGGGGATTGCCAGGAACAAAGAAAGTAGATACTATTAACATAGCCAACCTCAAGCCTTGGTTCGGTCGTGCACAATGGCCTAGGGGTGAGGACTTTAACAGTGCTGCAAATTAAAGGACTCCATTTCCCAGCTGTCTTGAGGGTATACCTCTGATTAGACGACTGCAGAGGCTGCTGGGGACAAGAAGAACAGTAAAGGAAGACAGTTTTGTGTTTGCGTTCACCCATCTGTCTTGTCTGCAATACCACCTAAGGAATATTGTTTCTATCCTGGATCATTGCACCTGTAAAGATTTATGTACCAACTTATTGGTGCCTGTCGTGCAAGTAGTGTTGGATTGGTCATTGTGAGCCCTCCCAAATCTCCTCACCCCTCACCACATCAGGACTACCTATAGGACTGTTTAGTACATTACTTACAAAAAGATGTTCCCTGGAATGTCATGTTTTCTTCTATTCCACTTCATCCATTACTGCTGCATTTGGACTGTGTTAAGGACTTTGTCGCAAGTTTTTATTGTTGTGTGGGGATTTGATATTGTCATGAGGGAAAGGGCGGGTTATCTGTTTATTTGGTGCTTATATTTTTTGTTTCATTCAGGATACAGCTTTATTAGTTTAATTTTGTTGTTTTGTGTCAGTGTAAAAGGTGAGAGTCAGGCCAAACCTGGGTGCATTCCTGGGGTCCCTACGACAGTGTGAATCTGAGCAGCTCCAGACCACTACAGATTGATGGATGAGCTTAACAGACCAATAAAAAAATTTGCCTTTTTTTGGAAATGGTTGCTCTCACCCTCTTCAGTATAAATATATATATATTTCTTATGCAGTTTTGGATTCATGTGGTCAATATGTTAAAAATAATAATAAAAAAAATACTGAAAAAAATTGTTAATAATAGATTGCTTTAAATCAATTAAGAAAATGGCACACTGTCCTAAAATCAAAAAAGTAATAAATGCATTTCTCAGTTTGCCCAGAAAATCTACAAATAGTAGTGACCAAAAGACCTGACCTCTTAGATTGCATACTGTAGCACTGCATGGTGGTCGCCTGTGCTGGCCCAGTAGATCGATGTTCACTTCCTTGTTCTTTTAGGTAGTTTGCTATCCGCCCAATGATGGCACATTTTGACCACACTAGTTAGTGACTGTGGAAGGTTTGCACTTTAATAGGCTCCCCTCCAGATGTTCATTTAAAAAATGGAATGTTGATGATAAAAATAAGAATTTCATACAGTATATAAATTTGTATGTAATATATATAAAAAAAGTTAGTTTCTTTAACAAAATAAATGGGGAATAATCAAATGAGAAACAAGCAACATCAAAAACATAATAATGTCCCCAACCCATTCTGAGATGGCTGAGAAGAGAAAAAAAAGAAAAAATGCTGTGCTAGCGTAATTCCCTAAATATTAATATGTCCAATTCCTTTTTCTAAAGATGATATATGTAATATATAAAGATGAATGTTTACTTGTCTGGTATTCAGATTTTCACCGTTGAAGCTCTTTGCCAAATTTCCCATAGGCTATGTGTCATTCCAAAATTTAGTTGGCACATGGGTTGGTGCTCCCAAATTTTATATATATATATTTTATATATATATATATATATATATATATACACACACACACATACATATTTAATAAACACTATAACACTTTTTTGAGCATTTTTTCATCTTGCCATATATCCATTCATCCATCCTCTTCCGCTTATCCCGGGTCAGGTCGCTGGGGCAGCAGCTTAAGCAGATAGGCCCAGACTTCCCTCTCCCCGGCCACTTCTTCCAGCTCTTCTGGGAGAATCCAAAGGCGTTCCCAGGCCAGCCGGGAGACATAGTCCCTCCAGCGTGTCCTGGGTCTTCCCCGGGGCCTCCTCCCGGTTGGACGTGCCCGGAACACCTCACCAGGGAGGCGTCCAGGAGGCATCCTGATCAGATGCCCGAGCCACCTCATCTGACTCCTCTCGATGCGGAGGAGTAGCGGCTCTACTCTGAGCCCCTCCCGGATGACTGAGCTTCTCACCCTATCTTTAAGGGAAAGCCCAGACACCCTGAGGAGGAAACTCATTTCAGCCGCTTGTATTCGCGATCTCATTCTTTCGCTCACTACCCATAGCTCATGACCATAGGTGAGGGTAGGAACGTAGATCGACTGGTAAATTGAGAGCTTTGCCTTACAGCTCAGCTCTTTTTTCACCACGACAGACCGATGCAGAGCCTGCATCACTGCGGATGCCACACCGATCCGCCTGTCGATCTCACGATCCATTCTTCCCTCACTCGTGAACCCCGAGATACTTGAACTCCTCCACTTGGGGCAGGATCTCTCCCCCAACCCTGAGAGGGCACTCCACCCTTTTCTGGCTGAGGACCATGGTCTCGGATTTGGAGGTGCTGATTCTCATCCCAGCCGCTTCACACTCAGCTGCGAACCGTTCCAAAGAGAGCTGAAGATCACGGCCTGATGAAGCAAACAGGACAACATCATCTGTAAAAAGCAGTGACACAATCCTGAGTCCACCAAACCGGACCCCTTCAACACCCTGGCTGCGCCTAGAAATTCTGTCCATAAAAGTTATGAACAGAATTGGTGACAAAGGGCAGCCCTGGCGGAGTCCAACTCTCACTGGAAACGGGCTCGACTTACTACCAGCAATGCGGACCAAGCTCTGACCTCGGTTGTACAGGGACCAAACAGGTACCCCATACTCCCAGAGCACCCCCCACAGGATTCCCCGAGGGACATGGTCGAATGCCTTTTCCAAGTCCACAAAACACATGTAGACTGGTTTGGCAAACTCCCATGCACCCTCCAGGATTCTACTAAGGGTGTAGAGCTGGTCCACTGTTCCGCGACCAGGACGAAAACCACACTGTTCCTCCTGAATCCGAGGTTTGATTATCCGACGGACCCTCCTCTCCAGAACCCCCAAATAGACTTTTCCAGGGAGGCTGAGGAGTGTGATCCCTCTGTAGTTGGAACATACCCTCCGGTCCCCCTTTTTAAAGAGGGGGACCACCACCCCACTCTGCCAATCCAGAGGCACTGTCCCCAATGTCCATGCGATATTGCAGAGACATGTCAACCAAGACACTCCTACAACATCCAGAGCCTTGAGGAACTCTGGACATATCTCATCTACCCCCGGGGCCCTGCCAACAAGGAGTTTTTTGATCACCTCGGTGACCTCAGTCCCAGAGATGGGAGAGCCCACCTCAGAGTCCCCAGGCTCTGCTTCCTCACTGGAAGGCATGATAGTGGGATTGAGGAGGTCTTCGAAGTACTCCCCCCACTGACCCACCACGTCCCGAGTCGAGGTCAGCAACGCCCCATCCCCACCATATACGGTGTTGACACCGCACTGCTTCCCCCTCCTGAGACGCCAGACAGTGGACCAGAATCTCCTCGAAGCTGTCCAAAAGTCGTTCTCCATGGCCTCTCCAAACTCCTCCCATACCCGAGTTTTTGCCTCAGCAACCACCGAAGCCGCATGCTGCTTGGCCTGCCGGTACCTATCAGCTGCCTCCAGCGACCTACAGGACAAAAAGGTCCTATAGGACTCCTTCTTCAGCTTGACGGCATCCCTCACCGCCGGTGTCCACCAACGGGTTCAGGGATTGCCACCACGACAGGCACCGACCACCTTACGGCCACAGCTCCGGTCAGCCGCCTCAACAATAGAGGCACGGAACATGGCCCATTCGGACTCAATGTCCCCCACCTCCCTTGGGACGTGGTCGAAGTTCAGCTGAAGGTGGGAGTTGAAGCTACTTCTGACAGGGGACTCTGCCAGCCGTTCCCAGCAGACCCTCACAACACGTTTGGGCCTACCAGGCCTTACCGGCATCTTCCCCCACCATCAAGGCCAACTAACCACCAGGTGGTGATCAGTTGACAGCTCCGCCCCTCTCTTCACCCGAGTGTCCAAGACATATGGCCGCAAGTCTGACGACACAACCACAAAGTCGATCATCGAACTGAGGCCTAGGGTGTCCTGGTGCCAAGTGCACATATGAACACCCCTATGCTTGAACATGGTGTTCGTTATGGACAATCCGTGACGAGCACAGAAGTCCAATAACAGAACACCGCTCGGGTTCAGATCGGGGGGCCATTCCTCCCAATCACGCCCTTCCAGGTCTCACTGTCATTGCCCACGTGAGCATTGAAGTCTCCCAGCAGAACGAGGGAGTCCCCAGAGGGTACACCCTCTAGCACCCCCTCCAGAAACTCCAAAAAGGGTGGATACTCCAAACTGCTGTTCGGCGCATACGCACAAACAACAGTCAGGACCCTTTCTCCCACCTGAAGGCGGAGGGAGGCCACCCTCTCGTCCACCGGGGTAAACCCCAATGCACAGGCTCCAAGTCAGGGGGCAATAAGTATGCCCACACCTGCTCAGCGCCTCTCACCGGGGGCAACTCCAGAGTGGTAGAGAGTCCAGCCCCTCTCAAGGAGATTGGTTCCATAGTCCAAGCTGTGCGTTGAGCTGAGTCCGACTATATCTAGCTTGAACATCTCGACCTCGCGCACTAGCTCAGGCTCCTTCCCCTTCAGAGAGGTGACATCCCACGTCCCAAGAACCAGTTTCTGTAGCAGAGGATCAGACCGCCAAGGTCCCCTCCTTCGGCCACCACCCAACTCACACTGAACCCAACCTCCTTGGCCCCTCCCACAGGTGGTGAGCCCATGGGAAGGAGGACCCACGTTACCTCTTCGGGCTGTGCCCGGCCGAGCCCCATGGGTGCAGGCCCGGCCACCAGGCACTCGCCATCGAGCCCCACCTCCAGGCCTGGCTCCAGAGGGGGGCCCCGATGACCCGTGTCCGGGTAAGGGAAAACGTTGTCCAGAGTTTTTGCTCTTCATTGGAGGTTTGTTGAACCGCTCTTTGTCTCATCCCTCACCTAGGACCAGCTTGCCTTGGGTGGCCCTACCAGGGGCATAAAGCCCCGGACAACATAGCTCCTAGGATCATTGGGACACGCAAACCCCTCCACCACGATAAGGTGATGGTTCAAGGAGGGGGTCTTGCCATATATTGCATCACAAATAGACAAGGTTTTCCTTTTCGTGACCCCAATCCTTTATGTGCTTTTTTCTGTTCCAGTACAATATACCAGCTACATTATAGTAATAGAATAAATGTTAAAATATTTGAAATTCAATATCTCCCTCACAACATGTACCTTCAGTGTTCGTCCTACGCCTTTCTTGCTCGTTTGGCCGATATATTGCCCAAGTGAAGGTACTAATACCTAACTCTTAATACCTAAATCGTTGCCCATTTTGAGAAGGAAATGCTGTTGCCATAAGCCACAGTCTAATGTGTACCATTACACTGCCATCACAGGTTGGCATTTCTGACACTCAGATCAGATCCTGGAGTTTTCAATTTGATATTTTAGCAGTCTTTTCGTAATCAGTCTAGAGTTTGTCTTCTTAAAGTCATATCACATTCCACGACATTGCAGTGATTTTCAGGCACTTTGTTTATGTGATCTTAGCCAGTCAGAGGCAGTTGTGGTGCGCTCCTTCAGTCATATGACATACCCAACAACTCAGTCTACAATCTGCCCTGTTTGATCTAGTCTTAAGTCGTAGTGGTGGGCTCAATGTGTGTGTGAGCTGAGAACCAATGAGTACTGAGCTGTAAGTACAATGTGTATGTATACAGTAATGCAGCTCCAATGGAAAAAATAACGCATCTGTTTTAGACCTTACAAACAGAAGAGAGGGACATCTGTCTCAGGTACCAAAACAGCATGGAAAAATGGCTGAGATTGTGGTCGAAGCATTCCTACGTCACCATCTCTATCAGGCAGCACATTTTTGGACCAAGGACCAAGCTTTTGAGGCTTTGGACATGTGGAATTGTGCTGTAAAAGCTGCCCCAGTATTGTGTAATTTATCTTAACCTGTAATTTCTACTTGTGTAACCTGATATCCTAAGGCGACAGAATCAGCAACTGCAGTCATCAGGTGACATCCATTCCAACTAGAAGTCGCGTAATGTGCCAATGGTTTTAGTCTAAAACAGCATTGCCTTAGTTATTTTGGGGCTTGTAGCTCAAATCAGTTGAGTCTTTAGTCTGGCAGTCTTCATTGCTTAATAGTTGTAAGGAGTGGTGTGTTCTGATATACCACTTTCTTACTGTTACACTCAACTGCTATCAGAACTGTTGACAACTTTCACCAAATGTTTCACCATGAAATATTTAAGTCTGATGTCTTGGTAACTACATACAAGATTGACAGCTTCTGATTTAGAGAACACATAGCACCCAATGCTGTCACTTGTGCCTAATAAAGTAGCCATGCATTGTACATCTATCAAAAATCTCTTAATATTCATAACAAACTGTGGTGGGCAGGCGCCCAGCCTGGGGTTTGTTTCCTGCCTTGCCCTGCCTGTGCTAGTTTTTACTCCCAAGCTTTACAGATCTCCCACTAATAAAGCTTCAAATGAAAATCCTCTTAAATCATTTATCTTAATATCTTCCAATTCAGTTTCCTTCACTGAGAAATATTAAGCTACTTGATAAACATGCAGGTCAACAATCAGCCAAACAATGTGTTGAAAGTTTCTACTTTTCACATACTGTAAAATTTTCTTGGCTGCAAAATCTTGAAGCTGAAACATATTTGGGAAACCTGTCACAATCTCTTCAAGACTCGTTGTGAATGTCCTACCATTCATCTAAGTTTACTTCGAATGTCCTTCTAATGTAAGGTATCCTTCTGGTTAAAAGACTTTGGAAAATTTTTGCTTACCTTGATATTGATTTTGGTTAAGTACGCTACTTGTGAAGCTCAAGTTTTCATCCCAGAATCTGTGATTCTTCAGCAGTTTTCATTTATGTCATACACAGGCTACCACCAGCACATTCAAATAAAATTCTATTTGTTTTAATAAGCTTTTGCATGAACTTTCACAATTGTTGCCATAGCACAAGGAGGTGATGTGTCATTTTATTTTTAGAATCACTTCTCTTCTGAATCAAGAGCAGGGAGTTGTTCAACCCTACGGTAATTATAAGGGAGAACAAATATTTGGAATATTAGTTCAGTTCTTAAGTCATTAAATGATTTAACAAGCAGCCAAAGGAGAAAGTAAATAATAAGGCAGTGGTTCAGTCTTGTGCATTTGTGGCTTCAATTTGTTTGTACTTTTTTACAATACATACCTTACAGGATCTGGGGCTGTCCTATAGCTGCCGGAGAATTGGCTTACTTCCTCCATGTTGAGTTTCCACATTTCTGTGTTTGCGGCAGCATCTCCGTTTTCATAGTGACTGTATAATGTATAGTCAAGTATGCTTAGGTGTTCCTATAGTGTAGCGGTCCTCAATTACCGTCGCAGAGGCCTGCAGGTTTTCACTCAAACCAGTTTCACAAATAACAGATAATGAAACTAGGTATTAAAATATACAGCTTGTTAGCACTTTTATGTGTCAAAAGCAAATCTTTATCATATTTTAGATTTTTCATTTTCTGAGAACATTAACTATATGTTTTGTGGTCCAAAAACAGATTTGTACCCCTTGGCCTATCCCTTCTCTCATTTATTTCAAAACATTTTATTAGCAGACACTTTGCAATATGTATTTACATATACAAATACACAGGTTGTAGAGAAGAGCCAAGCAAAATGACACCTTTTATTGGCTAACTAAAAAGATGTAAGTGATTACATCTTGCCTGAAGAAGGGGCCTGAGTTGCCTCGAAAGCTTGCATATTGTAATCTTTTTAGTTATCCAATAAAAGATGTCCTTTTGCTTGGCTCTTCTTTACATTCATAATGGCTAACACGGTACAACACCCTAGTACTACAAGTACACAGGTTTAAAGGGAAGCACATTAGCTGGAGAGCTGGTGGTTCCTTTCTCATTTGCACCTCATTATTAACTGATGGCTAGTTAAGAAACTGGGCAACAATTAAAACCTACATGCAGTGCTTAAAAATATAACAATGAATGGTTCTGAATCAAAACAAGTTGAATAAAACTAATCCCAAAAAACATATTGTTTTAGCATTAATAAGTGAGTTCTAATTAAGGAAGTGATTAAAGTGAAAACCTAATGCCCTCCACGATGTATCTGAGAAGCCCTGATGTTGTGCCTGCAGTTTCATTGATGGAGAATTCTCCTTTCCAATTAACATGACTATTGTTGTCTATCACCCTCCAGGTTTGCTCGGGATCTTTCATGATGAGCTCTCTTTCCTGCAAGATGAAGGCAGCCTACTTTTAATTCTCGGGGACCTCCTTTCCAATCGCCTCACTACCTGTCCACTTGACCCCATCTCCTCACATCTCCTTCAGGCCATCTCACCCTCACAGATTCCTGTAATTACACACATCCGCAACACCTCCCTCAGCTCAGGTACTTTTCCTACTATCTCCAAATAAGCTGTGATAACCCCACTTCTTAAAAAACCAACACTCGATCAACAACCAACTACAGGCCTGTCTCTTTCCTTTCCAAAACACTTGAACGCGCTGTTTTTTTTTTTGCTTGAGACCAACCAGTCCAGCTTCAAGAGGAACCACTCGACTGAGACAGCTCTACTGACTGTGGTCAACCAGCTACAACTTGCCAGAGCTACCAACATGATATCGGTCCTGATCCTGCTAGATCCCTCTTTGGCCTTTGACATGGTCAACCATGACATTCTTCTTGCCACACTCTCTAACATTGGCATCACTGCACTGCTCTGAGGTTTGAGTCCTGCTTCTCAAGCAGATCCTACAGTGTGTCCTGGCGAGGAGAGTTGTCAAAGGCAAATCAGACATGCACAGGGTTGCACCAAGGATATGTGCTGGGTCCTCTACTTTCTTCTCTGTACACCACCTTGCTGGGCTCTATCATCCAACCCCATAGGTTCTCTTGTCAGTGCTATGCCAAAGATACACAACTGTACATGTTGTTCCCTCTGGAGGACAACATGGTATTGGCTAGAGTATCTGCTTGTTTTAATGATATCTCATCCTGGATGAAGGACCACCATGTACAGCTCAACCTGGCAAAAATAAAGGTTCATGTGATCCTGGCAATTTCAACTGCACCATCTTTGTACAGCTTGGCTCATTGTCGCTAACACCTGCGAGGTCAGTATGCAACCTTGGTGTGGTGATTGATGAGCACCTAGCTTTTTCTGACCACATTTCTACAAGATCAGACCTTATCCAACAGAGCATACAACACAAAGTATTATCCAGGCTTGGTCTTACATCTGGACTACTGCAACTCACTCCTGGCAGGAATAGCATCTGCCAAGCAAATAAATGTACATGGAATAGATAATGAATGTCTAATATGATAACCTAAAAGAAATTCACAGAACCTTAAATTGCTGGATAGGCTACTCTTAGAAAAATTGATGAAGCGTTACATTTATCCCAAAAATGTGCTTGTTAAATTCATTTTCAAAATATCTGCATTTATTTATTGATTGATTGACTGTATTATTTGTGAGTCTGTGTCCTTGTTTTTTTATGTTTCTGCAATTGTATGCAAGTGAATTTCTCTATGGGATTAATATAGTTTAGCTAATCTAGAATGTGCCACTTTCCTAACATATCCGAGAAGGCAGGACAAGATCACCATAAAAAAAAAAAAAAAAAAAAACTTTGTCCATCTCTATTACTAAAAATGTTGCTTGCTACTGATGGTTGTAAAGCCATCATAATGTAATAGCATTAGGAGCGGATGACATTTAGTCCAGACCAATGGTCGATTTACCAAAAACATGGATTACGCATACTATAAAAAGATGTAAAATAAAGGAATACTAAGAAAAATCTTAAGCACTTCTGTTCTGTTACTTTATTGTACAGAAGCACATTTCTACTTGGCTGGATAACCATATTGTGCTTTTCAATGGTGTTAAAGTATCTAGTATAAATGGCTTCAATCAGCATAAAATGGTCATTTTTGGATGTACCAAATGTGACAGTTGCATTCCATTCCAATTGGCTCAACTGCACTGGCTTAATATCCAATGCATCTTCCAAAACTGGTATAGACTGGTATAACACCCAGAAATACATTCGCCTACACCTGAAATCTTCTAAGAACAGCCATCTCACTATTACTAAAAGCTTGCTACAAAATCCTCCTTACATATTCATTTAGCTTTATAGCTTCTAAGTTTTAGGTTTTGAAGATGGAGAGCTAGGTTTGGGATATAGTGGTGACAGTGGAGAAGGCAGTCATTATGCAGTTAAATGACCACCTCAATAAACATGCTTTTCTTGATAAATTTCAGTCAGGTTTTAGAACAAATCACAACACAGAAACTGCACTCGTTAAAGTAGTAAATGACTTGCGGGTAAATGCAGACAGAGGCCATTTATCTGTTCTCATCCTCCTCGATCCGAGTGCCGTGTTTGACACCATTGATCACAATATTCTTAGAAATTGCCTTAGTCAAGGGGTGGGCCTCTCTGGCAGTGTCTTAAATTGGTTTGAATCCTACCTGGCAGGGATAAAATTCTTTGTTAGTTGTGGTAATCACAACTCAAAGACACATGATATTCTTTATGGTGTTCCACAAGGCTCTATCCTGGGTCCGCTGCTCTTCTCAATCTATATGCTTCTGTTAGGTCAGATTATCTCAGGTTACAACGTGAGCTACCACAGCTATGCTGATGACACACAGCTGTACTTATCAATAGCACCTGATGACACCGACTCTCTCGATTCACTAACAAAATGTCTTACTGGTATTTCTGAATGGATGAATAGTAATTTTCTCAAGCTAAATAAAGAGAAAACTGAAATTTTAGTGATTGACAATAATGGATTCAATGAAGTTATCAGAAATAAACTTGATGCATTAGGAGTAAAAGTTAAGGCGGAAGTAAAAAAACTTAGGGGTAACTGTTGACTGTAACCTGAATTTTAAATCGCATATTCATCAGACCACTAGGACAGCATTTTTTCACTTAAGAAACATAGCAAAAGTTAGACCTCTTATATCATTGAAAGATGCTGAGAAATTAATTCACGCTTTTGTTTACAGTTGACTAGATTACTGTAACACACCTTTTCTCAAGACTACCCAAAAAAGACAAATCATTTGCAACAAGTGCAGAATGCAGCTGCTAGAATCCCAACTAGGAAAAGAAAATCCGAACACATTTCTCCAGTTTTGATGTCGCTACACTGGTTACCTGTGTCTTTCAGAATTGACTTTAAAATTCTGCTTATGGTTTATTCTTCATTTTGTAAAGCACTTTGAGCTACACTTTTTTGTATGAAAATGTGCTATATAAATAAATGTTGTTGTTGTTGACAGAATAAAGGACTGAAAATTATTAATTTACAGGATGCATAGAATTATCTGTAATGTGATATAGTTAGTTTCTGACCAGACTTTACATCAGACGAATAATTGATAGTATTTAGTTTTAATCATCGTACTGTTAATTTTAGCATTAAAAAAATTAATGTAATACTGGTAAATTGGGCAACTTTTAGCAATTACCTACTGTAACATAGTTCTGTTCTTATAAAATTTAACGTTAATATGTAATTTTGACAGTTGATCACTTTTACATTATTAAACTAGAATCCCTAGAAAAAGTGTTCTCCCTGAACACCCTACAGTTCCTAAAATGTGTGAGGAACATTGTATTTCCTTAATCATTGCACCAATTGCTTGGCAATAACCACTTTTGTTTTGCAAATGTGTCAATTAGCTACACTGAACTTGCACGAAGATATCCCCCCATTGGGACAGCTGCAGCTAACCCACAGACAGAATTTTCACTCAAAAATTCTGCATTGAAGATTTTATCTAGTAAAGAGTTGTAGGGAATTATATAGGTAATGATACTGTATATCATTATTTGAAATACATACATTTCATGTGTGTTTCACGTCTACAGTGATCTGTGTAAATGTACGATAAAATAAATGTTAGGTCTTGTAGACACAAATCAATATGTTTATTATATCAAATATAACCCCTTAAGAATGTGAGTTTTGCGACTATCATGCTTATGTGACATCAAGCTAATTACAACAGCACACACATACACAATTTGTCATTTAGCATTAACTTTTAAAACTAACAGATTTACACACTCTGTTACTCAAATGCAATATATTTAGTATATAAAATAAAACTGCTTGAATGTGAAACACAAAATTTTAGGAAATCTGTTAAGCCAACAATTCGTCTTTAACGTATATACAGGTTAAATGCAGGTTATGATTATTACAATAGCTTTATTAACTCAAAAGAATGTCACAATGGTACAGTGCACTTAGGTACAATCTTGTAAGAGCTTAAATTACCTAAAAGATAAATATGTTTTGCCGACTCACAACGGTAAAACTACTATTGCCCACCCCAAAATTTTCTTTATTTATTGACTGGATGTTTACAGACTAGTCCATCATAGACTTCATTCAAGCACAGGCACATTTACAGCCAGAAAAGCACTAATCAGAATCTAAATATGAAATTCAGCAGCATAGTGCTGGAAAAAAAATGCAAAACATGTTAGGAAAAATAATCTTTATTTCATAACACAACCTAAAAATAAACTGCAAAACATGAATAAGACCCGAATACACACAACAATGCAAATATTCACAGTTAAAGATGTAATTGGCTCATTGCTGAAATCAATAATAACAGTTATAATAATAATCACAATAATAATAGTCCAATAAGATTATGATGATTAAGTCATAATGTACTTTTTTCTAAAAATGGAAAAGAAACACAGGGAATGAATATTACTCTTTAAAACAGATCAGCACTTTAAAGAATTATATCGTTTCTCTTGATTTCTCTTACAGAAAAATCAAAGTTAGTTTGTTGGAAGATGTGAAGATATTAGATAAATGATTTTTATTTAATGGCAAACCATGCCAATAACAACACATAGCACAAAACAAACATCAAAACCAGTTTTAATTAGGTAGTAGGGTCATTGGAGAGATAAGAAGATTAGCAAAGTATTCATCTTTGTTAGTACCCTGCCGACCTGGTTCATTATTTAACAATAATAATTCTGTGTTATTGTGCTAATCATAAGTACAACACAAACTTATTTGTAAACATAACACAAACTCTGCCTATCCTTTTTTTTTTTTTAACATTCATTTTGACAGTAGAATTATCAAACTTCAGGACTCTGAAACACGAGCTTTCAATGCAAAGTCAGCACTCAATTTACGCATAATATCCCCGTGTTGCATACCTGATAGTTCATTTTTAGCAGTCTTGTAGTTTTCCTTGACAAAAGCTGCAAATGGTGTGAGTTTTCCCTCATTGGCAGACTGCTTCTTATTTGATGGATTCATCAGTATTAGTGTACCCTGGCAGAAAGCACACACAAAACGCTGAGTGTCCAGTGACTTGGAGTGACGGCCAATCCTGTAGGAGAGAAAAGATAAACTTATAACTTTTCTTATACGTGCTTTTGTAATGGAGAATAATATCTAACATATAGGTTGGTAACATTTATTATTAATGTCTAACAATATACATCTTTAAACAACTGTATTTAGTTTTAAAGTGCTAAAGGAAGCTGGATAAATCCATTTTTGTTACCCCCAAAGTTTTGTTGATAAGAAGAGGACCATCTGGGACAGTTTATGACTTAACCTTTCTTTCTTATTTGCTTGAAACTAAATCTGTATATTCTTTTGAAAATGAAGAAAATACTAATAAAGCTAGACAGAGGGAGCTGTTTCATTGGTGAGTTAGGGGCAACAAAGGGACAATAAGAGGAGGCTTGCAAAGGCACGATCTCTGTCATTTTCCATCCTGAGAAGAGGAGGAGAAGCCATGCTGCCCGACTCTGTCTCACCATTCAAATGCCTGCAGGAGTAAAGATCAGAATACATAAGCCAGAGAGGCGCCTGATACAAGTAATAAGCATATGAACACAAGATGAACCAGTACTTAATTTGTAATGATATTTTTGTCACACTTATTTTACGTTATTTTAGGTATACTATCTACTAGGGTTGTCAGATCGGATGTTGCTATTCAAATATAATTTTAATTTATTAAAAAAAAAAAAAAAAAAGACTGTTTTACTTGCACCGATTTTGGCATGGAGTTATTTCTGATGCACTAAGCAAAGCTGCAGTATTTTACTTCACTTCCACGATCAGTCTTTTCATAATTTAACTAATAAAAATAACAAGCTAACCATTTAAAATATACAACCAGACCCTTAAACAATGTAGTTTTTTGTACTTTTTTTTCCTATCCCACTATTCTGCTCAACAAGTGTACTCATTAAAGTTTTTCTAAATGCTTTTCCAGTGCCCAAAAAGTGTCATTTTGCATCTAATTGCATTCTGTTTACTCTTAATCTTGGGATCCCTGAATGTTTAATGCTAAGACCTCTTCATTATAGCAAATGGAAAACAACTGTGATAATTCTGATTTTTTTTTGTTGCAACTAACATACTGAAAAACCTTGTCAATATTAGACAACATGCTGTGTCACACAAGAAGTCTCCATCAGGCACAGCTGCTAGTTTGACACAAAATGCCTAAGACAATAAGTTGTGATTAGAGATGTTCATAAAACTGATGGTTTAGTCATAAAAAAAATTATATATATATATA
>JANRMT010062790.1:60972921-61054375 GCA_026402145.1 Polypterus bichir lapradei | reverse complement strand
AACACAATGGGCAGCACATTGAACACATTTTATAAGTGGTCAGAAACTTGTAAATAACTCATGAAAGAATAAAGTTACGTTAAAACCAAGCACACCATTGTTTTTCTTGTGAAATTCCCAATAAGTTTGATGTGTCACATGACCCTCTTTCTATTCAAAAAACAAAAGTTGGATCCAAAATGTCCGACTCCAAAATGGCCACCATGGTCACCACCCATCTTGAAAAGTTTCCCCCCTCACATATACTAATGTGCCACAAACAGGAAGTTAATATCACCAACCATTCCCATTTTATTAAGGTGTATCCATATAAATGGCCCACCCTGTATATTGTCACACACAAGCGCATCGGGAGCAGTCGAAGGGGGGCCGGGGGGGATGAAGGCAGCGTACTAACCTCTCTCTCTCTCGTTTCATAGAAAGGACAAAGCGACGCCGCCATAAACCAGCCCAGAGTGAAAACAGAACGGCACTTCCGGGTTCCCTTCTTCCCTCTGGTCCCCCTATGATGACGTCAATCTCCCATACACCACCACGCCCGATTTCCGGTCCATCCCTTTAAAAATGTCCCTCCAACCCTCCATATTGTCTTGTATTTTTGTTCATGCATTTCTGTCTGAGAAAAAGAAAGACCTTATTTACGTTACAATATATGGGGCTCACAACCCCAAACCTTTATGCGATTCTTGTCTTTATTCACAATGGCGTAGCCGGCAGGATTAAGGACGACCCGAACAAGATGACAGAAGGGCAGGATCTCAATACGGTGCTGAACACCCTGGCCACCGAGCTACAAGTGCTCAAGGTAGAACACGCCACCATGAGGGCAGAGCTTGCTGATGCGAGGAGACGACTTACCGCAGCAGAATTGGTAAAGCCGGAGCTCACGCGGCCGCCGCCTCCTCCTATTCTTCTTCTAACCGAGACAGATGACATTGAGTCATACTTGGCTATTTTCGAGAGAACGGCAGAATCAGTGGCCGCGTGCGGAGTGGGCCGCTATTTTGGCCCCGGGGCAGCGGGCCTATCACAACCTCCCAGAGGAGGAAGCCGCCCAGTACACACTCCTGAAGGCAGAGATCTACAAGCGCTACGGCGTGACCTCCGACCAGCAGGCGAGGGAATGGCGATATTGGCAATTTGACCCCAATGGCCCGCCTCGGGCACAAGCCTTCGAGTTCAGGTAGTCGAACTGGTCGTATGTGAGGCATTTATCTACGCCCAGCAGGTCCAGAGACATCCATTTAAAAATATGGACGGCCTTCTGGAGGTACTCAAGCGCCAACTGGCAGTGAACTGACTCGGGGAGACGGAGAAGTCGGCTCACGGAGTCCGACAGGGACGAGTGGCCATGTCAGAGGCCAGCCACCGCGGTCTGGAGGCTCCGGCTAAACCACGCGACAGAGCCACCTCCACGCCACGCTGTTTGAAGTGTGGTGAAGTGGGGCACATCGTCAGCTCCTGTCCCCTGAACCAAGAGCCGATTGACTGCAGCTGGACTCAGGGTGAGAGGTACTGTGCACTGTCTAACCCCCTGGCAGTTAAAAATACGGGAGTGGTGTTGGTTAATGGGCATTAAGTTCTGGCGTTGTTTGACTCCGGGAGTAACATTACCATTGTTGCTCGCCGTTATGTTCTACCGCGACAGTGGGCTGCTCCGAACTCCAGGGTCACTTGTATACATGGAAAGACAAGGTCCTATAGGTCCGCTTATTGCTACATAACCTGGAAAGGGGAACCTAAGAAAATGTTTGTTGCAATGTTGCCCGAACCCCCCTTTCCCGTTATATTGGGACATGACTGGTCGGAAAGTAAATACAGTGGGACAGTCGCCACTCCAGAATCCATGTTGGGTCTAATCATGGAGGGACAAGTACCCCTCCCAGCTGCTCCCACGCCGTGCACTTCGGCGACTACTGATGACACGGAGGAACCGTCCTCGCTGGCAGACCCGAAACCGGAAATACAACCGGATGAGGGTCCGTCACGAGAAGATATGTTTCCCAACCCCCTAGCCAGCGCAGAGTATCAGTTCCGCTTCACGCCGGCTTCATTTAAAAGAGAACAGTGGAATGACGATTCCTTGAAGTTTGCCCGGAATGCAATAGTATCCGCGGACGAAATTTCGTTAGCTGATTCCACTCCACCGGGACCCCACTTTGTACTGGAGAATGAACTGCTGTATCGAGTTGCGGAACATGAAGGTGAGGTACGGAAGTTGTTGCTAGTCCCACGGACCTAGCGGCGGCAAGTGTGTGAACTAGCACATGCCCACATGTCTTTGCTCATATGTCATTTTAGAGCTGGTCGCCTGGCATCTTTTTTTGGCAACAAGTTCGTTTATGTTTGGTGTGAGGTTCTGTGTTGTGGAGATTCTCAGGATGGACTGCAGGTGCTCATCAGTGAGGCGACTCCTGTGTGCTGTTTTGTTAGTCTTCATCACTGAGAAGAGCTTCTCACACAGATATGTGCTACCAAACATGCACAAGGTTCGAGCCGCATGTAGACGGACTTTTTTTGTTCTTCAAAGTCACCAAAGCGCCGTGCAAACTCAGTGCGCTCAGTTTATCAGCAAAGTGCGTATTTGGGAACACCGTAGTGACGACTTGGTTCAACATTACTTGGCAACAGGGAAAGTGGGGCAAGTTGCACTGGTGCATTTGTGTCTCCCATAAAAGCAGCTTCACTTGAAATCACTTTGTGATTGTGCACGGGTAAAAACGTCCGCTGAAGTGTCAGATTCTTATTTAATTCTTCTGCTTTCTGTATCTTCTGCATTGCATTCAGGTCTTTCAGGTTACCCTGATATTTTGTCTCATAGTGCCGTCTTAGATTAAATTCTGTAATTACAGCCACATTAGCTCCACAAATGAGACACACGGGTTTACCGGCAATGTCAGTAAACATATACTCAGCCTCCCATCGGTTTTTAAAGGCTCTATTTTCAGAATCAACTTTTCTCTTAAGCATCGTGTGGGCTAGCTTCGCAATAACTTGCAAGCTAGAGTTGATTAACGCGGTAAGTGTTCGGTAAGGCAGCTGAAGCGCTGCATTATGGGATCTGTAGTTTATTGTGTTACCAGCGCTTCATATACCCGGGCCATTAATGACAATAATACAGTATATAAAATGATCTTGCGGGCCGGATATAATTACACGCCGGGCCGGATGTGGCCCGTGGCCCTTGAGTTTGACACATATAGACTAAATAGAACTTGAAAAGATATATTTTTTCATACATCGAGCCCGCGTGCTATTGTGGTTTTGCCTGCATGCCTCAATAAGTCACCCTCCCCTCGCTCTTACTTTTTTACCGCTCATCTAATGAATACACGGAGTATTGCTTTACCAAAACAATCATTGATTGCGAATAAAGTATTCATTATTCGAGTATGTAGATCGGGGTATATATATATATATACATATATATATACCCGCGTATCGCAGCGGAGACGTAGTGTGTTAAAGAAGCTATGAAAAAGATTTGTTTCTTACTGCATCAATAAACAGCTCGTCTTCTTCTTTATCTGAGACCTGACCCACTGCATGCACGGGGTTTTTTTTTTTTTTTTTTTTTTTAACACTGTCTTCCTTTAGCGGGACATTCACTTTTTCCACCGTGTGCTTTGTTTCTGCAGTAGCTGCACTTATGAATATGCTTGTATGTATCAGACGCTTCATATTTTTTTGCTGCCTTTTCAATTGTGTAATTCGGTTTTTGTTCAGCGCTCTTTGGAACTGTTGCTTTTTGTCTGTGCACTGCGTCAGTTCACGTGAGCCGCTCGGTGTACATGCATCGAAGTTTCCCAGCTGTGCTGGTGCCATGTCGTGCTATGTCCATGGCTGCATTTAATGTTACCTTAGTCCCGGCACTTAAAACTTTCTCTCGCAGTTTCGCTGAGTTTGTGCCAAACACCACCCTGACCATCTCATCTTCCTCTGCATAAGCACAGTCCTTCACCCGTGAATATTTACCCGTGGCAGTGTTTCTATTGGATTGCCGCTGACGGACGGCCTTATATGGGCAGACACTAAATTACAAACGCTAGCGGCAGCCTGTCTATGAACTTAATTTAAAGTGTAGGTTTACATCGTGCTTTGTTTCTGAAGTAGCAGAACTCATGAATATGGTTGTATATGTCACTCGCTCGCTTCTTATTGTTTCGCTGCCTTCTCAATTATATAATGCATGTTTTCTTCAGCGCTTTTTGGAGCTCTTCCTGGTTTTCTACTTACTGCGTGATTACGTGGGAGGCGTGATGATGTCACACGAAACTCCGCCCCCACGGGTTTCACGCTCATCTCCATTACAGTAAATGGAGAAAAACAGCTTCCAGTTATGACCATTACGCGTAGAATTTCGAAATGAAACCTGCCCAACTTTTGTAAGGAAGCTGTAAGGAATAAGCCTGCCAAATTTCAGCCTTCTACCTACACGGGAAGTTGGAGAATTAGTGATGAATCAGTCAGTCAGTCAGTGAGTGAGGGCTTTGCCGTTTATTAGTATAGATAACAGTTGCTTGAGTGCTGCAAGTATTTTTTTTTTTGCTGTTGGCGTTTGTTCTTGCTCTGACTGCCACTCTGGCCATTACCATAATAAACAACACATACTAACGTACATGTAATGCTCAGAATCATTAATCTAAGTTTGAGTTGATTCAAATGATTTCTTTGAATATTGAATCCTTAGTTTTTGGCTAATTTGACAGCCTTATTATTAACTACAAATAATTTTACTAATCAAACAATTTTAAAAAAACTTTTTAAAAAAAGATCTCCATATGTATACTTTCACTTTGGTGTTGAATAGCAATGCAGTTCTGCCTAGTCCTCTTAGCTGTCACTGAACCTAAACTGCCAAGCAAGTTATGTAGCATGCGCTTTGAAAATATATACATATCGCACAAAATATCGAAATCTGTTGCCTGTTCATATAGTTTAAATCCTATAAAATCCCTAAATAACTGCTAGATCGCCATTTTAGGTCACAAAAAAACAGGACATCACCAGGATAAAAAGGACATATCATCACCATTTACCTGTTCATCCATCAATTATTTTTTGAGAAAAACACTACTATATCAACTCTGATTGTATTGTAAAAAAAGAAGAGTCATAAACAGATTTACTCACATCTGTGTGAATTTTTTCCCCCTTATAGATTCTACTGTTTTAAGAATCCACTTAGGTTATGGGCCTATTTGAAATGTCTTTTATAGGGGAAAACAGGAATGTAGTCGGGGGAGGAATACAGCCTTTTGTTGGTATGAAGAAAGCAAGCAGAAATGAGATGGACTCTTGTCAGGAGCAGGATGAAACTATGATGGGAACAGGACTGATAGACCCAACTCCACCAGCCCGGAATATTTTGCATAGAGGTTTACAAATAAATATTTGCTAATAAGGAAGACAAAGTGTTCAGGATCTGTGATTACTCAACACATTAACTTCTGTTGTAAGTAGACATATTACCATTTATTATTCTGTCATCAACATGTTATTTTAATTTAAAGAACCAGCGATCCTGCTCATTGACATTTAAAATAAAAAAGTCTGAACTCAGTGGAAATTCAGATTTAACTACAAGTCTTCTGACCCCCAGATCAAGATCAATAGTTTAAGAAATCGTGCAGTAACAGCTAAATTTATTTGTATGTAAAGGTCTTCAAATAAGATCTAGCTGACAGTGATAGCATAGATAAACATTTTGTAAACAAAAGGCACTCTAATATGCTATTACATACTGGCATTAATTACTTAAAGCAATATAGGCAATTCATTTTTCTTTTTTATTTCAGGCATTAATTGATTATTCGGTAGTGTTAAACCAATAATATTTAATGTAGTACTTACATGTGCTTGCATCTGGTACACTGGTAATGGTATTTGTAGTTTATCTCATACGTGTGACACCTTGTCACCATTGGAAGTTCAGGGTGAACGAGAGTAGACTTCTTGGCATAAAGCTTCCACAATGTCCCATGACCATCTCTCACACCATTAATAAGCCAAGTGGCTGCATGGCACATCTCATGAACAAGTGTGTCCCGCAAACGCTCTGCAAGGTAAAATAAATAAAAGTATTATCTGATAACACAGTAAGGAAAAAAACATGCACATGGTATTTCTATTATCTCAATAAATATAATTAAATTATAAATAGAAAGTATGTATTTAAGGTAGGTTTTTTTGGTATCTGGTACCTGAATTAATCCCTAAAGGGAAACCATCTTTTCGCATGAGGTCAGAGCACAGGGTCATATAATAAATACAAGTAAAAGGATGCCTGAAAATATGGAAGGTCAAAACAAACACACAATAAAAAAGGCACATTTCTTGGGTCTTAATTTTAATAACAGCAACAATGTCGTCCCAGATTGTACCATTGTTTTGACTTCTAATGAAAGCTACCTTTGTCGAGCAATTAGTTATTTCTGTTCTTCAACAGCTTTTCAGAGTGTCTTTGAGCATTTTGAACACAGACACTCTTCAGCTTTGCCTTTGGTTTTATATGAAGAGTCCTACCTTCAATTCAAAATGACAGTACTATGGGAATGCAGATGTGCACCGATAATTTGGGAAACACCTTTTTAAATACATTTTTAATGAAAAATGCATGCATTTTGCAGGTCTTAAGAATAAGACTGAATAACTTTTTTCCTTGTTTTCCCCATAATTTTTATTTATTTATTTTTTTACATCATTTGTAGTTGAGCAGCGTTGGTTACACTCAGATTCTATTATATCATACACATATTTTCTTTCTATTCTTCATGAAAAACAAGATTGAATTTTTTTTTCTCAGCCATCAACTACAAGCTGCATGGGTTTGGGGAAAAAAAAAAAAAAAAACACACCACAATCTAATAACCATGTACTTTCTCTCAGGTGAACTTAGTCCTTTCTATGTCAACTTTGATGGATGAACTGTGTTTTCAACTCATATTTTCATCATGATAAACTTCCTTCCATGAGACTGTATGCTTCAGTGCATGATTTGTGATTCTTAATTTCCTTGGATGATCTAAATAGGATTTTTTTTTTTTTTTTTAGAAAAAAAGTTAACATCTATATTTTATTATCAGACTAAGAGAATCTGTGAATCCCACCCTTTAATCAACTTCAAAAAGACAACAATTATCTCTGTGCCAAAGAAAACAAAAATGGACATTGTTAATTACTGGTTGCACCCGCGCTATTAATTAAATACTTTGAAAGAAGTCTTCTCCTTTCAGCTGCTCCTGTTAGGGGTCACCACAGCAGGTCATCTTTTTCCATATCTTCGTGTCCTCTGCATCTTGCTCTGTCACACCCAACACCTGCATCTCTTCTCTCACCACATCCATAAACCTCCGCTTAGGCCTTCTTTTACTTTTACCTGGCAGCTCCATCCTTAACATCCTTCTCCCTATATACCCAGAATCTCTCCTCTGCACATGTTCAAACCAACGTAATAACAGAAAAGGGAACAGCACAGACAGATTGGACCACCTCTAATCTGTATATCATAACAACAGGTCTAAGGAGAATTTAATGTCCCTGTTTCACTTCATGCCATCCTGGCACACCTGTTAATAAAATCCCCTTTGGAAGAATACAGTTTATTGACTAAGGGTCAATGATTTATCTTCATTGCACCACCAAAGATGACCATCTAGCTCCTTGACTTGCTTCCATCTTCCGCAAACTGAATAGTAGAATTCTGGCAGACTCCAACATGTGGTAAATAACAGCATTATTTTCTTCATGATGTTCCAAGTTCTCTGTTTATAGTCCTTACTCACCCATGACTATATGGTGAAACAAATTTCGAGCTCCATTATTAATTTTGTTGAACACCACCATTGCAAACCTAATCACCAACAATGACAATAGTTTCTCTCTTAATTTATGGAAAAAAAAAAACACAAACACACACACCCACCCCTAGGACCTGGTCATAGTAAAATGAGCGAAGACCATTTATGTCAGGGTATGCTGGGGAAAGGGTCAGCAACTTCAAAACTCTTTTGAGTCTTGTCAAGACCTGAAGTGGACATGACTCATCTCCACTATAGTCAAGAAAATTCACTAACACATTTACTTCCTAAGATGGAACTCAAAACATTACAGAAGGTGGTCAACAAGAAACAGAATAGTACGGTCACTAAGCTCCCTTCAGTCCAGGAACTACATAACACATGCTAACTCCTAAATGCAATAGTATTTTAAAAGACCTCAGTCTTTCTGCACAGTTACTTTCAAATGGTACAGGACTGTTAGCACCCACACCAACAGATTCTGAGACAATTCTTATGCATGAGATTATTTAACAGCTACTTATACTGAGAAATGTGTGATTGCTTATATCACTTTACCTGCTGAATCACATACTTTATCCGAGAGTTCTATCCGGGCATATCGTTGTCCGTTAGTACCTTTCCGTTGTCCTGTAACACAGTACCCTGATGTTTTTGTCATCTTTTTATTCCATGTTACTTCCATATTTTCAGGGAGCTGGAAAAATGTAAAAAGAATAGCATAATAAAACCAGAACCTGCAGTCTTTAATTGAGTTGCATTACTACTATATGTAGAGAAGACACGGAGAAGATAATAAGTAGCACTGAATATAAATATACCTTGAATCAATTTAAGAGTATTAATAGTCAAGAAAAACACAAAGGTCTCTCTTTTGTGAAGAATAGTTTTTTAGTAGTGCAGAAAAAAAAATGTACACATTTTCAAGGACACATGATGAACTGAAGTATTATTTACAGTCTGAAATAATTAATGTTTAGAAAAACATTATGAATCAATCCACATACCAACCTTATTTTGAAATATGCTAGAATTATATAGAACAAACAGAGACTTGGTTAGCTCCTCTCGTTTCTTTTTAAAGTTTTTGGTGTAATCAAAACTTGAATCAGAGAGATCCTGAAGGAAACATCCTGGGACTGAACATTTAACTCCCCTAAAACCAAAGCCCAGTTAATAAAAAAAAAAAAAAAAAAAAAAAAAAAAAAAAGCATATGTTTAGATTTTCTCTTGATGTTGTATTGGTTAATGAGGTTTACTTTTAAATATTAAAGAGTAAACAAATAACTATTTTGACATTAAACCTTATTAAGCTTACACTTTAAAACTGAAGGTGCTCTGACAAACATTAAAATTAAAAAGCAGTTCAGAAATTTACAAAGCAATTTTAATATATAATTTAGTCAAAGTATATTATTTGTCCCATATACTGTATATAAAGCTTGGTGCCCAATACTCCAAACACTCGTTCACTATCACGGTTTGTACTCTAGACCAGGAACAGGAATTCAAAATCAGTTGGACTGCTTTTATATTAACATTGCACTGTACTTTCTAATAGTGGTATGACTTTAACTTGTTTTTTCTTTATTTAGTTTTTCTTTCAGCTGAAGCAAAAATGGTAGCACAAAACACAGATTTTGTTTTAAACTAAACTGCTCTCTTCAAATAGAAGTGCACAGATTGATGTAGAAAAGTGCCTGCAAAAAAATTGGCAAAAAAATGAATAGTTGGATTAAAAAAAAAAAAAAAAAAAAAAAAATCAATCCACAGAATAAAGATTTAGGTAGAAGTCACACACCTCAGGTGGAACTCATTGTCTGCAATGCCTATTGTATCTTACAATATCTAAAGATTCAGAAACAGATTTTTGGCAGTTAATTGAGACCTTGTGAGCTTACTAACAAATGAAATGATGAGATATTAAAATACACTAAAATAAACATTTTAATAATTTTAGCCAATTAATGATCTTGCCTATTCCAAATCAGGGCTGTAGGGAGCAGAAGCTCTTAACTTACGGTGACTACATTATGAACAAAGCAGAAACTGATGGGAAATCAGTTCATCATAAAGCACACTTATACACTAACCCACACTAGGCCAATTAAAAATCATTCATCAACCTGACTTCCATATCTTCTGTATTTGCAAACTGGAATACTCACAGAAAATCCATGCAATCAGGGGAAGAATGTAAAAACTTGAGTCAGTGCCAGAATGTTATTTAAAACCAAACCTCTTGAGATTTTAAGGGTACAATCATCGCACTTTCTCCATATTTTGTTTAAAAAATACAAAATTTAAAGTAGGCTACCATAAAAGTCTTACAAATCAGACCAAAATAATGAGAAATTTAAGTTTTGCTACTGTTAATACTGATTATTACAGTTTAAGGCACAATAAAGCTAAACTTAAAGGATATTATGTCCTCGATACTGGAGCAAAGCTAAACTATTAATGTAACAGCAGCTCTTGCGTTACAGCACACAAACAATTTTATTAAATTTATCCCAAAATATGTCAGAAATTCTCAGTGTTTATAGAGCATTAGGAGTAACGTATAAAACCTTGTATTTGCATTTTCTTTTCTGCTCAAAATTAGCATATTGAGGCACAACAAAAATCCATACCTGTCCCGTGAAGGCTTTTTCTCACTCTGACTTGTACCAAATTTTCTTACAGTGAGGTGAACTGGAGTCTCACTGGAAGAAAACTCTGTACTTGGTGGTGCAGATATTGGTGTAGAGATTTTATTCTGTTTCTTTGTCTTCGGGTATACTTCAGGTTTCCTAATTTTGTCCTTTAAGATTTCTAAAAACCAATGCCAACAAATTTAATTAAAATACATCTGAATTAAGGTTAGGGTTGGGTAAAAGCAAACAAGTAAAACTACCACACTATTCATTATTTGAAATACTTTTAGGCAATCTAAACCAATGTACTGCTCTTTCTATATAATGTACAAGCATTGAACACAAGCTGTATGTAAATTAAAAATGATTTGCTAAAAATGCCAACAGTATGGTAGCAACAACATCCTTTTGCAGCTGTTATTTTTGCTTGCAGTGCCGCTACATGTTTTCACAATACAGAAAGTACTCATGTTACAATAATAATTAGCAGCTTAATGGTAAAATGGAGTGAATGACATGGGCACTCTAAACAGAATTTTATTCCTCCAGAGTTATATGATGTTACTATTGGGTATGGCTTTGATAATATATTTTTAGAAAAAGTAGTAGTTAAGTTACTATATTTTAATGTTGCTGTATAAAAACACCTGATATTAGACACTTAAACTATTACCATCGTTGCTCGAAATTTTTGCAACTGTTGAGCTACAGCTGAAACCTCGATTCTTCTGTCTTATTCTTTCCATTAGTGATGCCATCTCTTCATCAGAGTTTCCAGAGCTGTCAGTGGCATGAAAGAATTTCTTTCCGTAATGGACTGATGCAGATTCGCATTTATTCTCTTTTTGAACCAAATCTTTCCAACCTTTGGTTACTTCATTACTGGAAAGGGCTTTACCTTTGACAAGACCTGAATTCACATCCCCAAGAGGTAGCTTTTTCGTTGGACTTGTGCTAGTTTTAAATTTTAAAGAATCTTTAAAACTACCGGTCCTTGAATTAGACTTTATTTTGCTCTGACGTGACCTCCAAGTTGACTTTATTATACTCCCATCGTCTTCACTATCACTACTGCTGAGAAAGACAGGTGAACTAAAAGATTCAGGCTTCTCCTTTGATCGCATTTGACTGGCTGGTGTACTTCTAAGACCTTAAGAAAAGAAAAATAAACTTAAAATCTTAAGTCAACAAAAAGCATCAGATATTATAGACGAAGAAAAGGAAGAAAACAAAATATATTTAATCTGACATCCATATGGTAGTAGCCCAGAGGTATCACATGGATTAAAGTTGTATAATGAAAACTATAAAAGATTGAAAGGCGTATAGCACAGCTTGGTTTAGAAAATTTAGAAAGTGTAAAACTAATAAACCTCTACCAACAAAGAAAATTTTCCAAACACTGCTTAGCTTTCAAATAGTAATGGAGGTTTCATGGTTGGGGTAAAAAGGAGAAAAAAAAATAACCACACATTCACTATTTCATCCCTTTTCTTTAGGGCTTTAAAAAGGGACTTTTAACTTTTTATTTTTTCACATTCTTATCCGTTTGCAGCTCAGACTTTACACAGGTATGTCCCCTAGTCAAATTTAATTCTTTGTTTTCCCAATGTAGAAGTTTTGTTTTTCCATCTTAAAATGTTTGCAAACTGCAGGTTACATAATTAGCTCGGTTTTCACCTGGAATTGTGAAAACCAAAAATCAACTCAAATGCTCAACTTATGCATAACAATAAACTAAAACACAAAATTTTACACCAAAATCTATGCTGTAAACCTTCCATTAGCTTCTATGTGAATCAAGAAGTAATGGAGTACAGTATGACAGCGATATGCCATCTAAACAATTCAACTCTAAACTAAAGTAAAGCATGAATGTACGTGGAAAAATTAAGCATCTCTGCACTAGAAGACGTTAAAAAAAAAAAAAAAAAAAAAAAAAAAAAAAAACCAAACCTATCGTTGTGGACCATCTGCTTCTACTTACTTTTTCTTATACAGTACTGTATATTTTCAAGGTCATATTAAACTATATTTCTCTCGTGACAACATAAAAATTAACAGATGATCCAACAGTTGACCAGAGGTCTGTGCTCTGTATTTTTTCTCTCTCTAAAAAAATATTCATAAAAAGCGCATTAGGATTTCAGTCTGTCCCAGATGCTGCCTGGGTAGGTTTGGGCTATCTTCCATTATCTGATCGAAAATGCATCTTATGAAAGAAAATTAATTTTACACGAAATATACTTAAGTGTATCCTAACTAACGGACAGGATTGTGTGTGAAGTCAAATCCATTTAAATTGGGCAAGGCAAATACTGGCAGATTGTGTGTAATTTGGAGGCACAATGGGAGAGATAAGTGGTCACTAATATTTGGTGCAGCAAATACTGTGGTATTTTCATGAATCCATTGACATCTACAAAGTCACAGTTGCTATATCTGTTTATTGTCATTTATTGTGTACACATTATTAAAATCCGTCATACTGTTCAGTCTCCAAATGACACGTTACCACTTTACTGAAGAAGAGAAAAAGAAAAACCTTCCTAAAATGTATTTCACTTAGGCAATTTAAAAACAACCACATAAAACAAGAGACAACTTACACTGCCGGTTCTACAGTAAAGATGCTTTGCAAGGAGTCTTCCATAAACTTAAGAAATGCTTTAGAAGTCATATGCCATCACTCACCTTTCTTCCCAGAGGCAAAGTTTTTCTTTGTTATAATGAAGTCTTCATCGGATGATGAATTTACAATAAAATCTTTCAGGCTAGTATTAAAAAGACAAATAATTGTTCTGATAAAATAACCATATAATAATGATAAATAGTTCTACCAAAAGTATAAATCAATTTTTAAAGATTATGAGCAAAATAAAAAATTACATTTATCAGATTGCCTTTACAGCATAATCAGTTTGTTATGATGTTTGACTTGCCCACCTTTTAGCACTATTACATTCCATCAGAGGAGCAGGTGTATTCTTGGGAGTTTTCACTTGTTGCAGAACTGCAGGTAACAAACCAATTCAGTAAGAAAATAAAATTAATAAAGCTTTTGTATTAAAAATAATTGCAAAAAAAAAATCCATCCTCTGAACTTCCAACCAGCTGTATCGCTAATATGATGTTGCTTACTTCAGTGACACATAATAGCATTCAACTGAATAAAAGCTGCTTAAAAACAAATATATAGAAAGCTGAGAGTACATTTAACTTTGTTTGCTGGTGTCAAACAAAGTTAATAATAGAACACAAACTCGAATATGGTTGCTCAAACTGACACAGTAAGCTGATACAAGTTAAGCAAAAAAAGCACTATAAATGCATTAGTCAAAAGGGGAGAAAAAACACATTTGACTCACAATCTTCAAAGTTCTCATCACTCTCTGAAGTAATAACAGCAATCCTGAGACTGAAATGAGATAAAGAATTAGTTAGATTCTCTCCAGTTCTCCATGTAGGATGCAGGCTTAAGTACTGAATATGATCATTTTAAAAACACATGATTTTATTTAAACTTACTCTTCCTCCTTTTCTGACTGGCACTTGTGATGAGGTTTGTTTCTGGAAGCCTTCTGTTCAGTCTTTGTGAACACAACTGTAATAAAGTGGGAATTAAAAAAACATTTTATCCACAAACAAAAGGAAATTTGTTTTTTGAAAATGTGTATGTAAAGCAGCATACAACTATGTTACACTAAAATTAACAAGCATAATAAAGTGTGGTATATATTAAATGACCTTCAGCAATATTTACACCCATTAATAAAATGGAATTATTTTCAGTAAAAAGTTATATTGAAGCTGTTTTCATTTCTTTTCAGAGGGAAGGGTCCACAATTTAAAACATTTAAAACAAGTATTTGTGTTTTTCTCTTCCAGGGCACTATGTCTGCTTCTTACCCAACTAATCTGGAAGGTGGTCTCACTATTTGATGTTTTCCCCCACCCATTTTTTGTAACTTGCTTATCTACTGTAGTTCAGGGTAACTGGAGGGCCAGAATTAAATTGTAGGTGGGACAATAGTCCATCAAAGGGAACATTCGCAAACATCCTATTTAAACACACAAATTATGAATGTATACTCTAGTACAACAGAATAGATGTTGATACACTTTAATATTTGCTAATTTAAGTGATTGTTTTCAGGCATACACAGCAGCTTTGTGTTTTATAGTTCAAAATCTTAACCCACTTCGCCTGTAACACAGATTTTACAATGACTTTGTAGGGCTTATAAATATGGTGTCACATTCTTAAAATACTTTTTCAATCATCATTATATGAACTTTAAAATCCTGAGTTACCATACTGCCCTTTAAAAGTCTTGGTTTTTAAATCTTGTAATAGCTATAACACAAGTAATTGTTATAGCTACTTGATGAACAAAGTACCACAGCACATAGAATGTTGCAATCATTCAGACATTAAGTACCTTCTGTGCTATGATAAATCATTTTAGGATACTCAGCGACAAATAGACTATGATGCATTAAAAAGCTCCACCATGATAATGTGAAGAAACACAAAAATATTTATTTGGTAACACCCTACTTCAAAAATGATGTGATGTCAACAGGAGATGCAGAAAGACTTGTGATATATATGCCAAAATCTCTTCTAAAAAGCAGAACACTGCGGCAGCATATTACATAAAAAACAAAAGTAGACATTCCAAGGTCAATATAAATTTATCTGAGAAAACTGTAAGAAGTTCTATTTAAAAATCCCCATACTGCAAATCAAAGTCTCAAGCATAAAATAGTACAAGCCTAATTAATTAGGAATGATGTGCAGAATAAGCATGTTTGTAAATATGTAAAGCTTAGTACTTTATTTTTTAAAATAACATTGTAAATACTTATTTTTTCAAATACAAGTGGTTAATCTAAAATACACACATTGTTCAAATTCCTCATCATCACTAGAGTGCAGTTCAATCTTAAGTGGATGAAAACCCTTGAAGACATCACTGTCTGGCAAATCTGCTTTGGATTTGGCGGAACTGCAAGCCCTTTCGCTGTCAGATGGCTTCCATTTTCTGCGTTGATCCATCTCACTGTCCTCTAAATAGTCAGAGCCAAGCAATGCAGGCTGTTTTCCTTTTCCAATACTCTTTAACAGCTTTATGAAGGAAACAGAAATAATAAAAAACTGTCATAAAATGCTTCTTTTTAGAAATTATTGATCTTTACTATAGGTATTAATTAACAAACTATTCATTCATAAAAATAAAAATGCAAACTTAAAACAGCTGAACTGTGTTTTGAAGGATCTGCAGCTCACTTCACAAAGCCTAACTCCAGATGTATGACAGATATTTTCAATTGTTCACTGTCACATGCCTAATATTTATGCTTTAAAATACACAGGGCTTTCAATTTAATTAATCAGGATGTCTTTTTACCATTTATTGTAAATAAACACTGCCAGAGTCTGTCATTCTCTCTTCTTCTCTTATATAATAAAAATCTATCAACAGAATTCCTATTGTACACTTTTAAATTATCTTCCTGCACAAAGTATTCACAAATTATAAAACTCATTAGACTTAACCAGAATGCTGGCTTACCTTTGTTGAACCTCCACAAACTACAGAAACTTTAGTCTTTGGAGTATTTTACTCTAAAATTGAGAGACATTTCCCACCAAAAAAAAAAAAAAAAACACACATTAACACATTCTATGATATTTCCTGCTTTACACCTAAAAGTCCTATTGTATGCATCAGCAGAAAGCAAAATTTATACAAAAAGCTAAAATTGGCAGCCAGTACCTTAAACAAATCTAAAGGAACTTTTAAAGTCTTGCCCAAATTCTGGAACCTGATAGAACAACTACTGTATAAAATCTGAACAGTTACACTATTTTCATACTAGAAATAATATTAAAAAAAAAAAAGATTAGGATAAATCCATTTTTACAGGTATAATAAATAATGAACAAAGCATATTTCCTTTACTACAAGTGGGCAGCAGTCCATGGCAGAACATCAGTTAGTGTTGTTCTGGAATTACATAGACATTGCCTTCCATCCATTAAAATAAGTGTATATAGCTAGAACATATTATGAAGCTATTACACTTAATATGAAGTGAATTCATAATCTGAAAGTAAACTACATTGACAACAGGTAAAAATGCAAGAAATCTGTAGTATTACCAAAAGTAACATTAAATAAACATTCTAAAAACACTTACCTCTGTCTCTATTTTGTCCAAATCTCCATGTTGTGTCCAGCCCATCTGTTCTGCAATTCTACTGAATTGACTTCTTGTAGTGTCATCCATGAGTCTAAAATATGTATAAAAAAAAAAAATAGGAGCCACTTGTAAAAGTAATAACTTTTTTTTTATTTTAACTACTAAAAACAAACTAAAATAATTAGTTTAGTAAATCTTGAAACTTAATTTATCAAAGCATAAACATCTCATATTCAACTGCTCACATCACTGAATGAGACTGTTCCAGATGTTGATATGCAAAATGCTCAATAATCTTTTTCTTTGTTGCCTTCAGTCATAGCTGTTTGCTCTTTTTAACTTAAGTTTTGACATCTGTTCATGTATACAGGGTTTGCTTCATTCATATTGAAAACCTTTAAAATGCTTCCTAAATGTGCCCCGTGATACCCTAAGCATTTTTGCTATATCTAGTCAAAGTACTGGCACTAATGAGAAACTTTAAAATAATACTTAATACTCGTACGTTCTTGGCGTGAAACTGTGCAAAAATGATTCTTAAAAGGTGCGATGTACAAAAATGAAACGTCTGTGTCTTCTTCTAGGAGTGCATCTTGCTTTGATGCAAAAAGGTATTTTTTGCAAATGACAGGCATGCCGAAAACTGATAAATACAAGGTATATTTTTTTTGTTGACGGTTTCTTTTTTGCTAGTTTCGAAGACAATTCGAAAGAAATGCATAAGTCGAGTACTTAAAAAACAACTGCATACGCCACTCCGAATGCATTTATAAAAATGGTGTGTTGCATCAAGAAGCGAACCACACTGTTCAATAACATGAAATATAGAGCTCCACGCTAAGGAAAGGGAAGCCCGAGTATTGGCTGTAGGATGACGTACTATCGAAGGGCACGTTCACTTGGTTCTAATCAAAGTGCTCCAGGCAACTGAGATTTGATTTAACCTAGTAAAGGTAGACGTTTTTTTTTCATTCTGTAATATCGTTTTAGAACACTAAAGAATACATTCCTAGCTGACTAATGTGCTACAGACAGTACGGCGGTGCATCGCAAAAAAAGGACTGGGGACACGAGCTGTACAATAGCAACATTCGTATCCACAACTGGCAAAATATGTTTACTTATTTTAAAAAAGGTCTTCCAGGTATAATAGTTTTAAAAGACTACTGAACAGCTTCTACTTACAGACCAAATACCAACCTCAATTATCGCTGCTGAGCGTCTAAATTTAACGAGACTCTTAACAAATTTCAAATCGGCCGCCTGTTGTGGTGTTTCCTGTTGCCGCCTCCTCTGCTTCCCGGCCGACAGTGCTGGTGACCTCACGCGTCAAAGGTGCCTAAAATCAGTACTGCGCATGCGGGGCAGAGATTCGCTGTAGGCTCTGTTGTTGTACGAGTTTCTAATCGTGATTATGTCCGCCTCCAAACTGTTTAAACTGGCCGGACTGTCGCGCATAATGACTGATCTGCACATTTTACGCCCGCAGGCCAGCGCATTAAGTTCCCTATCGCGTCGATTTTCACCTTCAAAAATAATAATACAATTTATTTGTATAGCACCTTTCGCATGTAGTTTCAGTTTTAATGAGAATAGTGCCACATGTCTAATACGATACAAATTTATTGGGTCTCTCGCTGCTAGACTTACATCCAAGTAATGGAACAACCCTCAGTTAAATTAACATATTAATACAATTTATTAATAAACACAAGGATTATCCGAATATTCAGGAAAGCCTGGATGAAAGGCAAAACTCAAAACTTGCAGTGTGTTTTCTGTTTTTCTGGTTATCCTTCACATACAGACATATTTCATTTTTAGACTGCTTTACAAACATTTTCCTTGGCTCCTTTTAATAATTAAAATAAAATACATTGCTACACAAGTTTGTGATGCACCATTGGTTGGAATGACAAATGTGACGCATATATCTAATTTCTATGCCATTTGGCATGAGATTCATAAATGCAGTGTTAATGTGTGTGATGCACCAACTGTTGGAATGACAGATGCAATAACTATTACTAGTAATGCACCATCTGTTGGATTGACAAAGACATAGCAAATATAAGAACTCAGACACACAAACACTTGTCCTTTTATTAAGGTGGTTTGGTAGCAGGAATTGGTTCATAATTAAAAAACTAAAACAGAAAAAGTCTGAATTGTCATATGCCTCCCCAGTTTGGGGCATTCATAAGAAATGTAATGATTTCCTTAATGAGGTTGAAGTACATAATAAACAAGAATAGTTGTGTCAGATGTTTTAAATATTAAAAAGTGTGCTTCAATTTAAATGCTTAGTCTAAATATTCTTGATTGCAACAGAAATTTGTCATTTTTCACCCCCACCCTTTCATCCCAACTGAAGGATCAAAATTCAAACACTACATTATATTTGTAATCACTGACCTTGGTATAGTTTAAAAGAATACCCCAATGTTTATGTTTGAAATTTGTCAATTTGAACCTTCTGGGAGTAGTAAAGAATCAAATTTCAAACCTATTATTAGATTTGTGATCTGTAACCTCAGACTTGCATAAAGCACTTGTTGTCCCTATATTACAGACCCCCACTTCATTTGAAGTTTTGTGAAAATGAGTAACT
The DNA here is from genome assembly GCA_026402145.1 of Polypterus bichir lapradei. Classification (NCBI taxonomy): domain Eukaryota; kingdom Metazoa; phylum Chordata; class Cladistia; order Polypteriformes; family Polypteridae; genus Polypterus; species Polypterus bichir. The sequence continues at coordinate 61,035,119 of JANRMT010062790.1, read as the reverse complement.
TTGACCCCAGGTATAGCATTTAGGGGGTGAACCCCTGGGGTGGGTTGATGTGACATTCACAGCTTCAAGTCCTTCTAATCATTTTTGCTGAGGACACCTATTGATTTGCTCTTTATTATAAGGGTGTAATTTCCAGCACATAATATAGCCCAGAAATGGCCTAAAAATGAGGGCTTTTCAGGTCTAGAGGACCAAAAACAGAGGAGAACCCTCAAAAGATGAATATAGTGCACAATTAGATATTAAGATGAGTCAAACCATATACCATATTTGGGAGTTCTTTCTCTGGTTTGGCTTGCCCACTTTACCACTCCTCAATAGTGAGTGACCTTTAAATAAGCATGGCATTGGGGCTACATATTCTCAAATATCTCAGTTGCGTTACATCTGCTGCCACCTGTCAGCTTACCAGACTCACAGTGGCTCTCCTTGCCAGTCCCTCTCATACCTCCTGAACATGACATAGGCTGCCTGCCTTCTACATTTCTGCAGAATACTGCAGTGTCATTACTTCTTTCTCTTTTTCAGGTTTTTACCACAAGATTATCTTTCCAAGACCCACCCTATAATAACTGTTTTTCCTGGAAACACTTCACTTACTGTTTAGATAACTCATAGCATTTTTTAAAATGCTAAAAAGAAAACAAAGCAAAAAGACACACCACCCATCAATTACAGTTTTTCATAAAATAAAATCTGACTACATGCTTTTTTTATGCCAAGTCCTGTCAATTATTGTTAATTGATCACAACAATATTAAGTGCACTTAGATACACAACTGATTTTCTAAGAAGAAGAAGGAGAAGAAGAGGGGGGAGTTGTGTCCGGAGGCAGGAGGAGAGGAGGAAGGTAAAGAGAATGGAACTGATGATAGTAACTTTGAAAGTTAGCAGTATGATTGGTAAGGGGAGAGTGTTAGCAGATATGATGGAGAGAAGGAAAGTTGATCTATTGTGTGTGCAAAAGACTAAATGGAAAGGGAGTAAGGCCAGGTGGATCGGAGGTGGATTCAAACGATGACGCTGGAGATCAAGAAGAGGAAGAGAGTGAGGGCAGAGGCAAGGATCAAATTTTGGAAGTTGATAAAGGAAGACTGCTAGGTTGAGTTTAGCGAGAAGGTGAGACAGGCACTGGGTGATAGTGAACAATTACCAGACTGTTGGGAAACTACAGCAAATGTAGTAAGGGTGACAGCAAGAGGGGTGCTTGATGTAACATCTGGACAGAGGAAGGAGGAAAAGAAAACCTGGTGGTGGAATGGGGAAGTACAGGAGAGTATACAGAGGAAAAGGATGACAAAGAAAAAGTGGGATAGTCAGAGAGATGCAGAAAGTAGACAAGAGTACAATGAGATAAGGCACAAGGTGAAGAGAGAGGTGGCAAAGGCTAAAGAAAAGGCATATGATGAGTTGTATAAGAGGTTGGACACTAAGGAGGGAGAAAAAGACCTGTACCGATTGGCTAGATAGAGGGACAGAGCTGGGAAAGATGTGCAGCAGGTTAGGGTAATAAAGGATAAAGATGGAAACGTACTCACAAGCAAGGAGAGTGGCTGATGAATGAAGATAACGAGAGCGAGAAGAGGTTGGATGATGTAGAGATAGTGAATCAGGAAGTGCAACAGATTAGCAACGAGGAAGTAAGGACAGCTTTGAGGAGGATGAAGAATGGAAAAGCTGTTGGTCCTGATGACATACCTATGGAAGCATAGAAGTGTTTAGGAGAGATGGCAGTGGAGTTTTTAACCAGATTGTTTAATGGAATCTTGGAAAGTGAGAGGATGCCTGAGGAGTGGAGAAGAAGTGTACTGGTGCTGATATTTAAGAATAAGTGGGATGTGCAGGACTGTAGTAACTACAGGAGGATAAAATTGATGAGCCACAGCATGAAGTAATGGGAAAGAGTAGTGGAAACTAGGTTAAGAAGTGAGATGATGATTAGTGAGCAGCAGTATGGTTTAATGCCAGGAAAGAGCACCACAGATGCGATGTTTGCTCTGAGGATGTTCATTGAGAAGTATAGAGTAGGCCAGAAGGAGTTCCATTGCGTCTTTGTGGACCTGGAAAAAGCATATGATAGGGTGCCTCCAAAGGAGTTGTGGTATTGTATAAGGAAGTCGGGAGTGGCAGAGAAGTATGTAAGAGTTGTACAGGAAATGTACGAGGGAAGTGTGATTGTGGTGAGGTCTGCGTTAGGAGTGAAGGATGCATTCAAGGTGGAGGTGGGATTACATCAGGGATCGGCTCTGAACCCTTTTTTTATTTGCAATGGTGATGGACAGGTTGACAGACGAGATTAGACAGGAGTCCCTGTGGACTATGATGTTTGCTGATGACATTGTGATCTGTAGCGATAGTAGGGAGCAGGTTGAGGAGACCCTGGAGAGGTGGAGATATGCTCTGGAGAGGAGATGAATGAAGGTCAGAAGGAACAAGACAGAATACATGTGTGTAAATGAGAGCGAGGTCAGTGGAATGGTGAGGATGCAAGGAGTAGAGTTGGCGAATGTGGATGAGTTTAAATACTTGGGATCAACAGTACAGAGTAATGGGGATTGTGGAAGAGAGGTGAAAAAGAGAGTGCAGGCAGGGTGGAATGGGTGGAGAAGAGTGTCAGGAGTAATTTGTGAGAGACGGGTATCAGCAAGAGTGAAAGGGAAGTTCTACAGGACGGTAGTGAGACCAGCTATGTTATATGGGTTGGAGACGGTTACACTAACCAGAAAGCAGGAGACAGAGCTGGAGGTGGCAGAGTTAAAGATGCTAAGATTTGCATTGGGTGTGACAAAGATGGATAGGATGAGAAATGAAGACATTAGAGGGTCAGCTCAAGTTGGATGGTTGGGAGACAAAGTCAGAGAGGCGAGATTTGCGCTGGTTTGGACATGTGCAGAGGAGTGATGGTGAGTATATTGGGAGAAGGATGCTAAGGATAGAGCTGCCAGGCAAGAAAAAAAGATGAAGGCCTAAGAGAAGGTTTATGGATGTGGTGAGAAAGGACATGCAGGTGATAGGTGTAACACAACAAGATACAGAGGATAGAAAGATATGGAAAAAGATGATCCTCTGTGGCGACCCCTAACTGGAGCAGCTGAAAGAAGAAGATATACTGTACAACTGATAGATACTGTTCTGTTACTCCCTCTTGTGGTAATTTAAGATATTTAACCCATTCATTCAACTTCTGAATCCATTTTAGCCAGTTCAAGGTCACAAGATGCCACAGCCTATACTGGCAGGATCTTCTGAGACCCTGTAGAGAGATGGTCTATGTTTGTTAATTAAAAACTTACTTGCGTCACTTTTGCAAAGCCAAAAATGAGTAAATAAATAATAATTAAACTTTCAGTAATGTTGTTGACAGCTGTTACTGCTAATACCACTGCTACAGTTTCCGGTGCATTTTTCACTGTATCCAAGTAATGGAACAACCATCAGGTAAGGTATCTTATTAATGCAGCTTATTGACAAACACAAGGATTATAGAAACCAAATAAATAGTAAAGCCTGCATGAAAGGCAAAGGACAAAACAAACGTGTAGCACAAAACTTGCAGTTTGGTTTCTGGTTTTCCAGTTTTCCTTCACAAACTGAGAAGTTTAATTTCTGGATTACTTTACAAACATCTTCCTTGGCTCCTTCTAAGTTTTAGCGATCAGCTTCTTTCTTTAGATTTGTCTTTATTTTTTTCCAAATGCACGCTTATACAGCTCTTCACTATCTTCATCTGCTTAATTTAAATTTCTCCAGAGTATAAATATATATAAAAAAATGATCTTAGGGATATATGACAAAGGGATCCCTCGATTAAAATTTCAGAAAGGAAATAAAATCATTAAGTACACTCTTGTGCAATACTGTATGTGCCAAGTGTGCTGTAATTTAACTAACATTTTTTTCAATAGCTAGCTATATCTCTTATAAAATTGTCTAAGATGTACTCATCAAGCACTTGAATTAGATTTTGTTGCTCAGAATCAATTCAGAATGTTTTCAGAATATAATACAAATTCAATAATGTCATCCTAAAGTAAACAATCCAAGCCTGTGCTCAAACTTTTATTACTTTGTCTGCCATTTTATTCTATCCGAAGAACCATTTTAGACAGCCCTCACTAGTTGTAGTCGGGTGGGGTTTGAACGCTGACTTTCAAGGATTATGAAATAATGTTATAATGTTTTGTTTCCAAATAAAAGGGTCAGAGTTATAAAAAAATATTTTCATTTTTCCAGTCATAATCTAATGAAAAAGTGTTCCTCAATTTTACCATTGACAATTTTTAAATTTGACTATAGATTTGAAGAATAGTGTGACCACTAGGGAGCACTGCAAGACACCAAACCCCAGACACATCTGCACAGGAACAAGTCCCAGTATAATTAAAAGGTTTCTTTGCACCAGTACTTACAGAAAGGCTCCACAAATAAAATAACCACAAACTTTCTTTCTTTCTTTCTCCTCCACGCCTCCCAGGTAGCCTTGTCCATCCTTCACACCTGACTCCAACTCACCTGGATGAGGCTGAGTAGCTTCTTTTGTGTTGGACCAGACAGTAGCCTGATGGAAGCACTTCCAGGTCAGTTCCATAAAGTACGGAACATAACTCCCTGCAGCACTCACTGTAGCACCCACAGATCTCATCAGGGCTGCCCCACTTGAAAACAGTTCCCAGCATTACCTGTGGGTATCAAAACAGGGGCATTCTTCCTGGAAATGGAGCCTCCCCTTATTACTCCACTATATTGGTCACCCAATTTGTTAAGGGAATGAAGCCAATCCTGGGACTCTTGAGATTTCCCTCTTGCATTACTGGGTCAAGTTTAAAGATTTGACTGTTCTTTTTCACAGGAGCATTTTTTCAACACCTTTAATTCTTCTGGAAATTCTTGTAGTTGACTGAGGCAGATAAGTTCTGCTTTGGCTTCAGCCAATTCTTCTGAAGAAATCGGGTTTGTTTTTAAAATCAGCGTTTACTTTTTCATGTGCTCTGTGATGTTTTTTGTTCTTTTGGGTTACTTTCAGGGTGGCATGGTGGCACAGTGGTAGTGCTGCTGCCTTGTAGTTAGGAGACCTGGGTTCGCTGCCTGGGTCCTCCCTACGTGAAGTTTGCATGTTCTCCCCTCTCTGCGTGGGTTTCCTCTGGGTGCTCCGGTTTCCTCCCACAGTCCAAAGACATGCGGGTTAGGTGCATTGGCAATTCTAAATTGTCCCTATTGTGTGCTTGGTGTGTGTCCTGCCCGAGGTTTGTTTCTTGTGTTGGCTGGGATTGGCTCCAGCAGACCCCTGTGACCCTGTAGTTAGGATATAGCAGGTTGGATAATGGATGGATGGTTACTTTCAGATTTACTGACTTCAAGTTGAAATGTCTTTCTTTCTTTTTTTAAGTGTAGCATTATGTCTATAAACTTGAGAAACCAAGCTACAGCTTTTTTCAAATGTAGCCATTTTGAAAATTAGGTAATGAGTTTATTTACAAGTTCGGTAATCTCTTCTACACTTGTCATGTTAACTGCACAAATTTCAATTTCTGGATAATCTTTTAGAAAGTAAATTATTCAGTTGATCTCTGAACATGTGCTTTTGAGAAAGCTTTTTTTTAATTTTTATTGAATTTATTAAAAGCATATAACATTCCATACAATCAAGTCAAACTTAGCAAAACTAAAATCAAATCAACCCCCACCCATGTGAAAGAGAGGAAGGCCAACAACTAGAGCAAAACTGTTAAAGAGAGTCTTTTCCCCCCAAATATAAATGCTTATTCTAAAATGTTATTGATTAGGTTTTGTCTTATTTAAAAAAAGTTTTGAACAGATCCTCTAATTGAGAATTAGATTTTTCCGATTTCATCCATCCATCCATCCATCCTCTTCTGCTTATCCGAGGTCGGTTCGCGGGGGCAGCAGCTTGAGCAGAGAGGCCCAGACTTCCTTCTCCCCGGCCACTTCTTCTAGCTCTTCTGGGAGAACCCAAGGCGTTCCCAGGCCAGCCGGGAGACATAGTCCCTCGAGCGTGTCCTGGGTCTTCCCCGGGGCCTCCTCCCGGTTGGACGTGCCCGGAACACCTCTTCAGGGAGGTGTCCAGGAGGCATCCTGATCAGATGCCTGAGCCACCTCATCTGACTCCTATCGATGCGGAGGAGCAGTGGCTCTACTCTGAGCCCCTCCCAGATGACTGAGCTTCTCACCCTATCTTTAAGGGAAAGCCCAGACACCCTGCAGAGGAAACTCATTTCAGCCGCTTGTATTCGCGATCTCTTTCTTTCAGTCACTACCCATAGCTCATGACCATAGGTGAGGGTAGGAACATAGATCGACTGGTAAATTGAGAGCTTTGCCTTACGGCTCAGCTCCTTTTTCACCACGACAGACCGATGTAGACCCCGCATCACTGCGGACGTCGCACCGATCCGCCTGTCGATCTCACACTCTATTCTTTCCTCACTCGTGAACAAGACCCTGAGATACTTGAACTCCTCCACTTGGGGCAGGATCTCTCCCCCAACCCTGAGAGGGCACTCCACCCTTTTCCCGCTGAGGACCATGGTTTTGGATTTGGAGGTTCTGATTCCCATCCCAGCCGCTTCACACTCAGCTGCGAACCGATTCAGAGAGAGCTGAAGATCACGGCCACCCCTCAACACCCTGGCTGTGCCTAGAAATTCTGTCCATAAAAGTTATGAACAGAATCGGTGACAAAAGGCAGCCCTGGTGGAGTCCAACTCTCACTGAAAACGGGCTTGACTTACTGCCGGTAATGCGGACCAAGCCCTGACACCAGCTGTACAAAGATCGAACAGCTCTTATCAGGGGGTCCGGTACCCCATACTCCCGAAGCACCCCCCACAGGATTCCCCGAGGGACATGGTCGAACACCTTTTCCAAGTCCACAAAACACATGTAGACTGGTTGGGCAAACTCCCACGTACCCTCCAGGATTCTGCTAAGGGTGTAGAGCTGGTCCACTGTTACGCGACCAGGACAAAAACCACACTGTTCCTCTTGAATCCGAGATTCGACTATCCGACGGACCCTCCTCTCCAGAACCCCTGAATAGACTTTTCCAGGAAGGCTGAGGAGTGTGATCCCTCTGTAGTTGGAACACACCCTCCAGTCCCTCTTTTTAAAGAGGGGGACCACAACCCCGGTCTGCCAATCCAGAAGCACTGTTCCCGATGTCCATGCGATGTTGCAGAGACGTGTTAAACAAGACAGTTCTACAATATCCAGAGCCTTGAGGAACTCCAGGCGTATCTCATCCACCCCCAGGGCCCTGCCACCAAGGAGTTTTTTGACCACCTAAGTGACCTCAGCCCCAGAGATGGGGAGCCCACCTCCGAGTCCCCAGGCTCTGCTTCCTCATTAGAAGGCATGCGAGTGGGATTGAGGAGGTCTTTGAAGTACTCCCCCCACCGACCCACAACGTCTTGAGTCGAGGTCAGCAGCGCACCATCCCCACTATATACGGTGTTGACACTGCACTGCTTCCCCCTCCTGAGACGCCGGACGGTGGACCAGAATCTCCTCGAAGCCGTCCAAAAGTCGTTCTCCATGGCCTCCCCAAACTCCTCTCATGCCTGAGTTTTTGCCTCAGCAACCACGGAAGCCACATTCTGCTTGGCCTGTCGGCACCTATTAGCTGCCTCCAGAGTCCCACAGGACAAAAGGGTCCAGTAGGACTCCTTCTTCAGCTTGACAGCACCCCTCACCGCCGGTGTCCACCAACGGGTTCGGGGATTGCCGCCATGACAGGCACCAACCACCTTACAACCACAGCTCCGGTCAGCCGCCTCAACAATAGAGGCACGAAACATGGCCCATTTGGACTCAATGTCCCCCACCTCCCTCGGGACATGGTCGAAATTCTGCCGGAGGAGGGAGTTGAATCTACTTCTGACAGGGGACTCTGCCGGACGTTCCCAGCAGACCCTCACAACATATTTGGGCCTACCGGTCCTGACAGGCATTCTCCCCCACCATCGAAGCCAACTCACCACCAGGTGGTGATCAGTTGACAGCCACGCCCCTCTCTTCACTCGGGTGTCCAAGACATGTGGCCGCAAGTCCGACGAGATGACCACAAAGTCGATCATCGAACTGAGGCCTAGGGTGTCCTGGTGCCAAGTGCACATATGAACACCCCTATGCTTGAACATGGTGTTCGTTATGGGCAATCCGTGACGAGCACAGAATTCCAATAACAAAACACCATTCGGGTTCAGATTGGAGGTCCATTCCTCCCTATCACGCCCTTCCAAGTCTCACTGTCATTGCCCACATGAGAATTGAAGTCTCCCAGCAGTACGAGGGAGTCCCCAGAAGGTATGCCCTCTAGCACCCCCTCCAGGGACTCCAAAAAGGGTGGGTACTCCAAACTACTGTTTGGCACATACGCACAAACAACAGTTAGGACCCGTCCCCCCACCCGAAGGTGGAGGGAGGCTACCCTCTCGTCCACCGGGGTAAACCCCAATGTACAGGCTCCAAGTTGGGAGGCAATAAGTATGCCCACACCCGCTCGGCACCTCTCACTGGTGGCAACTCCAGAGTGGTAGAGAGCCCAGCCCCTCTCAAGGAGATTGGTTCCAGTATCCAAACTGTGCGTTGAGGTGAGCCCGACTATATCTAGCTGGAACCTCTTGACCTCGCGCACTAGCTTAGGCTCCTTCCCCTTCAGAGAGATAACATTCCACGTCCCAAGAGCAAGCTTCTGTAGCCAAGGATCGGACCGCCAAGGTCCCTGCCTTCGGCCACCACCCAACTCACACTACACCCGACCTCCTTGGCCCCTCCCATAGGTGGTGAGCCCATAGAAGGGAGACCCACGTTGCCTCTTCGGGCTGTGCCCGGCCGAGCCCCATGGGCGCAGGCCTGGCCACCAGGCGCTCGCCATCGAGCCCCACCTCCAGGCCTGGCTTCAGAGGGGGGACCCGGTGACCCACGTCCAGGCGAGGGAAAACGGCGTCCAAATTTTTTATTCATCATAGAAGGTCTATTGAACTGCTCTTTGTCTCATCCCTCACCTAGGACCAGTTTGCCTTGGGTGGCCCTACCAGGGGCATAAAGCCCCGGACAACAGAGCTCCTAGGATCATTTTTGTCCAATTTCAAATAGTATATAATATGAGTTACCCACTGACTTTAAAGAGGTAGGTTAGGATTCTTCCATTTGAGCAAGATAAGTCTACGTGCCAATAGTGAAATAAAGGCAATTACAGTTTGTTTGTCCTTCTCCATTGTAAGCACATCTGAGAGTACACCAAACACACCTCTTAATGGATATGGGATGATTGTGACACCAAGGCTGTCTGATGAGCATTTCAACATTTTTGTCCAGAATGATGTTAATTCGGTGCATGCCCAAAACATGTGGCACAGTGAAGCTGGGGCTCGATTTCAGCATTCGCAGGTTGGATCTTGCCCTGTAAACATTTTGGACAATTTTAAACAAGACTTATGTGCTCGATAGAAGATTTTTAGTTGAATAATTAAATGTTTTGCACATATGGAGCTAGAATGAATTCAGTGCTTGGCTGCCTTCCACTTCGTTTCTGAAATGTTGAGTAAGAGATCCTTTTCCCACTGTACTCTAGGATCTTTAAAAGGAAGGGACTTTAAAAAGTTTTTATATATTATAGAAATCCTGGACGGCACAGTGGCGCAGTGGTAGCACTGCTGCCTCACAGTTAGGAGACCCAGGTTCGCTTCCCGGGTCCTCCCTGTGTGGAGTTTGCATGTTCTCCCTGTGTCTGCATGGGTTTCCTCTGGGCGCTCCGGTTTCCTCCCACAGTCCAAAGACATGCCGGTTAGGTGGATTGGCGATTCTAAATTGGCCCTAGTGTGTGCTTGGTGTGTGGATGTGTTTGTGTGTGTCCTGCGGTGGGTTGGCACCCTGCCCAGGATTGGTTCCTGCCTTGTGTGCTGGGATTGGCTCCAGCAGACCCCCGTGACCCTGTGTTCGGATTCAGTGGGTTGGAAAATGGATGGATAGAAATGCTGTCTGAGTTCCCAAGACTAATCAATATCTCTTCTAGAATAAAAATAGGTGGGAGGTGAGAAAACTGGGCAGATTTCATTTAGCAAAGTTTCTGATTTGGAGATAGTGGAAAAAATGTGTTGACGGGAGATGAAATTTGAAGTATAATTGTTCATAGGATGCAAAGACCCACAATTACAGCAGCCCAGGTAAGCAGAGAGCTGAGGAGACTTCGTGCCAGCAAAGCAGCGGGTCCAGATGGAGTATCGCCACGACTGCTGAAGGCTTGTGCGTTGGAGCTGGGGAGTCCTCTACAGCGCATCTTCAACCTGAACCTGGAACAGGGGAGAGTCCCGTGGCTTTGGAAAACATCTTGCATCACTTCAGTCCCAAAGGTATCATGTCCTAGTGAGCTGAATGACTTCCGGTCTGTCACTCTGATGTCACATGTGATGAAGACCATGGAGCGGCTGCTGCTTCACCACCTGAGGCCACAGGTCCGCCACACCCTCAACCCACTGCAGTTCACATACCAGGAGAAGGTGGGAGCGGAGGATGCCATCATCTAAATGCTACACCGATCCCTCTCCCACTTGGACAGAGGCAGTGGTGCTGTTAGAATGATGTTTTTGGACATCTCTAGCGCCTTCAACACTATCCAACCTCTGCTCCTTAGGGACAAGCTGACAGAGATGGGAGTAGATTCGTACCTGGTAGCATGGATCGTGGACTATCTTAAGGACAGACCTCAGTATGTGCGTATCGGGAACTGCAGGTCTGACATTGTGATCAGCAACACAGGAGCGCCGCAAGGGACTGTACTTTCTCCGGTCCTGTTCAGCCTATATACATTGGACTTCCAGTACAACGTGGAGTCCTGCCACGTGCAAATTTTTGCAGACGACGCTGTTATCGTGGGCTGCATCAGGAGTGGGCAGGAGGAGGAGTATAGGAAACTAATCAAGGACTTTGTTAAATGGTGCGACTCAAACCATCTACAACTGAACACCAGCAAAACCAGCTGGTGGTGAATTTTAGGAGGCCCAGGCCCCTCATGGACCCCATGATCATCAGAGGTGACTGTGTGCAGAGAATACAGACCTATAAATACCTGGGAGTGCAGCTGGATGATAAATTGGACTGGACTGCCAATACTGATGCTCTGTGTAAGAAAGGACAGAGCCGACTATACTTCCTTAGAAGGCTGGCGTCCTTCAACATCTGCAATAAGATGCTGCACATGTTCTATCAGACGGTTGTGGCGAGTGCCCTCTTCTACGTGGTGGTGTGCTGGGGAGGCAGCATAAAGAAGAGGGATGCCTCACGCCTGGACAAACTGGTGAGGAAGGCAGGCTCTATTGTAGACACGGAGATGGACAGTTTGACATCCGTGGCAGAGCAACTGGCACTGAGAAGGCTCCTGTTAATAATGGAAAATCCACTGCATCCACTGAAAAGTATCATCTCCAGACAGAGGAGCAGCTTCAGCGATAGACTGCTGTCACTGTCTTGCTCCACTGACAGACTGAGGAGATCGTTCCTCCCCCACACTATGCGACTCTTCAATTCCACCCGGGGGGTAAACATTAACATTATACAAAGTTATTGTCTGTCTGTTATACCTTCATTGTTATCATTCTTTAATTTAATATTGTTCTTTATCAGTATGCTGCTGCTGGAGTATATGAATTTTCCCTTGGTATTAATAAAGTATCTATCCATCTAAGACATTATTTATATATAAATGTCTAAATGATTTAATCCCATATGTTTTCCAAACATTAAAAACTGTGTAAGTTTGAGAGGGTGGAAAAAGGTGGTTATCATGTAGAGGACACACAGATAAAATATTCTCTAACTTAAAATTCTTTCCTACATTGGTTCCATATTCTGAGTGAATGAAGGACAATTCGGTTGTTAGTATTGATAGCTTGTATTTACTGGTGTACAAAGTAAGGAATATAAAGAAGTGCTGCAGGGTTTCATTTCTATTGCAGACCAAGCTAGTGTGTGTTCATCTGTTTGTGTCAATGTCCAGGTATTTATAGCTTGTATGTTTGCTGCCCAGTAATAAAACTGAAAATTAGGTAGAGCCATGCCGCCTTCTGATTTAGGTCGCCTTTTGAATGCGTGGATTTTTTGAATTTCAAATAAATGAGGTTATGATTGAATCTAATTTCTTGAAAAAAAGATTTACTAATGTATATGGGGATGTTTTGAAATAGGAACAGAAGCTTAGGGAGGATATTTATCTTCACAATGTTAATTCTTCCTGCTAAAGTAAGATGGAGGGTAGACCATCTATGCATGTCTTGTTTAAGTTTATCCAAACAAACAGCAGAATTTTGTTGAAAATGAGCTTCATATTTACTTGTGATGTTTACCCCTAGGTATTTAAACTGATCTGCAATGATAAAAGGGAAGGTGTCTAATCTAATGTTGTTTGCTAGAGAATTCACTGCAAAGAGTACACTTTTATTCAAATTAATTTAAAGTCCTGATATCTTTTGAAATTCTTAGGGTTGTAGGCACATAATTTTGTGGGTCTAATATATACAGTATCATATCATCTGCATATAGTGATATTTTCTGTTCAAGTCCTTCTCTGAAAGTCCCCTTTACCTCTGATGCATTTCAAAAGTAAGCAGCCAATGGTAATTGCAAATAGCTGGTGAAAGGGTCATCCTTGTCTAGTACTACATTCTAGTTTGAAGTAGTCTGAAATAATGTTAATGCAAACTGAAGCTTCTGGACTGGTATACAGTAGATTGATCCATGCACATATGTTTGGGCCAAACCCACATTTATGCAAAGTGGTGAACAGGTATTCCCATTCAACCATATCAAATGCTTTTTTTGCATCCAAAGATAATATGATCACTGGAGTGTTAGACTTCGTGGGTGAATATATTACATTAAATAGGCATTGAAGATTGGAAGCCAAATGTCTACCTTAAATAAATCTGGTTTGGTCTTGTGATATTTCCGAAGGAAGCACTATTCCAGCTGGCTTCTTACATGCCTACCAAGGCCATTTTTCACTGATATCGTTCCTTAGCTTCCTAACCTTCGAACACAGGTGCACACGTCCCTCCTTCTCTTGTCCTCGATAGTTTCTGTGGCATAAAGCATAAGGCAAACACTTAAATTTAAAAAAAAAAAAAAAAAAAAAAAATGGCGATTATAGCATCATGATGTGGGAGATGCTTCTCTGAATCAGGACCTGGAAGGATTGTGAGGTTAGGGCACAAAAGAAAGGCAGCAAAATATTGGAAAATTCTGGAGGAAAACTACCAGAAACCTGCACTTTCTGAGATGGTTTGTTTTCCAGTGTCATGCATGAACATCTGTGGATTTTCCTCCTTGCTCATCTGAAGCAGGTATTACCACCTGGAGTTAAGAGGGGGTGCCGTACTAACCATCTCTTCTTTTGTTCCCTCCACAGCACCAAGAAAATGCCTGGTGAGGACAGCTGACTCCATTCCTTCTGGTATCCCGCCTTTAAAGACTGCTGCTGCTGGTAGTAGCCGGTCAGTTGTGAACACACTGCACTGTAGAACACAGCTCCCTATCACTTAAAAGACAACATAATCACTACCACTTGGTTTCAACAGTATTTATTGTTTGTAGTGGCATACATATCGGCCCATTTTTGTTATTTGTAACCGAATTAAATGGGAGATGACCATGTTGGTACCTCAGCATTTACCAGTGGGAATCTGCAGTGTTTGTATTTGACCATACCATAATCAAGGAGGTGCAGTTGTGTTAAAAAAAGAAAAAAGCTATTAAAAATATTTCACTTTAATTTCCATATTTCAAATATAGTGCAAATGTTACAAATTCACTTACAAAGCATTAACACATTTGATCAGGTCTGTGTTACTCTTTTATAGGAAGCAAAGAAAATATTAATTTCTCTTCCAACTCAGGTTCTCTTCAGTTTCCTTTGAATTTTTGGCTTTTGCTTCAGAAACTGAAGTTAGGAGGTCAGGGGGTTGAGCTGGCCACTCCATTACCTCAATTATTTTTGTCTGGAATCAAGATGTTGCTCCCTTACTTGTGTGTTTGGGGTCGTTGTCCTGTTGAAACACCCATTTCAGGGCCATTTCTTCTTTGGCAAACAGCAACAATCTCTTCCAGTATTTTGAGGTATTCATACTTTAACATGTAGCAGGGCCACATAGGGAGTTTAATTTGTTTATAGGTATGTCTTACTTGTTGAATATTAACAACACTGGCCGCACAGATTCCTGTTTGAAAATATGGGGTGCGTGCCTATAAACAAGTTATGTATGGATGTAGAGGGGTTTGTCGACACCGTACACATAAAACCGGAAGAGAAGGATGTGGTAGGACTGCTTTGTTGATTTTTCGATCAACTTCACCTTCAGTAGCAGCTAAACCTCTATCAACTGGATGTTGGTAGTGGAGGATAGTGCATGGGCCTCAGATTTAGAGACTGGGTTCTTTTTTTCTCCAATACAGTCCCAATAATACGTTTTGTGAAGAGGCGAACCTCAGACCATTTATCTTCTGGACTCTCGTGGTAGGACTGTGTTCTTTACCCATGTTTTAGGACGCAGTTAACTAAAGGAGCATAATCCACCACATCTTTCTGTCCATTAACTGGTGATTGCACTTTAAGATCCACCTTCATCTCCTACCATGAAGACTATTTGCAGGACTGTAAATATCATTGAGGGGGGTTGTTGGTTTTGTACTTTTGTCATCCCCTTTCTTTGTTGTGTAATTATAGTAAATAAGGAATATATTTGTTGCTGAATGTATTTAATCTATTTGGACTTTTTTCGGTTGTGTCAGTATTCGGGTATCAGGGTGGAAATATTGTCAGGCTTGGGTGTTGGCCTGATTCTAGCTGTCCCTCATTTTAAAAGCGTAGTGGCAACCTCAATGCTTTCATAGAAGTCAGGGTTTGCTACACATGATCCCTGCTATATGATAAATGGGCTCAATATTGTAAAATGAAAAACATACCCATACCATGATTGCTCCCTGCTTTACTGTCTTCATAGTGTACTGTGACTTGAACTCAGGGCCCAGAGGTCATTTGATCTACAGTCAATGACAACTAGAGCAGGAAATAACTATTTTACTGTCATCGGTCCACATAATGTTACACCATTTATCTTTGGATCAATTGATGTGTTCCTTATCTAATTTTTTACACATGCCATTTTTTTTCCCCAACTGTAGTGCTTTACTAGGGATTCTTGCTCATAGCTTTAAACACGTCTTCCGACTGTAACAGTACTTACTTAATGCTGGATCATCTTTGATCTTTCTGGAGGTGATGATTGGCTGAATCTTTGCCATTTGGACTATACTTTGATACATTTTACAGTAGTTCCTCATTTTCTTCCACGTTTCAGGTTTTTGAAGAGTTTGTGATCACTTTAGATGAGCATACTATAATTTGATACACCTCTTTTTTATCTGTTTTCCACTCTCTTATCAACTTATGTTGTTCCTGCAAATAATGTTTGGAATGGCCCATTTTACTTTGCAATTCAGAAGGGAATTGATTTAAAAAAAAACGTGTGAAACATGCTCCCTTCTTCCTTAATAAATGATAATTACCTGTTTAACATGAATGAGTTCAATTACTCACAACAAGCAGAGTGCAGGAAATGACAGCTAGGTCTGCCATTTTTCTATTGCACTACTATGTGAATTATTTGCCATACAGAAATATCGCTACTACTAATAACAGTGGTTCATCAGGTTAGTGAAATTGAACTGATATATATTTTTTTTTTAATACAATGGTAGTTTTTGAAATATTCCCCATATTGGACATGACATTTCTCTCAATATTACATACAGCACACGCTCTACTGTCAAGTTTGTACTGCTATGAAACATTACTTGCAAAGACTGTCTATCTTCTAAGTATGTTATATGCTCTGGTGGCTGTTGGATTAGTTCAGTTATTAGGAAAGCTGGGGAACATGTGAATAACAAGTACCAACTTTGTTACATTATCAATTGGGAAATGAGTTACAGCAAGACCACTTGTGGTCACTTGTACATTACTGCATAAGCATGTTGCATGGAAGAGCACATGGTAAAAATGGAAACAGAAAAATGCCAGCATTAAATTTGTCCTAAATGATCATTGTCCTAAATGATCACCAGAGTGTCAAGACTGTTGATGCTTTTCCTCCTTGGTGAATTAAGCACAACTGTCAGTGTGGGTTTGGTGAGGTCTTCCAGGACTGGCTTAGATGCACCTGCAATGCTGCTGCTGTGAGTCGAGCATGATTATTGAAGTGCATTTTAATCCAGTATCGGCCGCAGCTCACAGGCTAGGAAATGCTGTGGCAAATCAACATTTGGGAGAGGGATGACAAGTTACTTGCTGGGGCAAAACAAAAATAAAGCTAGCTGTGAATTAAACAAGCATGACACTGATCTTGTTCATTTGTTCACTGCGATAGACAGCCCTTAGCACCGTACTACCTAGTCTGGGCTGGACCTGCAGATGGTACGGTACGGTCTCTGCTACACTGCAACTGACCTCCAACTGAGTGCTTTTACTAAGTGTATCGTGCAGACCTTGCCCGGCTGGGATGCCTCCACGCTGGGAGCACTGGGGGAGCAAGCGTGGCCAAAGCATTACCTCCCCCAGAACGCTAAATGGCAAACCCCCTGGGTTGCAGCAGTGCCTCAGACTCCCGCAGGGCTGCATGGGAGTTGGAGTGTGGTGCACCCCTGTTGGGATCCGCAGGCGCCGCCAGGTAGTGCTGCAGAAGGAGATACTGAGCCCTTATGGGCAGTTCTTCCACCACACCTAGAAGTGCTGCCAGAAATGAGGAATCAAGCACTTGGGGCACTTCCAGGTTCTTTATAAAATGAGCCAGCAGTCACCACTTAGCGAGCCAGAGTCGGGAGGAGGAGCAGCGATAAAGCTTGACCTGAGACGTGAAGGAGGAGAAGTAAAGGGTGAAGAAAGAGACTTATGGTATTGTGATGTGCTTGGACTGTGTCATACTTGTGGGGAACGGCGTTTCCCACAAGGGAAAAAGAAACTAAAATCAAGAGTGTGCACTGAAATTGTGTCCCATGCATGTCTGTGTCAGTTTCAGCTGGTGGTGCCTGCCTTGTGGGCCACATAAGCATGTTGGAATTTTAGGAGTTTAACTGTATGTGTTTTAGTTTAATGCTGTCAAACAATTCAATATTTAATAGAGCTTACCTTTGTGGATCATAATATCAAACTACTGTGTATATATTTAGATTGACTTTAATTGTTTCTTTAGACATACATGTTTAAAACACTCGTTTCCAGGTACCATCTATAAGATCCAACTGCAGAATATTTGAGATATAATCATGTATCTTATTTACAAAGGAGCTACAAAAGATATTGCTCATTCACAGGCAAGTTGGCATTTCTAGCACTAAAACAGCCCAGCACAGAAACATTGCATGAATATTTGTTGGCTCAACAGCTGTGGTGTATACTGATACATACCTTAAATACAATATCAAGCCTGACTATCTTTCTCTTCACTCTGTATACCTTGGACTATAAACGTAACATCAAATCCTATCATTTGCAGAATTCTTCTGATGATTCTGTACTTATGGTGGTGTTCATAAGTAAGGGTATAGGAGTCAGGTGGAGAACTTTGTTCCTTGGTGCAGAAAAAATTGAATGCAACTTAAAACCTGCAAAACCAAGGAGCTGGTGTTGGCTATTGACTTGTGCTGTACCAAAGAGTCTCTATACCTGGTCGCTATTCAGGAAGTGAATGTAGAGGCGGTGCACAACTACAAGTACTTGGGGGTCCATATCAATGACAGGCTGGTGTGTGAGCAGGTGCGTTTTCT
This sequence comes from Polypterus bichir lapradei, assembly GCA_026402145.1. Lineage (NCBI taxonomy): Eukaryota > Metazoa > Chordata > Cladistia > Polypteriformes > Polypteridae > Polypterus > Polypterus bichir. The sequence goes on along the minus strand of JANRMT010062790.1, from coordinate 61,017,287 downwards.
TTAGTGGAAATTAGTACTTTTTATCTTAGCAATGTTATTTTCACTAAAAAACACTGAATTTCATTAACAATATATGCCAAAAACGTTACTGTACATTTTTAATGCTGGAATAACTTCTGTGATCCATACATCTACTTGTGGTTAAGGGACAATGTAGAAGACGGGGGAACTTTTTTGTATAAATGCTTAAAACAGTTTTCACAAATGTACAGAGGTTTACCTGAAATGAGTGTTAAAATACAAGGTTTTGAAAGGGGCAAAGCTTTAACATTTCCAGTGGAGGTTGAGAATGATTTTGTGTTCTTGTTTATTTGTATAAATGTATTTATAACAATTTAAACCTGATCACTTATTTTTCAATAGGTAAACAACTTGTGCAACATCCAAGTCAAGGCAGCCACTGTAGCCAACAGAATGATATCTTCAAGTCCAGAGTACCAACACTTTATGGCACAGCGGGTTTGGTTATGTAATGAGTGTGAATATTGTGAATATCTAATTGAATATTGAATATCTAATACCAACCAAAAAAAGAGAAAAGCAAAAAAAAAAACAAAAAAAAAACCAATTGTATGGCATCACTCAAATTGAATGTCATCCTCTGAAGACTGTGAAAGACTCTTCCCTGAAGATAAGATAGTCCAAAGAGACAAGTGTAGATGATAACAGTGGTTTCCAAGCGCACACTGGTGATTAATACACCAAGCAAAATCTCAATAAAACTGGGACTTAGTGAGTGGCCCAACTGCTTTTCTGTCTGCTGGCTATTTGCATAGTATATATCTGGACTGATCACTTTCAAACGTGAACAAGAGAATGTCTGTGGAAGTAAATATACTTTCACATTCAACACTTTTTGCTTATTCAGGGATTCAGTGATAACATTTGTGTCTCAGAGTAGTAGGTTCTGAGTGCACAGCTCCATCCCGTTTCAACATATTGCATTTCTGTACCTTGTAATGTTGCTTGTTGTGAACATTTTTATATGTAAGCCAACCTGCAATACAGGGCTAATTATCAATTGTGTAATACACACATTTATTCTTCTTTTACGTGTGACAGCCACAGCTCAGTATTTGCTAATCACTTAATGTCTTCGTCCACACAAAGTGTTAACATTTGTCTCCCTTTAACAGTTTTTTCCCTGTCTACAGTATATACAAAACATGCTCACCTAATATTGACTGCCAATATTTAGCTGATTCTGTATAAATAAGTGTGCCAGGCAACAAACTCTTATCTCATCCATGGTTGGGTTCAGCTTTGCCTTCTACTGTATACAGAACAGATATTTATTAAACAAAAGCATGCAAACATCCTATAAACTGTGCTGGTAACATATGGTATTATTGTATATATAAAGAACTACTTCCTTGTTTATTGTTTAAATTCGTCAGGCGGCATCAAAGCAAATGTCTCCAGCAAAGCCACAAGTGGAGAAACATCACAGAGCTTGTTTTCAAATGTATATACTCAAGTGCTGTCCATACATCAAGAAAGAATACAGGTAGTCCCCAGGTTACGGACATCCGACCTACGACTTACAAACAAGGACGCAGCTGCGACGCATGCGCCTCAGTAACTGCCTCTCCATCATCTTTGGCCTGGGGATGCTGAAAGCAGTGGCTGGAGGGGGGCGATTTTGCTGCTCGTGCAGAGTAGTGCCCCTTGGGCGGCTAGCGGTGACCCGTGGACCATAGTCAGCGGGCCACAGCTATTGCTCGTATGCAGGATGATGGTTCACTGCCCACCCACTACGCCGCCGCAGCTACTGCTCCTGACAGGACACAGGCTGGATGAAGCGGAGGGTGCCATTTCACTGCCCGCCCAGCACACATAGCTGGTAATGCTGCAAGCAGTGACCTGGGTGTGGCTGAAAGGAGGCCACTGAGGGTGAACGGGGCAGCGGGGGTAGCATTGTAGTGTGCCTCAGATGGCTGCCTGTTGAATTGGGGTTGGGCGATTACCTACCCACCTTTGGCCACACCATGTTCATTCTCAGTGGGCGGACGCTACAGGCAGCATATTGTAGTGGAGGTGACTGTGTGGTGGGTGAGTGATGAAAACCCCCCCCACCTTGCTGCCCCCAGTCATTCACAATAGCATGCCTGCTTGTACTGTTACGCACATAGCAGGAAGTTGTCTTTTGTCAGTGCATCAGATGTGTTGACGGGTGCCTTCCTGCTGTGATAGTGTGTATAGCGCTGTGCAGAAGAGCTCATCTTAACTTTTTGTCTTCACCCTTTAAGAATATCTTTGAAACACAAATCTGATACAAGTGCTGGTGATACAGTAAAGAAGAGAAAAACCATCACCACTGAAAATAAAGTAGAAATAATAAAAAGGTCAGAGAGGGGTGAAACTCCATTCATTGGCAGAGCACTTGGTTACAGTCAGTCAACAATAGCTTTTATTAAAATAATGTACCTGTTCCGACTTACATACAAATTCAACTTAAGTACAAACCTATAGTCCCTATCTCGTACGTAACCCGGGGACTGCCTGTATATGTTTTTGAATACACAGCACTTATTAATCCTCTAAAGGCAGCAAATTAAGAGAAAACGAAACTGCCACCAGGGAAAACAAAGTATGTAACTATAGAAAATAATAATGGAGTATTATTCTCAAATTTATTTAAATACCCACACAATTTATGTAACTGTCAAGCCTTTGAAATACGACAGTTTGGTCAATAGTGTCAAAAGCTGGCACTTAAATCTTTCAGCATAATAGAAACACTATTTCCCATATCATAATATATTGAAAAAAAACTGACAATCAGACTAAGGCTGGTATAATATCAAGATTAAAGCTGTAAAGCTATTGCTTTTGAAAGGACTTCAGAAAGAATGCTCATGTGAAGTTATTCCACTGATGCACTATATAAAACACCTCAAATTTTTCACTTGGATATAAACAACACAAATTATTTCAAACAGATCTTTGTTTGAACAATAAATTCAATGTCACAACACTATCACTAACCTTTGCACATGTGTAGATGTGTAGTAATGAAGAAACCCAAATACTCAAAAACTTGGTGTTCCCAAACCATATACATTTATAACGGTGCTTTTAAAATAGCTTTTTCCAATTCAGTGCAGACCATTGTTCAACAAGAAAATTGAGTTAACAACAAAAATAGCAACAATAAAAAAGCAACTACATTAAAATGAATCTCCAACCCCCTGAAACATCTCAATAAACAGACAAACTGGGCCTGCCAGTCTGGGTGTACCAACTTCAGTTTTCAAAAAATTTATACTGATTTAATTTCAACTGTAATACCACTTCAATTTCAGTAAAAGCACTCTTAAAACACTACGCTGAGAAGAAACTTCAAGCCAGCACATGTTCTTTTATAGACTGTTTGAAGAAACTAACAAGACTCTGGTGGTCTTTGGCCCATATGCAATACAGCAGCCATGAAAATAAGACTACTTCATTAAATAAAAGAAAAATTAACCATTTCATAAGAGTTTCAATGCAGACAAACTGTAGAATGGTAGAAGAAAATTGTACTTTTGCAAGAAATGATTTAAAAGATTTAAAAAGTAAGGAATCAGTTGTATAAATTAATAAAATCTTAAATGTCTAATGCCATTCCACCAAAAAAGAAAATTTTATTTGGGGTGAGGAGTTAGGTTTAGTTATTTTACCACACAAATTAGTAAACATGTATTCAGGAGATTTACATCTCTCAGTGCATTAAAAGACTTGGCTGCTTGCATAACCACTGTATACAGTATTGTGATAAGACATCTCATGTGGTTTGCTTATGGCAATAATCAATAACAAACAAAAAAAAAAACAAAAAAAAAAACAAAAACAGAAAATTAAACAACCACCATTTGGATCTGGTTTCTTACAAGTGCCCCAAACAAAATCAAGACTATGTCTTTTAATCAATGTAGTATCAAAATAAACTGCTGAATTCAATGGACTATAAGATTTGAACCAGAATAGTGCACATTGTAAAACAAAACAAAACAAAAAAAAAAAAACCCATTAAAGCACAACCATGTAGGCTCTATTCAGAAATAACAGGGAAAGACAACATATAATGCATTAATAAAATAAATAAATACCAAAAACTTGGCAAAGACATACTTACCTTTACCTCTTTCACGTGAAGTTGTACAACAATATTGGAAGTCTAAAAGGGATTGCTTAGAAACCAGCTTATGTGTGGATGGCTGAATTGTAAAGACCCTGGGCACAATCTTGTTCTGTTCAGAATTTCACTCTCCCTACCGTCCCTTTTGAAAACAAACACACTGTCTTAAAAGACAATTGGAGTTAAAATTAAGCTATAAACAGCAGAACAACTGCTGATATCAAGATGGGAAACAAATTAATATATCTGACAGATTTTCATTTCAGTTTCAGATTGAGAAATGCAGCTATAAAGGCAAGAAACAAAATTATAAACAGGATGACCAGACAATCTGTAAAAACATGAAAAAGCTCAAGGAAGCACATATTAAAAAAAAAAAAAAAAAAAAAAAGAAGATGTAACGGCCAGGAAAGAAGGTATGTTCAAGATGCAACTCATGGAGGTTTCCAATACATTGCGAAAGAAAATTCTTCTGTCCAGTTAGTTTGGCATGACAAGCTTTCACAGGACCTTAATAGGTATTTCAGAACAATTTACCTCTTCTAATTATACAGAAACCTGTTAATGTTGATATTGTTTTATAAAATGTTTTACATCCAATCTTATGCATTTAATTATGAATGCATTCTTATCACAAATAAAAAGCAAGTCTTGCTGATGCATCCATGTGGTTGTGTTGTCTTAGATCCTCAGCAATCTACAAGCCTCAAAATTCTTCACAAAGCACTGTCAGTTGTCTTAAGTCATTAATTGAGGAGGCAATTAAAATGGACTTTGAGAAATGCTGCAAATATCTGCAGTCAAAGAAACCTCATCCCCTTTCTGCTTTTAACTTCAGTAACTGCGCTCCGCATGAGTGGAGTCTCTCTCTTAAAGGGGTTGAATAATTGAGTACAAAGGAAAAAAAAAAAAAATCAGCATCTTTAAAGAGCGTTTAGACAACTTGAAAAGGCTCATCCACAAAGAATCAGGCTGTCTCAGTGGTTTCCAGCTGTTTAAAATTAATGAGATGATCAGGCTTGTTTCCTGTACTGTGATGTTCCCACATCTGCAAATACAGCTTCTCTAGCTCAATAGTGTACTGCTTAGTGTTGAAGAGTGGGCTGCAAATCCGCTGCTTCCATACCTTGGCACGAATCTTTTTTAGGCTAGAAAAGAAAAATACACAAGAACATTGAGAAAAAGACTGTGTTGCAGCTAGCAGTGTAAACTATTTTTTTCCGAATTATTTTAGTATCTTATTACTTACTATTCCATATCTGTTCCAAGTTTCACAGCCACATCTTCATACTCTTGTCTATTTTGGGCAATAAGTTCAATGCATCCCAAGCAGGTTAGCTGAGAAGCTGCGACACGTGATGCAAGTGTTTCTCCTTCAAGAAAAAAAGGAAAATTTTACTTATCAAAGCCAATTAAATAAAATACTGTACCATTTTATTAATTTTAAAACAAACATTTTACTAAGCATTTTTCATTCCTTTTCTTATAAACAAACTACCACTTACGAGCCCAGTACATGATAAGAAGAGAATTCATTTATTAAAAAACAAATGAAAAACAATGTATATATCTACTATTTACAAATGTGTATGATAATAGAAAAAAGCATCTGAACAATGAATGAATGAATAGCAATATACATGTACCACCTTAAATTCACTGGAAATAATACTAAATAGGACAGAACTCCTATTTCCATTCAGAGATTTTTTTTTTTGCATTATTAGTTGGAAAGGATGCAACTGCTGAGGAAAAAAAAAAAAAGACATTCAAAAGAGAATGCATACAAAAGCTACAGCATGTCACCCTCATATTTTTACTACTTTTTCTTGTAGCCATGGTATTTACTGCATTTGGATGAAAAGGCAGTTACTGGTAATTGGCTATAAGGTAGTTCCACGCAGCAGTTATAAGGTAGTTCCACGCAGCAGTAAATATTCCCTTCCTTTTAATCAAGTGAATTTCACCTTACGGCTTGCATTACTGCAAGCTTAACAGTGACTTTTTCAACATAGTTCTTAATAATTAATTGCACTCTGCAGGATATCTGTGAAATTTTAATCGGCATGTTTCTGACACTATACAGATTTGTAGCATCGTACCTTTAATTTTTAATTTTCTATGAAAAGTCCAATTATAGCAAGGAGTTAAAAAAAATGTGTCTCTGCACTGTCACCTTTTCAAAGAGGTTGATAAGCACAGAGTACACGGTACTCAGTGTTCTAAGATGGCAAGACAAAAAAACTGGTTTCTAATATAATTTTCACATATTTTTTTTCCAGAGTACTTACTTTTAGCAAGCCTAACTAGAAGCGTTTATTCGTCTGCTGATATTATTGTCAATCAGGGTGTTTTTGTTTGAGCGATGTTTGCTGAACTAAATTGTTTATCCATGGCAAGTGACTAGATACATTGGTGCAGTAGCCAGTAGACTATACTAGGTATTCTTTAAAATTCTACATAAGAATTTATATCACATTTTTAAAAAGTTAAAGGCACTTACATTAATAATATACCGAAGAATTTACACCTGACAAAAAACTTTTTTTTTTTTTTTTTTTTTTTAAATTCAAATACCATAGTCTAATGGATATGACCACATAATCACAGTCTGGTGCTGGGAAAAGAAAAGAAAACAAAAAAAAAAAAAAAAAAACCTAAAACAAAAACAAACAAACCTGTACTGAGAATCTTTGGAAAGGGTGGTCTCAACTGAAGTACCAAGTGAACCCTGGAGGTGTTCACATTTGGTATGAATATGACCCAATACTTGAATGATCTAAGCATATGAAATACTGTGCATTATGAAATATATTTCCCTCAGTAATAAGGCAATCTCATTATGCAAATAAATCAATACACGCTTCAGAATCTGCAAAATGTTTGCATAAAACAACTTGCCAAATTACTAGTCAATCCAATTAATCTTATCACCTGATTCAGCCTCAAAGCCTTTTTCTCTTGCACATTCTGATTGGATAGCAGCTGACCATGAAAATAAAGGTACAGATTCACCTGTGAACGGGTAGATCAAACAGAGTTGACAAGAAATGAATGTCCATTGCGACCAATGATTAAACCCTCTGATCGGCACAGATGGGGCACCCTCTCAATGTATGTACAGTTTTGGCACAATGCTGCCACTGGATGCACACTGAATATACTATGATTTATATTGTTAAATGTCATTCAAAATTTAGTACTAAGCAGAATCTGAACAAGGTAGTTTATATCGGAGTGTCAATATACAGTACATATGATACTTCATTAACTTCTTTTTTCAAGTATGAGGATCGTTCTACTCATTAGCATCCTTTAAAGTAACCATTAAACTGCCAAATATTAGTTTTATTTTTCTATTTGATGCAGAAAACTCAAAACTCTTACATGAACTTACCTGGCATAGTAACCATAGGAGTGCCAGCCCACAATACATCCATGCCTGTGGTGTGCCCATTGCACAAAGGTGTGTCAAGGCAAACATCTGCAAGCTGTCCTCTACGTACATGCTCCTCTTTTGGTGCAACAGGGGAAAAAATAATACGACTGGAAGGCAGGCCCATGTTTTGTGCATACTGTTGAATATTGGGCTCTCCAACAGCAGGGAACCTCAAAAGCCAAAGTACACTATTTGGAACACGTTTCAGAATCTGAAAATTAAGTAATACCAAGAGTAATAAAAAATATTGAACTGATGTCCTTTCTTAACCCTGCACTAGGGCTATCACATCAAATATAAGTTTTTGATTATAGTCTGAACATATTATAAAATAATTAAATGCAAAGGCAAAAACTGACATTTAAATGTAAAAGAAGAGTGGCTTTATCTGTCATACAAATTTTTACTTGACCCTAAACATGCGATGTACTATCACATTTTACAGATTTGTTTTTGTACATCACTTTCAAAATCTGCCTTGTCATCATACACCAATCAGCCATAACATTAAAAAAAACTGACAGGTGAAATGAATAACATTATTTCATTAAAATGGACACCTGTCAAGGGGTGGAATATATTAGGCAGAGAGTGAACAGTTACTTCATGAAGGGAATGTGAAGAATGCAGGAAACATGGACAAGCGTTAAGGATCTGAACAACTTTGACAAGGCACAAACTGTGATGGCTACTGGGTCAGATCATCTCCAAAATTGCAAGTCTTGAGTGGTGTTCCAAATATGTAATGGCTAGTACGTACCAAACTAGTCTAAGGTAGGACAACTGGTGAACTGACAATGGGGTCATGGGTAGCCACAGTTTACTGATGAGCACAGGCAGCAAAGGCTAGCCTGTCTGATGCAGACTTCAGCACAAATTTTTAAAAAACAATGCTGGCCAAGAGAGAAAGGTGTCAAAACCTATGTATGGACCCAATGCCCTTGCTGATTCCTCTCCACTTCTGAAAGTGCCTACAATGGGCATGAAGTGGACAGCAAAGGAAGGAAGAAGCCTAGTCTGATGAATTGTGTTTTCTTTTTGATCACGTGGATCGCTGGGTGCATGAGCATGGTTTACCTGGGAAAGAGATAGTGGCAAGATACACTATGGGGGAAAAGGCAATCTGGCAGAGGCAGTATGATGCTCTGAGCAATGCTCTGCTTGGAAACCATAGGTCTTGGAATTCATGTGGATGTTGCTGCAGACCACGTACACCACCTCACGGCAACAATATTCTGTGGGGGCAGTGGCCTTTTTCAGCAGAATAATGTGCCCTACCAAACTGCAAAAATTAAATAGGAATGGTCTGAAGAACACAGCAAAGAGACTTTACTGCTAAAGTTGTATACCAGATACAATGGTACACTTTCAGAAGTCTTGTGGAGTTCATGCTCCAACAGTTTGTTTTGGCGACACAAGGGGGGGGGGCTACACAATATTAAGCAGATACTTCAAGGCTGAGGCTGATCGGTGTATAATGTCAACAGTAAAATGGAGATTTAGGTGAATGCACAGGGGTGAAAAAGAGAGCACAGTAAAACAAACAATATGTGATAAAGTCTTTGAAATGCGGACTGAAGTCATCCACATTACACTCCAGTGAAACAAGATATATCAGTAACAGAAATGACTCACTCAGTACCGATACCTTAATGATGAATCATTCTGAATGACAATGAGTTCAAACAAGGAAACAAATGACAATCAGCATTTTCTTTCATTAAAAAGTATAAGATGGTTCTGCTCTACTCCAATTGTAATGACTTTAAATATAAACCTGTGGTACAATCTGATCTGGTCTGATCTTATCTTACTCCCAACACAAAAGCCTATTACTGACAGCAGCAGCTTATTGGGGTTGTTTTAATATTTTATATATAAAAATAAATATAAAATAAAATGCACATACACTTTTCTTAAGCTTCGATAAAATTTTAATTTCCCCTTGGTGACAAATAATAACTATTAATCTGACCTAGTTCGAAGGGTGCCATTTTTTTCATTGTCACATTTGCTCAAGATTTAATGTACTTAATTTCAGGCAACAATGAACAAACAAATCATTAGCATGTCATACTCAGATCTGCATGTAGCAGGTAGACTTGTCTCTACCTAGGCTTGTATGTTTTCAAACACACAGTTAAAATAGGACTAATTTTTAGCTAATCTGACAGACCCAGAGTGCACATTATTTTAAGGTGTAGATGTTTCTAACACTTACATTAGCCCACATCTGAAGAGTTGGTGGATCAATTTTGTAAAGCTGATTGAAATTACAATAAACAATGGCATCTTCAGGAAGTCCATATTGGGAACGAGTTGTTACAATAATTGTGCGAGGTACCTCTTCTCCAGTTGCTGCTTTGTTATTTATCTGTGAAGTATAATACTGGTTGAAAATACAGCAATCATACAATCATAACAACTGGTTACTCCTGAGCTAGGCACACATAAAAAGACTAGGCTTTTAAAATTAATAATCTCTGAAAAATGTGTAAAATAACATACTAATAACATGATGGTGAAAGACAGCAACCCTTTATGTCCCCAGTTTAGTTTATTTTTGTTTTTGGATCAATTTTTAAAGAGCAAAATACATGCACTGTTCAGAACAATGGCTGTGATTATCCGGCCTTTCTTAGGGTGTACTCACACTGGCAATTCGTTCTGTCCCCGAGCTCGTTTTTCCACATGTAAACTTGTAAAGTTAAGTTTGTTTGACTAATGTGATCGCTGCATACCGTGCCCTGGCCTACTTGGAAGAGGTGGGCCCATGCACAATTCTGTAGCATTCGGGAACAGTGTGATCGCTAAACGTGCCCAAGCATGGAAAACAGACACAACATCAATGATGCAACAAGTCAGTGCAATTCTCATTATCTTTTGAGTTAAAAACAGGTTTTTATTCTCACCTTAGTTGGCAAGAAAAGCTGCTATTCCTCCCTTAACGTCATTTGTCACTGCAAAAAATCTCAGACGTGCAGCATGATTAACAACAAAACACTGTGCTTCACACTCAAATCTGTAAGAGGGTAGAACATTATCCTGCCCTGGAGGATTCCAAAACAACCACAAAATAAGTAAAATTGTTTTGACATGCATGTTATGACTCCATGCTCAGATCTTGTTTTGGCTTTACACCATGTCAGTGGTCATAACAAAAGTGTGCCTGGGCCCAGAAAGTTAAGCACAGTGCGTGAGCAGGCCAGTGGTGGAGAAGGGAAGAAGGACAATCACACTTGGGCACGGCACAGAACAAACATACCTAGTGTAAGTACACCCTTAAGGTTAAAAGAAAGTTCAACACACATTACAGTGTGTCTTTTTTTTTGGTTAATTTTGCCTGTATTACTGTAAATAATGTGACCATCTTCACTGCCAAGACAACTGGCTGCTTGGAGACTCTGATCAGAGGAGTCTGGAAAACTGTGCTGTTACATGTGAGCTTCTTCTCAATTTATTCAATTCCGCTCAACAGTAAATCAGAGTAAATAACAAAACAACAACAAAAAATTTAAATTTTATAAAATATGGCTATAAAGAAAATAACTAAACCAGAACTAACCCAAAAACTCCCACTTTAAAAAGGTAAACGATAAACAGGAACAAATTTGAAGCAAGGAATGGTCTATATGAAAAATAAAATACAGGTATGACACCAATCATGACTGTTTGTTTTCAAAACTCTATACTAAGGAATCCCAGTTAATATGATTTAAACATATGAATGCTGACCTGGAAAAATGAAAAACTGCTTTTGGGAATTAGGAATGTTCTCTTTTATATGTTAAAAATCACTAAATGTCCTAAAAATGAAAAGCGAACCTTATTTTCAGGAATGGCAAAAAAAGTGTCTGTACTGGGGAATGTTACCCTTAGTTGTAATCTCACATGCTTTTGCCAATGGATATACTCAAACCACAGAAAGAGAAAGCTAATTGTAAAAACAATTAGAAGGCTGACAACAGCTCTTCATGCATCAGGGAAGAAAATTAAAGATACTGATTACTTAATCTTTATTCTCATTTTATAAAAATCCACCATACTACATCTAAATCCACATTTTTTCTAAATTCAGAATAGGCCAGTTTGAAGAGGTCAATCCACTTAAATGAATGCCTTTAGAATAAGGAAAAACACTGAAAACCTGCATTTCATATTTATAATGGGGATCAATGGGGAGTTTAAATATGCAAAATAACATAACCCCTTTATGTTTGTAAACATATGAAAATATTTTTTTGTGATCAATTGTTTGAATATTTTCAATATAACAAATCACGCAAATCTGAACTCATGAAAATGAAGTAATGAATCAATTAGTCTTCCATCAAAAATAGCAAGCATTTACCTGTGTTGTTGCAAGGCCATTGCTGACAGTAAAGCCATTTATGGTAACCTGGATCTGCCCCTGGTTGATCATATTAATTATAGCCTCTGCAGCTGTATTCATGGGAATTACAGGCATTGAGAGGGCAGAGTTACTATCACCACACTCTTGGCCATCAGGACATTTTAGCTGTTAAATGATAATACAACCAATTAGTAAAATGAAAAATAAAACGCTGTTGATAAAACAAAGTTACAAAACTGGTTTAGATTTACCTTGACTACCTTAACATCAGGCAAGCTGTCCAAGAAAGCTTTTAAGTCAATTCCATTAAGAACAATGCGGTTGTCAAAAATATGGCCATTGGACTTGAAATCAATCACTGCCTTTTTCTGTAAAAGGTAAACCAGGAAGTCAAAGTAGGAGAAGTGAAGAAAAATCTCAAAACCTAATTGGTTATTAAACAGCAAAATAAAACTTAAACAATTGACTTTATATATACCTTAAGGTGTGGAAACATGTTGGCATGGTCTCCAATAAAAAACGTGTTAGGCATATATGCTAACTTTTCAGAATATTGTTCTGCTACATCAAAAGGTGAGGTTTCTTTGTCAGTAATAATGTAATCCATAAATAGGGCACCACTTGTTCCAGGGTATCCTAGCCACATTGCCTAAAAAACAAATTAGAAAATGTTAAATCAGAAACAAGTTTAGATACAAAAAATATTCCCTAAAGTTTTACATTTCCATTTTCCAAATGTAGTATTGTTTAACACTAGAATTACCAGAGCCTATGAAAAAAACTCGTAGATCCGTCCCACCTAAAAACGCTTCGCATCTCTCCGTCAGCTTCTTTTGTCCTTTAAATGTGTTCATAAGCAAGCAGCAAACAGCCTGCTATCACATCCCCCACCCCGCACAGTTTTCTGAGCTCAAGTCTGTTTACCTGCGTGTCAGTTGCTTAGAGTTGTATAGAGTGAGAAGTCAAGCAAAATGACACCTTTTATAAATACTATTATCAGTATTTGGAACACTTGCATTTCATGTGTGTTCCGTGTCTACAACTATCTATGCACAGTAAACACATGGTTAAAACAGAAAAGTTTTCATGTTTTAGTAACAATTGACAAAATTTAGACATGAAGTTTATAATGTGTGAAGCCTGAATTCCAAATATCAAAGAAAAACTTTCACAAAAGGTACAAATATGACAGAACAAATGCGCTTCCATTCAAAAATATAACTGTAGAAAAACAGCCCACGTTAGGGTGCGACATTGACACGCAGTTGCTACGACGGCTTCGGTGGCGCAACGGTATCAGCTGTTGACTGGTAAAGCTTCACGGGTTCGATCCTTGAGGAATCCGTTTTGAGAAGTGAGCTGCTCATATTCTTACTATTTTAGAATAAAAACGTACATCTGATTCCAGTCTGTAACAGCCAGTGTAATTTATGATACTCGTAAAGGTTGGCTTTGTTTTTTTATTTTATTCAGTTTTATTCTCTCAGCCGCGTTCACAATCCCAACTCCCCCATGCATTTAACATTGCTGTTTTCACATAGACACGTTATAACAGAGGTAAGCTGTTACAGACTGGAATCAAATGTATATTTTTATTCTAAAATAGTAAGAATATGAGCAGCTCACTTCTCAAAACGGATTCCTCCAGGATCGAACCCGTGAAGCTTTGATTACCAGTCAACAGCTGATACCGTTGCGCCACCGAAGCCGTCGTAGCAACTGCGTGTCAATGTCGCACCCTAACGCGGGCTGTTTTTCTTCAGTTATATTTTTGAATGGAAGCGCATTTGTTCTGTCATATTTGTACCTTTTGTGAAAGTTTTTCTTTGATATTTGGAATTCAGGCTTCACACATTATAAACTTCATGTCTACATTTTGTCAATTGTTACTAAAACATGAAAACTTTTCTGTTTTAACCATGTGTTTACTGTGCATAGATCATTGTAGACACGGAACACACATGAAATGCAAATGTTCCAAATAACGATATAGTATTTATACAGGGGTGTCATTTTGCTTGACTTCTCACTCTATACAACTCTAAGCAACTGACACGCAGGTAAACGAACTTGAGCTGAGAAAACGGTGTGGGGTGGGGGATGTGATAGCAGGTTGCTTGCTGTTTGCTGCTTATAAACACATTTAAAGGACAAAAGACGCTGACGGAGAGGTGCGAAGAATTTTAAGGTGGGACGGATCTACAAGTTTTTTCGTAGGCTCTGGTAATTCTAGTGTTAAAAGGTAGTCTACCAAACATTACCCCAATACTGAAGAACAGTTACCATTTCAAACATGAACATCCATCCATCCATTATCCAACCCGCTATATCCTAACTACAGGGTCACAGGGGTCTGCTGGAGCCAATACAGGGCGCAAGGCAGGAAACAAACCCTGGGCAGGGCACCAGCCCACCACAGGGCGCGTGCGCACACACACACACACACACCCACACTAAGGACATATTTTTGTTTTATTATTGCTTTTAAAAATTTCCACTAAAACTCAACACCCTACCATTTTGAAAAGTAAGCAGGAATTACTAAAATTGTGCAATCATAATTCTAACAAAGCTTTCTAATGTAACCATTTCAAGAAAAAAAAGAATCATAGAAACACTTAAGTACTCACATCATAACGCAAACATGGGTTGTTTTTGCGAGTTCAATAGTATTACAAGCATTAACACATTTTTATATCTTGCAGGCTACACAAACTGCACTGTCAACTTTTATGTGCAACAATTCTGTACTAAAACAAATCTATCACATATGAAAACTACAAGCTGTAGATATCACACACAATGTTAAAGCCAGACGTCAGTGGACATTTAAGCATCTCTTTCATGTGAGAAACTGAGTATGGCAAATAATTTCTATACTACATGCTACATACAAAGATGTACGTATGTTTCAAGGAGAATCAAGAAATCAACTATAAAATTTACCTGAATTGGAGCAGGACGAAGTGCAAATAGTTCATTCCGTGCACCCTTTGTGTATCCATTCATGTTAATTAGAATGTGAATTCCATCTTGGTGAATCCTATCTGCCGCTTTTCCATTACATGGAAACTGGAAAAGAGTAATATAAAATAAAACAGATTATGTTTTGAGAATATAAAAGATCTTATTCATGATGATGGTATGATTGGCACCTACTTGAGTAAGATCTGTAAAATGGCTTGCTTCCTTTGATACTTTTACACGAAAGTTGGTGCCATCATCCGGACTAAGTGCATAGCAGAACACCTAGAAAAGGAAAAGACCATTTTATACTACTTCCTGGAATTTTATCATTGGCTTTTAAAGTACTAGTAAGTTCAAGCATTCAATATTCATGTACTTACTTCAAACTTTTCTGCACTGTGCATGCCAGGAATGGACTGCATAAGATGTGATGTTGGATGATTTCCAAAATCAGAGCTAACATAACCAACTCGTAGTCGCCCATTACTGGCCTTTAAATCTTTTGGATGTTCATAAGGTGGCTTGTGAAGAACATTTATCTGTACAGAAAAAAGAACATGCACCAGGATTTATAAACCATGAACATAAACATTCACAAACACGTAAATACTAACTTTACTTTTTAATAAGTGACACTTTTGTTTTATGTTCCTTGCCAACTTTGGAAATGTCTACAGCTTCAGATACAAACTAAACACTTGCTTATAAAAGGAACAAATGTGACTGATGGTAAGTTTCTTAATCACCAGATAGATACAGTTTTCTGATTTATAATAAACTAGCAGGAGCACCCGGCGTTGCCCGGGAATCTATAACCGGTGAATTTCCCAAATGAAAGAAACAGAACATAGAAATAGAACAAATAGTTTTCTGATTGACATTTTATTGTAAATTCCTCCACTCTGGATTCTGTGTGCTGTGGCGTTTCAGACACCCTTGAAATAGACTTTCTTGTGGCATCTGAAGTGGACCATCAAATTTTATGTCTTTTTTTCGGTGGCATGGGTATATTAGCGAAAAGCAGGACAATTATAAATGTCTTACATGGTATATTACGTACGGAATAAGCACCACAGTGAGATGAATTTACGTTATTTACAATACGTCGGAAAGCGAACAAATAGCACCATACAGTCAGTGAGAAAGAGCAACACTGAAATCATACTGTGAGTGGGACCGGTGCTGCGTTTGGAGAAAATGGTGGGGGAAGGATGCTGTCTTTTTAAGGCGAGTCTCTGTTCAAACGTGCTTGAATATAATGGACATTGGCGAATGAAACACAGCACTATAAGTGCATGTGGGAGTGTAACGTGCGGAAACGCGGGTGTGTCAGCCGGTCACGTGCACAGGGTCGTTCACGTTTTATATCCATATGGCAGTTCCCCTTCACCCGATCAAAGCAGTCAGCCTTCTGATACTTGGACACTTCCGCTATCTCTTGGCAATTTAGAGAAACATGGGTAAACAGTGACGCACAGAGACCAATGCTGCCACTAGATAGCGCTGTAGTGAACGTCTGTTGCAACGTGTGGCCATCCTGTCGATGATAAGTATGGGGACGTGTGCTGAACGTTGTGTCGATGAAAAGGTGCCCTGCGGTTCACCACGAACAATTTTCCAAACCAAGCATACCCCATGACCTTCTCCT
Source organism: Polypterus bichir lapradei (assembly GCA_026402145.1). Taxonomy (NCBI): domain Eukaryota; kingdom Metazoa; phylum Chordata; class Cladistia; order Polypteriformes; family Polypteridae; genus Polypterus; species Polypterus bichir. Next base: position 61,000,759 of record JANRMT010062790.1, on the reverse strand, counting down.
GGTCACAAAGGAGCCCCATCCCCAGTTTGGTGCCGATTGGACGCCCGGCGCAGATTTGTATGGCAGACAAACATACATACACACATCGACTCTGCTTTATATATTAGATAGGAGAAAAACACTTGAAGAATAACAATTCCAGAAATTAGACAAACTGTTCTTTCCTGCACTGTTTAAAGTATAGGTTGTGTAAATACTACTGAGACTCTTGACACTTGTTAATTTCGCCCAAGCCAACATAAACCACATCCCATTCACACCAGAAGCAAGAGCAGGGCCTCATGTATAAACAGTGCATACACACAAAAACGTTACATTCGCCCGTTTCCACGCTCACATCGCGATGTAAAATAACAAAACTTGGTGTAAAGGCACATACATTCTCACGGCAGCACTCCCTCCCCTTGCATACGCACATTTCTGCCCAGTTTTGCAAACTAGTGGCACCCAGCATCAAAGCAGTGCTACTGTTTCTGTGTGGTCTCCCTTTTTTCAGGTTCACATCAATGACGCAGGATATATCAAATATACTGAAATTAAATGCATATCGTTTACAAATTTAATTCACTTGATTGTAATCATTTTGTAACAATATAATGGTGCACAAAATGAACAAACTATTCCAAATGCCACAGCTGCTTTAGCGTTGTTATTCTCAGTGTGCCACTCAGAATATATTAACCCACTGTATGTGTGTAAAATCATAGCTGCACACCAGCTGATCAGGAAGCTCTATGGTGGGTTGTGTTGAGAGAGACAAGATACAGCTTCTAGCACAGGAGAACTTTTATAGCACACGTTGCCTAAAGAAAGCCAATAGCATCTGCACGGGTTCCACTCAGCCACGCTGCAGTCAACTTGAACTTCTCCTTGCCTTGTCTATTTGAACTTATTCCTGCCTTGAGCGTGATAAGACTGGTGCGACTGTGGATGGATAGAATAACTAAACATGTATCATGTACAAGTGGAGATTTTTCAACGTTCCATAAAACGTGAAGAATCGTCATTTTAAGCTTACGGCTGACATTAAATTCATTACAGAGCTCATTGTGAGGTGATTGGTTACATGGGGAAAGAAAACAGGACAGGAATAGGTGGTTGGTACGTTTGACAGAGACAGTACTGCTGCATTAAATTATTCCATTCAGGGATGCGCGTATCCCAGCAAACATCTTGCGGGACGAAGGAACCACAACTGAACGAGTGAGGCAAGAACAATCCCAGTTCATCACTACCGCTGCGCCACAGCGCGCCCATGTTTCATATATGCTTTAATGCATTTCATCAAAATTATATCAAGTATATATCTTGCTATTCTCAACTGTTCTGAGAGCCATAATACCATGAATGTAATATATTCTGTGTGGCAACCAGTGCCAACGCACTCCTGTCTGCGACAGAGAAAGCCTGTTTAAGAAACACAGTGATTCACACACATAGAATATGAAGCATTTAATATGCTACTTTAGTTACAATGGGATTTGAGAAACTAGTAAATTAAACATCGATTTTAAGATGAAGTTTACAACATTCTACTTTAATGACAAAATAAATTAGGAGACAAAAGTGGAAATTTACAGATTAAAGTCTACATTTACAACATTTTTTTTTCTTCACTGTGTCCCTAATTTTTTTTTCTCTGTACCCTAATACGCTCTCGTATGATACTAATGGTGGGCAACAACTCACCTTTTCTCAGAGACTTTGATATTTGACCACTGTTTAATTTTGGGCACTGTGCAACTTTCTGAACTTGAACTTTCGAGTGTCTCCACAGCACTGTATCATTTCATCACTTTCCTTTTGTTGCTTATAAAACTATTTAAACGAACAGACAGCATGTTTTTCCTTGTACCACTTCGCTTACGCTCAATTTTTTTTTGTGCTTTTGCCACTGTCTTTTCACAAAATGCTGAACATAACGGGCTATTTATATTGATTTGCATATTCAGAGGGGCATATATTTCTGGGTGGAGTCGGGGTGGGTTGGCAGGCCCTGACCGGGATTTACTGAGCTTAAGTGCATGTAAGTTGGTTTACACACGGTTCTGTGCATGTTAATTTTTTTGTGCATACGCACATTTCCAATTTTGTCAGTACACCATGTTTTTGCCCGAAATCTGCACATGGAGTTATACATGAGGACCCAGGTGAGTAAGGTGTTGAATGTATGCAAGAACTGTGGTTGTCAAGTAATTTCCATGTACTTACTAATTCAGAAGAATTCCTAGTCGACAGGAGTCCTATCATAAATATGTTAAATGACGCAGATGGATCATAGAAAGTGTGTCTGGTGTTAGATCAAAAGTCAATATAAGGTGCCTTAAAATCTTTTCATTCACAGTATAGTTTTTATTCTAATACAAGCAGTCATTCTGCTGTTAAAACTAAGTATACTCGGGTAAGTGGTACACTCTAGCACCAAAAGCTGCCGCATGAAGAAAAGAACAAGCTTTTATCACCACCAGGAGAGGAGCTCAGAAAAGGGTCTGTCAAGTTGGTGAATGACAAGGAAACAAACAATATAGTTAAGTAGTAGTGTGGCACCAGAATTTTGGAGAGCACAAAAAATATTTTTTTTTATAATTTAATCACCGTAGAAAATACTGTAATAATACCACTTTGGTTCTGAGTTTTATGTGATATATGCTGATGTACAGTGCTGTGGAACATGCAAATGCAAGAATTAAGCTCATTTTATATACAAGAAAACTACAATTGAAATAGGCGTTAACAATCCTAAGTGAAGCACTTGTACTTCTAACAATTAAGTATTAAACATGTCCATGTGAATATTCTTGTTTATTAATGGTATACAGGCATACCGCTTATGCCTGTTGTCTTCATGTAAAAATGAATGTATCCAACTGCGTTGAACACATGTTGATTTTAAAAACTAGCATCTAATATTTTGCAAATATAATACATACTATGTCAATATTTACGGTCTACAATTTTATGCCTCATAATAAAACTGCAACACAAAATCACAAGGAACCACAACACTGGTCATATCAAAAAGCATCCCAAAAATACTACACAGCTCAAAATGCAATGAACATGGAAAACAAAATCATGTATTCAAGGAGTACTGTGAATGGTTACTCTTCTGAATGCAACAAAAGAGATGTACATATAAACGGTTCTCTTAATCTAGAAATATGAACGTCCCACGATTCCTACCTAAATCAGATGGATTCATTGCTGACACTAATCTCAGATGTTAAAAAATCTTTACAATTTGGGAAACCTAAAAGAATTTCCTGCAAATAACCAATATTAATGCTACCTATACTACTTAAACCTCCATAGGCTCGATTAACTCTGGATATCAAAATTATTTAACAAGGTTAAAAACAAATGCTTATTTAGCAATTTGAGAATATTTAATTTTGACCCTATTACTTCTTTATGGATTAAATGACTATATTTGAGCCCTCTAGCCCTTAGTAACAAAGTAAACTCAGATTTATGAGCTGCTGCCCTATCAAGAGCTGGTTCTTGCCTTGTCCTCAATGGTTTAGTGACCGGCACTGATCTTTTTCTAATGTAAAATGTACAAACATCCATATACAAAAATCTAAATTCTTTATGTGTGCTGACACACTTGTATCCTAGCAATTCATTGAATGAAGGATGTGTGAAATTATACTTTAGGGATTTTTGTCCTAACTGCCAATTTCTTACGTCTCTTATGTATTTGAGCAGACTCACAAAGGTTAACAAAAACTTGGACTATAAGGCTATTATTTAACTAATACTACTTATTGGTACTAAACCTACCTCGTAACAAATTTTACTGCACAGATCAAAACGGTAAATTTCATATTGGCAACAAATGCAAAGAGACAAAAGAAACCTTACCTTATCAAGACAAAGATTGCCATGTCTTTCAGCAATTGCTTTACGAAAGCCATGGGAAAGGGGGTATAACATGCTGTGATGAGGGTGTACTGAAGGCAAGCGGTTTTTCTCCAACTGATCTGCCACAATGCTCACCAGTTTTTTCATTCTCTCATCATAGTCTGTCCAATCACAGACAATCTAAGAGGGTAAACAAAAATATATTTTTAATTTAAACCAATAAAAGCAACATTCTCAAACCTGATTAACCCAACTGTCATTGAAGGCAGGAAAGAATCCAAGATGTGGTGTTAAATCCACTGCAGGGACCACTTACGAATACAGCCACATGGGGCCAATGTATTAGAACCCATTAACCTAACATTCGTGTCCAAGCAATATAGGAGTAAAAAGAGTGCTTGCAGATTGTACAAACTCCAAAAAGATAAACAATATGCACAGTTTTAAACGTAGTACCAATAACCAACACCACAAATAAATACAATTAAACAAAACAACAACTTCTCCTCTTATTCATCTTACCTGAAGACAGTGTGCCAGGTTACAATAGGCATCTGGGAAGTCTGGTTTTAATTTAAGGGCAGTACGATATGAAGCAATAGCCTCTGGAATATTTCCTGAATCCTTTAATGAAAAAACAAAAATGATTTTAAATATAATTTCTCTGTGGGGGTGATTATTACACATACATACATACATACATACATACATACTCTATATTATATATATATAAAAATTATATTATATAACACACATATATTTAATGTTATCAGAACCTTAAACAGCCTCCTAACTTGAAAATACATTTCCAAAGTTGCTTATATTTTAAGTTCACATTTTTAAAAATCCATAATTCATAAGGAATAAAAGTAAGGCACTTTTAAAAGCACTCACCTTATGTATGGAGGCAAGATTGCTGTGTGCATCTGCAAAAGCAGGGTTAATCTGGATGGCACGTGTGTAACACTGCAAGGCACCCTGAACATCCTGCATTTCTTTTAATGTGTTACCCATATTGGAGTAGGCATCAGCAAAGGTAGGACTAATCCTGAAATTAACATAAACAATTAATTATACTACAGAATATTGCAAGTTTGTTGTGCTCAGAAAGGGAAATAGTTACCCTACCTAATAGCCTCCTTATAATGCATGAGAGCTTCTTGTAATTTGCCTTGCTGTTGTAAAACACTTGCAAGATTCGAGTGTGCTGCTGCAAACTCTGGAAAGACCTTAAAAAAAAAAGTTTAAAAAATTATAAAATGTGTGGTGAAAACAAAATAGTACACAATTTTATTTCACATAGTACATTCATGTAATACACAAACAAAGGAAAATACAAATCATACTTTTCACTTTTACATTCAGCAAAAATGACAGAATAGGAAAGAAATTAACTAAAGGAGATGATATCACAGGTGCAGTGCACATAAGGCAGCTAAATAAGGGCACTTTAAAAGCCACTGTGAGCAAAACGGTCCCTGAGATATGGTTCTCCAATGTAGATCCCTTTTGCCTCTTTAAAAGGTTGCAAGGTATGACTTGTAATAGATAACTTACCTCTAAAGCTTTCCTATACAGTCTGACCGCCTCCTCAATGTTTCCTTGCTCCCTTTTGATGTTGGCCAAGTTATTAAGAGAGTCAGCATGAGTGGGGCAAAGCCTTAACGCTGTATTATAGCAGTCTTCGGCTTCACCGACCTGAAACAAAAAACATTAAGAAAACCTATAACAATTATAATAACAAGCATCTCAGATCTAGGATGTCAGACAGTTAAAGAATTATTTAAGTAGACAGATGGTGATTTTTTTTTAATACAAGAAATTCAAAGTGTAATTTTTTCTTTTTATACAAGAAATTCAAAAAGTCAATTCTTACATTTCCTTTCTCTTTGAGAGCGTTGGCAAGATTACAATAAGCATCAGGGAAATGTGGCTGTAGTTCAATAGCACGTCGGTAGGTATCAATAGCAAGATCAATTAATCCTTGCTCATAATAAACACAGGCGAGATTTCCATGTACAACAGCATGATTTGGGCTCAAACTAAGAGCACGTAAGTAGGCGGCAACAGCTCTGTTGGTAGACAAAAAGCAGGATAAATAAAGGAAATTTAAAAGAGAATGATTTGTAAATTAAAATCACACACATTTGCTTAACAAAATGAAGTACTTACCTGTCAAAAATACGAGCTTCCTTTAGAACATTTCCAAGGTTTATATAAGCATCTAAGAAATTTGGATCTAGGGTCACAGCCTGGTAAAAAATACATATAAAAATGTAATGGTCACCTAGACATTCTAACCTACCAAGATGTCTTTTTTCAGTTGAGCATCTGCACTATGACTACAAATATTCTTGTCTAGAAAGAAGAATTTGTAGTGCAAGTGAAAGCTGTACTTTTTCTACTTAATAAACTGTGACCTTAATATCACAGATATGAACCATTTCAAATTTAATTACAAAGCAAGGTACACCACACATTTTGCCTGCTCATAAACACTATATTGAACCCAAGTATGACAATTATTAAATCTAGGTTAGCATCTGAGACAGCACCTTTCTCTAAACATGCTTTTACAGTGGTAGAGACATACTATTTATCTTTTCCTTCTACTAATCAACACAAGACACTGCCATTTCTGTATTATAGCTTAATTTCCTTGATAATGTGCAGGTCTCCCTCTCAATCTATCACTTTTGCTGTATCAGAATTTAGGGCATAATCTAGGTAAATATCAAATTTAAATTTCAAATGTAAAAAGGTTTATGAGTTTTGGTGAATTCTTCTGTAACAGTGAAATTAACAGTAGGAGACTCAAAGCCAGCACTTCACTGCCACAAAAATGTCCCCCTTCTAGGACATGGGGCAACAAAAATCAATTACAAGTTTGCAAATCAGGCTTCTGACTGCAAAAAATAAGTTATACAATTTTCCCCATCAAACTACCAATTTGAAACTTTACCAGAGAAAGGGATGCTTGGCACACTATCTTTAATAGTCTCCTGTCATTGAACCATGGCTGGGGACTTTGACAGACATAAACACTTAACTATCCCAAGGAGGCTTCTATTCTGCACCACAAACCTAAATCTTAGCGGCAGCTTCAATTACCAGCTTTAAAAGCTTAAGTTAAATTTATGAAATACTGAACTGTGAAATAAGGGATTAAAAATAAGTGTAAACTTTTTTACAATATTTTAAATACTGAAATATTGATGAAATGAAATAATTGCAGCTGTTATTAAAGTACACAGAAGAAAATGTACTAACATCCAACTTGGGTGAAACCTTGGGTGAAACAAGGCATAGAAGTATGAATAATTGTCCTGAAATATTCAAGAGTGCTCAACAACAGCAGTCTACTACATACAGTTAGGTCCATAAATATTTGGACAGAGACAGCTTTTTCCTAATTTAGGTTCTGTACATTACCACAATGAATTTTAAATGAAACAACTCAGATGAAACTGAAGTTCAGACTTTCAGCTTTAATTCAGTGGGTTGAACAAAAAGATTGCATAAAAATGTGAGGCAACTAAAGCATTTTTGATTAATTTCCTTTTGTTTGCACTAATGCGATCTTTTAGTCGTCGATGTTTCATTTATAACTTATTGTCCTTTATATGCACTAAGACCCCAGTATCTGTGTGTGCTGCGTGCCTTTACACTACTGATTTTTTTTGCTGGCTGTGTTCTGATATTGCTTGTAAGTAGGGTGTGTCTTGTAAGAATCTCATGTTCTACATCCCCGCGAGATGCTCCGTGGCCATTCTCTTTCGTCTTGCGGGTCTTTTATTTGTCTTCCGTGATCTTAACGTGAAGATCACATATCATCTCCTAGTCATTCCATCCCACAGGATTTTTTTTTTTCTTATAATAGAGAGATATTAACATATTTACAAAAAATGTTTTTCAGTTTATACAATACCTAGGTAGAATTATCTGCCATTTCAAATTAACCAATATGCTGAAACACACATGCTTGCTAAAGCATCCATAACTAATCATGCACTGTGAATAATCTCAAGTAGCATACATTAACTCCAGAGACCTTCTCTACACCTCAAAGCCAAACAACTTTTCATTAGGTAACTGCATATTCCAGTGGAGCTGTGCTTTTACCCTTGCATCAACTTGTGTAGAATAGATCTGCCTTAACCGAATAACAGGTAACACTTTTGCTGGTAGTAATTTGAATATGAATAAAAAGTTAATGTACTCGAAAATCAAAATTAAAAGCCAGGAAATTAAAAATGTTGTTACTGTTTTACTCTCCTCTATTACATAATAAATCACTTCTAGTTACCTTTTCAAAATGATGAATGGCAAGCCAGATTTCCCCTTGGGCATTGAAGACACAGCCAAGATTACTCCATGCAACTGCAAAATTTGGTTGAGTCTCAATAGCTTTCAGATAGCAGGCCTTTATTGGTTTAATAATGAAATCAGAGGACAGGGCAAGGAACAAAATGAAAGGTGTAGATTGTCAAAAAAAAAATCAAGAAACAAAAAGATTGAATAAAAGGAAAGAAAATAGACAACTATTAGTGTTCATTCTCAAAACATTCAAAAAGTGAACCTGCAGTATAGGCTGGCAAGCGCATGATACTGCCGCGCTAAGCCGCTTGCTTTTTCCTACGCTGCGCTGATCCGACCCACACCCAGGCACAGTCATCCATTCTTCAGTTAAATGTTGAGCCCCAAATCAAAAGCTCACTTTTGAAAACAGATGGTAAACTAGTTTTTGATGTTTCCTTATATTTCAATAGTTTTATAAATGTAATGGAATATTAAAAATGTGATAGACTTGTTCCTAATTAGTATTAAAAAATACTTTTACAAAAAACTTGCTTAATGTTGAAGTCTCAATAACACTGTCATACTGATGACAATATATATCAAACTTCAAACGGAAGACTCAAAATAATGGAAATTAGGTGTTAGAATGATGGCAATGTATACCAAACCTCAAATGCAATTTCTGTGCAAAGGTAAAAGTCCCTGCAAAGCTAGCGCAAAATTAACGCTTGCGCTTTCGCCGCTTGCTTGCTGCAGAGAGACTGCTTTGCCAGCGCATTTATTGGTTTATTAAGTAAACCATGGACAGTAAGCAAAAACTCCATACTAGACAGGCACATAAAAACATTCTGTTGAAGAAAAAACACAGTAGGGCCAGCGTCTCAGTAAGAGACAGCACCCATTAAAATCAGTGCAGTAAAAAACACTGTGCTTTAATTACTACCAAATGTTGGTGGTGAATATTTATCTGTGACAATTTCAGTTCCATCTGGGAACAGTGCCAGACATAATGCTAGTCGGAGATTGCATTTCCAGTCTACAGTTTACAACACATAACTCAGCAAGCGCATGCCGTGCGCAAACTTCGCTGCGCAGCCTTTGCGCTACTGCAGGCTCACAATGCATCATCAGCTCAGCAGAACGCTGCATGTCCAAATAAAGAAGAAAAAAAAGGATAAATAATTAACAAGCAGAAGAGTTAGAAGGGTCTTGTTGCTTTTTTATGTATAATGTTTAACGTTATTGCCAATTAAATCTATATTTTTTAATGTATAAAAATGTCGCTGAAATTTTATCTTAAAGTATAATTATTACTTTTTCTCTTGAAGTCACAAGATACATGAATTTAGACATGGAGTGAAGTGTTTATTGTTTTGTTTTGGTGGCAGTTACAAACCCGTTACCATATTTTTCGACTTTGTCAGGGGGCGGCCGCAGCTGGAAGAGGAGGTGAGGATTGATGTTGCCCTAGAGTTCCATTCAGCGCTGCACCTACGCTGGTATAGTTTCACCCACCTGAAACCTTCTAAATAACAATATCAGTGATGAAAAAATCAAGAGAGACAAAATAAGAAAACAAAAGCGTTAGTAAGAGTATGCAAATAGTACATTCTCTTTTTGGAATATACAGAAAAAAATTTCAAACACTGTGCGAGTTTTGCAATAGCCCTGTCATGCAAAATTTTCTAATTTTTTTTTTTTTTATCTCCCCCCACCCCAAAAAATAAACAGAACACAAAAAAAAAACCAAAATGCTTAGGGGGGATAGAAGGTATGGGAGGGAAGAAAGGCTTTTTTGAGGTCATTTACACATATATAAATTTACACTTTTAAAAAGAATGAAGAGGTTAAGTTGGCTTGAACTTCTCAAATGAACTGATCACAAATGCTTAATAATAATAAATCATGAATGTCTAAAAATAAACAAGTCAATGGACCTTACAGCTTTCTTTAATCCCTGCTTTTCTCTGTCTTGAATTCCTGAATCCTGACCAATGGATAGAAATCTTGAGCATTTAATTCTGAATCTAGATTCCTCCACAGATCTGAAATAAAGAAGTCAGCGCTTGCTGCATGCGCACCCTCTCACTATCCCAGCCACTATAGCGTGCTGTGAAGTGCAAAATGGTGTTAGCTGTCTGCTTGATACAATGAGAAAGGGCATAACCATTTGAAGAGTAAGCCTAAAGTGAGAAATAAAGTAAATAGAAACATAAAAAGGGATGTTTGAAGCAGCTTAAAAAATGAGAAAATTTATTTAGGGAAAAATCTAAAAAAAACATTCCCTTCATGGTCTATATTACTGAAAATAAGTGTTCCTAAAATGTATAAAACAAGTTGCTATAAAGAGGGACAGGTAGGACACTGCAAACACCACTTTTTCAATCTTAGAAATAAAGGTGGTTAAAAGCTAAAAAGAATACTGTCTCTCATTGCATATTACAACAAAAAATAAAAGTACTACTGTTTATAAAGTGACAAATATATCTTGCCTTCTCAGACACTTAGCAGTGTGCCTGGCTCAACAAACAAACAGACAGCTACTCTGTGTGCACACTCCACTCTTCCTAAGCTAGCGCGCGGGGCTTGGAACATTAGATGAAGAGGGTCATGGGCAGGCAGACAGCCGCAAGCTCCTCTCTGTTCTTCACCCCTGTGGCACATCATAAGATGGCTTGTAACCAGGGAAGAAAAAGAAAAATAAATAAATAAAAAGGGAACGAGGAAAAGGTGGGAAGATGGGAAGTAAAAACATAATAGAAAAAACACAAATAAAAATGGATATTTCCATTGTGATCTCTATGTCCAATCAATAGGCCAAAAAAAGCCTCATTTTAGTTTTATTAGTTCAAAGAAAACAATACTTCCAAAACAAAAGTAAAAAAAATAAAGATAACAGAAACAAGAAAAAAATGTCTTAAAACTAATGTCAAAAGGCTAGAAGCCATCTTATTTGTTAAATAGCAAATATTACTATCTTTCAGTCCATTTTTATAAGACCAAGCCAAACAATTACCTTCTGAGATTTTTTTAAGCATTTTTTCTTCTAGTTAACAATAAAATAAATTAGCAGCCTTTCTTCCTAAATAGTAGGTTGCTGACACAAGTGTCAGCCATAAAGACTAACTAAAATGGCTGGAATGAGACTAGATTTTGAAATGGAAGGATGGTGGAGGAGAGTTTTGTAATACTTTTCTTTAAAAAAATTCATAAAAATAAAAAGTAACATGTAATTAAAAATAAAGAACTGTCAACTCCACAACTAAAACGTAAACATTTATTTAGTTCATTCAAACCTCACAACTATGACTTTTTACAGAGGGGACCAAAAAAAAAAAAAAAACTGTAAACAGCAAAGCAGCTGTAGAAAAGATTAAAAATATATAAAATAAAAAGGGGGGGGGGGGGAAGGGTGTGTGTGTGTGTGAAAAAATTTTGTGACTTCCACCAGGGCCCCTTTTTGAATTGTTTAGCAATAAAAAAAAAAAAAAAAAAAAGCAAAAACCCCATAAAGTTCATCCTGTGGTAAACCCTCAAAATGCAATTGACTAACATTTGCCAAGATTTACCAAATAGCTTGTGTATAACCACCCACCCCCTCGGGCAGCACAATTAATTACTATCTAAAATGGACCTACCTTAGCTTCCTCAAGGCGACCCAGGGCTTTAAGGAGATTCCCCAGGTCACTGCGCACACAGTACAAGTCCTATACGGAATTAAAAAAAAAAAAAAATAAATAAAATTTTTTTTTACTATTTCCAAGCATTTCCTCTTTGCACATTAAACAACAAGCAAAGCAAGTTAGGGTCTCACGTTACACCATAGAACTAGTACCCTTTAAAAGAGCACTTCTTGCATGATACCTTGTTAAAGTGATAAAATAAAGCAAAAAATCCAAGCTTTCTTTTGTTTATTCCTTTCTAAATGACTCTAAGATAACCAGAAAGTAGTCAGTGTGTCCTCTGAGAGAACATTAATACATGATAAATATGCTATACTCCTCCTATAATATATTGCCAAGCTGGGGTTCAGTATAAATTCCTAATTAAAAAAAAAAAAAAAACCCACCACATAAAACAGGACTAAAAAAGTGTCACAAACATTTATTCATACTGTTAATGAACATTACTTCTCCAAGACATATCCATAATCTTAAAGAAGCACTGCCCATAGAATCACAAACAATGAAACTAACTTCTAGATGTACTTTGCACATGGCTGCACCTGCAAGAATTAAACATATTTTGTTTGAACTCTAAGAAACTCAGTGAATATGTACAATTACAGAATAATCTTAATATTTGAATAATTAAACATACATGTTAAACTAGATGTGTCACCAAAAACTACTATAATTAGCAGGCAGTGTGGAATAGTGATTAGGGCTTTGGACCTAGTTCATTCAAATCCTGCTACTGACACTGTGTGACCATGAGCACACAGAACTTTACCTGCCTGTGCTCCAAATGAAAAACAAAATGTAACAAAGTGTTTCTCAAATGTTGTAAGTCACCTTAGAAAAAGGCATCAGTCAAATAATAAGTAGTAACAATAATATTAGGTCACTGGAGCAGCTTACTCTGGAACATACCATATACAATTGCACTTGAGTAAAACATTCCTTAATTAAACCATGTGCTGCTTTTCCTAGTGACTTGGCTTTTGTTGATGGTAAAAGCAAAATAAAAAAATTGACAGGAAAGTGTATTCTTTTGAATTGAAATGGATAATCCATATTCTTTTGAATTTAAATGGATAATCTATCAGAATAATGTAATATTTGGGTATATATTATCATTATTAAATGATAATGCTTTTTAATTGTTTACTATATTCCCTCAAGTAATTTTTCTTTTATGTATGTTCAAGCTTGTAGTTTTTTTTTGCCATTGCCAGACAATAGTTCTAACACTGAATCGTGTTGTGTTTTACTTATTACAAACAACAATGACATTTACAAGCTGCAGATTTAGGCGGTTCATGTAATGAAATTTAACTTTTTCGGTTGTTTTCTCTAGCACTTGGAATGGAAGAAAACAGCTGCTGGTACTATGTTTTGAAGGCTTAAACAACTGGAGGTCATCATTTAAAGTCTACAGATACTAAAGTATATAGTAAAGAATTCTGGAAAGCAAGAGGGTGGGGCATCACCATTCAAAGTGGGCAGATGTGCATGTAACAGATTACGTCTGTTTTTTCCTGTGCAGGACATTGTTTCTTCTACAGTCATCTGCCCACGCTGTTGGTTAGTGCTTCTATCAATGACTTATGCTGCATCCTTTGTGTCAACTGTTAAGCGCAGAACAGAGCATGTAAATTAGAACAATATTAATATCCACAAAAAAAAAAAAAGATGAATATCAACAAATAAGAATAAAGCATGTTGGTTTTTTTATCTACTCATGTAATGATTTTATGCAACATTATGTCATGTTTTAAATCAGGCTTATTTTAAAACCTACATATGTTTGGTATCATTCTTTTCAGAATTTATTGAACTTTAATATGATGTTGTTAGATTTTCAGATTCTTAATCCGTTTTTAAATTATAAACTAAAAAGTCTCTTTGTGCCAAGAGTTTCAACCACGCCTGGGACCAGAAATAAAACACAAAGAGTAGGACAGCTGCTGTACGGGCTTTTAAATGTTCGAAGCGTCGTGCAAGATGCAGATCACGATATATCGAAATGTCCTTTTTTTCCTCTCTAACTTTTATTATTTAAATCATGTGACATTCCATACAATCAAGTCAAACTTAATAAAACTAAATTCTATCCAACCCCCACCCATGAGAAAGAGAGAATGGCCAACAGCCAAAGTAAAACGTTTAAAGAGTAGTATAGAGGGAAAGGAGTCAAGTGCTTATTCTAAAATATTATTGATTAGATCCTGCCAGGTTTCAGAAAATGTTTTAAACAGAACCTCTAAGACAGGATTAGATTTTTTCCAATTTCAAATAGTATAAAACATCAGTTACCCACTGACATAACAGAGGAGGGTTGGAACATAACAGAGGTTAGAATTTCCTTTCTAAGCGGACACCTAATGGCCTAGATGTTCAAACCTGCCAAATTTCAGGTTTTGAACTAAAAGGGCAATAGTATTTTTGTTGATTAGTTAGTCAGTCAAATTTGTATTGTATCAATACAGATTAGCTGTGTTACCTGGCTTTGCTCGAGAAATTTCACAAGACATCGGGCCTCAGTTATAGTGCCACCATGCAACTTTGTACAAGTCACTTCACCTGCATGTGCTCCAATTGAAAAACTAAAGAAATATAACCAATTGTGTCTCAAATATTGTAATTCATCATGGATACAGGCATCAGTCCAATAATAAAATTATGAAGTCCATGAAGCTGCTTACTCTTAAAATGCTAAACACAAATGTAAATGATTAACATATTCCTTGATTAGATCAATTGTTGCTCTCTTCTGCTTTTCCTAGTGACCTGCCTTTTGTTGATGGCAACTGTAACACAATTTTACAAGAGAAGTGTATTCTTTTGAATTGAAATGAGTAATCATTAAGAATATTATGACATTTGAATAAATATAATCATTAGAAGTTTATGATTTTCATTTGTTTAGATCATTCACTCCAGTATAGTATTTCTTTACATGTTTTGTGTCAGTTGTATGTAGTTCTCCTTTGAAGTCCAAAGATACATATATGCTGTGCTTTGCATATACTTTTGCAAGTGCCAGTACATAAGTGACATATTAGTGCGAAAAGAGAGTAGATTGGAGTAATGGCTTTGAGCATCACAACACAATTTCTGTTGCTGGGTAATGTGCAATTTAAGAGCCAGGGACAGGTCTCCATTGGGATTTACAGCACCCCCATGTAATTTTCAGTTTTGCAACTCAGGGGAGCTGGAGGTTGACAGAGCTAAATGGTTAACAAACATTTGAGTCGGTACTAAGAGTGCTGGTAGTAAACAGCGTGTTAACCACCGAGCTTTGCATCTTCTCTGAGCTACACTGAACTACTTCTTTACATTGTCATGTCTCTTTTTTCCCCCATCCAGAACATGCCCCGGCTTTGGCCATCTGTATGGCCTTCTGCTGAATTCTTCTTGTTTTTTTCTGTGACATCATGAAAACTTATATCAAACATGTAAAAGCATTTCTGAGATTTTTGTTTAGTTAGTTTTCTGGGGGGTTCTAAAAGAAAAATTCCACACCCCAGGTGGTAGTGTAGCTGGCAGAACAAGTGTTTGAATGGGCTGGGAGGCATATTAGCAAGTGACAGCAAACAATCCAACTTCATGCTTTTAACAAGTTTGTAAATCACTTGGAAATTTACCAATTACTTTTGAATTAACATTTTATAACCTTTTAAATACTTTTAAAACATTACAATTTTAACTACAATATCATATAATAATTTAAATCTGCATTGGGAAATTTCCCTTGTCCAAAATCATTTCATACAGACAAACTAATTTATTTTCATTTTAAAAGTGTTTTCAGGGCAGTATTTACACTACATGGCAGATCAGCTTGTATTTGGAAGCAGATAAATATAGGTTGGTTTGGGAGTATCTTGAATGAAAAGTTGACCAAATTGGTTGGGAATCGCATACTAGTACTATGTATTACCATACTAAAAAGATAAAATGCCACTTTTGAGGTAGGAATATATCAACATACCATAAAATCCAAGAGATGGTGTTTACAGTGATAGGGCAAGACATGTAACCAATCAATGTAGTTAACGGTAAAGGCTGTCAGTGACAAAAATGTCTGGCACATTTCACTTAATGTAATATTAAAATGTTAAACTATTAAAACAAATTCTTGCAATGCATAAATAAAGACTTTTCAGGGAAAATGTGTTATTATTAAACAGAGTGTCTGTTAAATTATTAACAATTATTAATTGTTAAGATAACCGAACTTAAGATTTTAAATGCACACCTTTACTGAACACATTATTTCAAAATTCACCTGTTAAGTTACTGGCAATAGACTGGATTACTAAGAAAAACTATTATTTAAAGCTAATGCATATTAAACAGGACAACAAGACTAAATTACTACTGTCTACTTAAGAACCTCATTGTAGGCTAAACAGCATGGGTAGCTGGTCTAGAGATAAAATGAAAATGGAACAAATTGCTGTATAACCACTTTGAAAGTTATAAATGCAGCTGATTGAAAATACTCACCGTATTGTACTGGAGAGCTGAAACATAAGCTTGTACAGCACCTTCCATGTCACCTGCTGCCACCAGTGCAGCCGCCAGGTTAATGTATCCATCGATAAAATCCGGCTTTAGCCGTAAAGCATGTCGATAATGTTCAATGGCTTCTTGCAACTGACCCCTCTCCTTGTATACATTTCCCAAGTTAGAATATGCTTCAGCTAGCATTGGATTCTGCTTAATAGCCAGAGTGCTAAAATGTGCAGATCTGAAACAAATGAAATGATATAAATCAAGAAAAACACTTTCCTCTTTGATCGAAACAATTGAGTAAACTGTAGCCAAAACTAAATAAATACACCTTGTGTGAGAGGATAAAAACATTACATAGAAAATACTGTTTAGGTGAGCAACACTTACTGTTTTACTTAATAAAAGCCATACAGAGAGGTGGTAGTGCTAATGATGAAACTTAAATTTAAATTAAGGGCATCTTAATTTTAAAATATTTCAATTATTTCCATTTCCACTAGCAAAACGGGGAATATTAAGAAATTATTAGAAAATAATATTTCTTACCGGTCTAAGCGACGACATTGGAAGTGAATGGAAGACAGCAGCAAGAGGACACCGGTATTGTCCGGTTCTTGCCTCCAAAGCTGCATGCAGTGACGTTCTGCTGCCTCAAAATCACCAGACTGATATTCTCGGTGTGCCAGTTCTGCCAGCCCTTGGAAGGAAAGCATACGTTTCGTTGGTTCTGGAGAAGTCACCAACACATCCAAGGGGGAAAACAACATGTTAAAGAATGAGGGAAAAAAAAAATGAGAAAAAGGGGAATGCAAATCAAAAAAACCAAAAAAAAAAAAAAACAAATGAGATGAGATTAATTTAAAACAAACATGGAGTTAAAATAATAAATAAAAAAATAAACTCAGAAAACAGATGACTGGAAACATGCAACACAACTATATAAAATACTTGAATACTTATTTTTGGTGTAAACAAAACTATATGGCTTTGGAATATCAAAAGATACTGTAGGTAGAAAACATATCTTTGAAAGCTACTAAAACATGTACACTATTTTAAAATGACAATACACCACTTTCCAGTATTTAAAATTTAACATACTCCTCAGGAAAATATTGTAATATTTAGCAGGTTCTCTCTTTGGTGACTAAATATTTTCTGACAATTAAAAAAAACATTAAAACCTTAAAAGGGCACTCATGTTGACAGTTTGCCTTTACTCAAATACCTGCACAAATGAAAATAATATAGTGATCTAATCTGCAGGCCAACAAAATATCTGGTCCACTGCGTGACAAGCTGAATTAGGTACAGCTGAGGTCTGCTTCAATCTGCCCTTTTTTTTTTTTTAGGGCAAATGCTCAATACCGATTTCATGTTATGAACAGGCCAACAACGATGACAATTCTGATTTTGCTTTTTCTTTATCCCTTTAAAGAAAGCTTAAAAGTTACACTAAAGTTCTGCATAACCAGACACGTAGAAGCCTTATGTTCTACTTTAAACTGTTAACTTTTGTAGTTTAATAATTAAACTATACACCACAGGTGCTAACTGTTCATTTTTTACTAACAAAATGAAATTCTGTAGGCTTATTTTTCAATGACCACAAAAATACTGAAACTCCCTTAAAAACATACTTTAACTTGTAAAATATGTACAGAAAATATTTATTCATTATAGGCCAGAAAATCAAATAAAATACTTCCCATAATTAAAAGCTACCATACTGTTTAACTGCTTCTTAATGTACTTACTGAAAACAAAGCATAATTTATATAAAAAAAAAAAAAAAAGGTAGTTTTCACTATTTGTCTTAAAAAACACAGTGGGGTAAATAGAGTTAAGTATTGAACGTGTCAACATATTTTTCAGTAAATATATTTCCAAAGAGGCTATTCACATTAAATTCTCATCAGACATTAGTATTAACTCAAGAAATCCACAAATATAAAGAAATCACAACACTAAAAGCCACATATAAAGATATATGTAACAAAGTGGACACAGGGAAAAACAATTGAACAAGCTAATCTATAATAATAAAAGGCAAAGCCCTCACTGACTGACTGACTGACTGACTGACTGACTGACTGACTGACTGACTGACTGACTGACTGACTGACTGATCACTAATTCTCCAACTTCCCATGTAGGTAGAAAGCTGAAATTTGACAGGCTCATTCCTTACAGCTTACTTACAAAAGTTAAGCAGGTTTCATTTCGAAATTCTACACGTAACGGTCATAACGGTCGATAACGGTCGACAACGTCCGCCATGTTGAACTTTCTCATTTATGGCCCCATCTTCACGAAATTTGGTAGGCGGCTTCCCTGCACTAACCGAAACCGATGTATGTACTTATTTCGATGGTATGACGCCACTGTCGGCCGCCATATTGAACTTTCCAATGTCACCAATTTTCAAACTTCCCGTGTAGGTAGAAGGCTGACCCCATCTTCACGAAATTTGGTAGGTGACTTCCCTGCGCTAACCGTAACCGATGTACGTACTTATTTCGATGGTATGACGCCACTGTTGGCCGCCATATTGAATTTTCCAAACGTCACTAATTCTCCAACTTCCCGTGTAGGTAGAAGGCTGAAATTTGGTAGGCCCATTCCTTACAGCTTACTTACAAAAGTTAAGCAGGTTTCATTTCGAAATTCTACGCGTAACGGTCATAACGATCAACAACGTCCGCCATATTGAACTTTCTTATTCATGGCCCCATCTTCACGAAATTTGGTAGGCAGCTTCCCTGCGCTAACCGAAACCAATGTACGTACTTATTTCGGTGGTATGACGCCACTGTCAGCCGCCATATTGAATTTTCCAACATCACTAATTCTCCAACTTCCCGTATAGGTAGAAGGCTGAAATTTGGCAGGCTCATTCCTTACAGCTTACTTACAAAAGTTAAGCAGGTTTCATTTCGAAATTCTACGCATAACGGTCATAACGGTCAACAACGTCCGCCATGTTGAACTTTCTTATTTATGGCCCCATCTTCACGAAATTTGGTAGGTGGCTTCCCTGAGCTAACCAAAACCAATGTACGTACTTATTTCGGTGGTATGACGCCACTGTCAGCCACCATATTGAATTTTCCAACATCACTAAATCTCCAACTTCCCGTATAGGTAGAAGGCTGAAATTTGGCAGGCTCATTCCTTACAGCTTACTTACAAAAGTTAAGCAGGTTTCATTTCGAAATTCTACGCATAACGGTCATAACGGTCAACAACGTCCGCCATGTTGAACTTTCTTATTTACGGCCCCATCTTCACGAAATTTGGTAGGCGGCTTCCCTGCACTAACCGAAACCAATGTACGTACTTATTTCAGTGGTATGATGCCACTGTCGGCCGCCATATTGAACTTTTCAACAGTCTTTGTTACTTATGGGCCCATCTTCAAGAAATTTGGTACACGGGTTCCCAACGCTAACTGAATCCTACTTACGTACATATATACGTCCATAGCCTGCAGCTTGGTCACCATGTGAGGCGGCGTTGGGTCCCCCATCCCAACGCCTCCCACGTTGTTGGCTGCCTGCCTATATAAGGCCGTCCATCGCTCCAGTCTCTACATTCCCTTCCTTGCTTCGCCACGGGATTCATGTCTCCCTGCTGATAACTACAGCCTTTTTGTTTAATCCACGGCTTCGCCGCTGTTTTATTGTTTGTTTATTACAATTATAGTTATTGTATAGGTATTTTACACTTACTTTACGTTACTCAGGTACCCATTTCCTTCATCATTCCAACCCCCATTACCATGTCTATCGAGGTAATCACCATCGATCAAAGAACTGTCACTTACTGAGTGGTTTCCTTGCCCGGAGATGGCACCTACCTTTTCCATTCTCTGTGTTACATATTGCACGGCCATATCAGGCTCACTCTTGATATCCGGAAGAACATTGTGTCTTATGTATTGAATGACTGGGACAGGTTCAAGGTGTGGACTGATGACGGTACAGGAGATAATTATACTACACAGGAGCACTAGAAGAGTGAAATGCTTAAGCCCTTCACCTATGGTTCTGCATGTGAGTTGATGGCTGCCGCTGAATTGTTCGGTTGGTGCTTTCAAGTGTACCGAAATGGTCAAATATTTTACACCTTTCGACAACCGCCAATGCCTCTTAAACATCTTACATTCACAGGTGACGATTTCAGTAGTGGACACTTTGATGTTTATGAATGTTTAAACTCTCAAAAGCTGGATGTGAAGTTATCGATGAAACCGGTTGTAAGCTTACAACGCTTGACAGATGCCGAATGTCACTTCAACACAAGTCCTGCAAATACTGTCGTAATTGAAACAAACCATGAAACTGAAATCGATTATGACAGCAGCAATCCATGCTGTGAGATTTGAAACAAGATTACTGTTCACATGGCCAACTGTAAGTTGCATGCTCAAGAGTAAGCTCAGCGCACAGCTTGGTCATGTTACAACCGGATGGCCGAACTCACAATGTGGTATACAAAGAGATCCTTAACAAATAATTATTGGCATATTTTCCCTCAGTTTAAAAAGGTTAAATTTTCTTCTTAATAAAAATTTTAATGCAGTACTTCGCCGCTGCGAAGCGCGGGTATTTTGCTAGTTTAAAATTAAGTGGAGAAACCTTTGTAATGACAGTTTCAAGACACTTCCTGTATGAAGAAAGCAAATGCCTGCCGTGCTCAGGTATGATTTTGACCTGTTCTTCTAAAATGACTGTCTTTAAATCTAGAAGATTCTGGGGAGCCCTCTTGTGAACCCTGATCTTTAGTTCCTTCCACAAAAGTTCAATTGGATTTAAGTTGGTTGACTGACTGACTGGTTGGATTGTTGTCCTGCTGAAAGGTCCACCTATGTCACATTTCATCGTACTTGTGAATGGCAGCAGATTAATTTCAAGAGTCTCTCAGTACATGGCCCTTGTTCATTGTTCTATCAATTACATGAAGTCTGCCAGTACCATGAGATGAGAAACAGCTCCACACCATAATGCTTCCACCATCAAACTTCACTGCTGGTATAGTGTTTTTTGGGTGATGTGCAGTGCTATTTCTCCTCCAAACACTGTTGTAGTATGACAGCCAAAATGTTCAACTTTGGTCTCGTCTAACAAAACTACATTCTCCCAGTATTTCAGAGGCTTGTCCAAATGCTGTGTTGCAAACTTTAAACAAGCTTCAACATGCTTTTCTTATGCAATGGAGTCTTGAGAGGAGAGCATGCATAGAGGCCATAATGGTGGAGTGCACTGCCCATTGTTTTCTCTGTAACAATTGTACTTGCTGCCCTCAGGTCTATCTAGAACTGTATCTAAGTGGTCCTTGGCTCTTGGGCTACTCTTCTGACTATCCTTATGACTCCCAAATCTTGCGAGGAGCTCCTGTGCATGGCCAGTTCATGGTGGAGTTACATTTCCTCCAGTTGTGGACAATGGCCCCAATGGAGCTTTGTGGAAGATTCAGAAATTTTGAAATATGTCCGTTACCAGTTCCATCCACTGATATGGTTTGCAACAATCAGACTGCTAAGATAGGAGGTGGAATTACTTTCTAAATACTTACGGATTTCAAATGGTTCCTTGCCTTGGTGAGCTGCTTTGTCTTAGTGTGTTCAAAACGTTTTTCCTGTGTCATTCAGCTTTATTACACATACATTTATGGCCTTAAATGTTGTGAATTTTTTTATATTTGTAGATTTCTTCAGTTAATAAAAATGTCTGGTGAATTAATTGATATTGTCTGTTAAACAATGTTTAAATATAAATATACTTACAGGTTTTAATCATTTGTAATCATTAATTGCACTATAAGTTTATTTACTGTTAAAATACCTTTACTATATTTATAAAGGTGATTTTTTAACACAGTGTTCTAGCTAGACATTCCTAATTATTGAAGTGTAATTATAAATATGGCTTGCTAATTTAACTATGCAGTGCTTGTTTCTTACCAAAACTTATACTGTACGACACAAAAAGTAAATACAGGTAGTCCCCAAGTTATGGACATCCGACCTATGACATAAGAACGGGGCCGCAGCTGTGACGCATGCGCCTCAGTAACTGCTGCTCTGTCATCTTCGGCCTGGGGACGCTGCAAGTGGTGGCTGGACAGAGGCTGGAGGGGGGGCGATTTTGTTGCTTGTATAGTGTAGTGTCCCTCGGGTGGCTCCTGGCGGCAAGCGATTTCACTGCCCGCCCACCACACACAGCTGCCCTGTTCATTATCGGTGGGCGGCTGGTGATGCTGCAAGCGGTGACCCAATTGTGGGGGGCGATTTTGCTGCTCACGCAGTGTAGTGTCCCTTGGGTGGCTCCCGGCGGCAAGTGATTTCACTGCCCGCCCACCACACATGGCTGCCCCATTCATTCTCGGTGGGCGGCTGGTGATGCTGCAAGTAGTGACCCAGTTGTGGCTGAACGGAGGCTATTGAGGGTGAACGGGGTGGTGAGGGGTAGCATTGTAGTGTGCCTCGGATGGCTGCTTGTTGAACTGGGGCGGTGGTGGGCGATTCACTACACGCCTTTCGCCACACCGTGTTCGTTCTCAGTGGGCGGACGCTGCAGGCAGCATACTGTAGTGGAGGTGACTGTGAGGTGAGCTGGTGATGAACCCCCCCCCGCCGCCCCCAATCATTCTCAATAGCAAGCCTGCTTGTACTGTTACGCATATAGCAGGAAGTTGTCTCGTCAGTACATCAGATGTGTTGATGACAGGTGCCTTCCTGCTTCGATAGCATGTACAGTGCTGTGTAGAAGAGCTCATCTTAACCTTTTGTCTTCACCCTTCAAGAATGTCTCTGAAACACAAATCTGATGCAAGTGCTGGTGATACAGTAAAGAAGAGAAAAAACATCACCATTGAAAATAAAGTAGAAATAATAAAAAGGTCAGAGAGAGGTGAAACTCCATCATTCATTGGCAAAGCACTTGGTTAAAGTCAGTCAACAATAGCATTTATTAAAATAATGTACCTGTTCCAACTTACATACAAATTCAACTTAAGTACAAACCTACTGTACAGTCCCTATCTCGTATGTAACCCGGGGACTGCCTGTAATAAACACTACAAACCCTTATAAAAGCTGCAAATTTATCAAATGTTCCTAAGATTTTAATCAAGATAACAAAGCTAACATGCTTAATAAGGTTGCAAGTAAAATGGAGAAATGTTCCTATTAAGCTACTGCAGGTAACACAAGTTCAGACACTGTCCAAACTCAGGTAAGCAGTGTCCATTTTACTTAAAAGGACAAAATAAAAAGGTCTCAATTCATTGAAGCAGCTTTTCTTGCCATTTGTTTAACTGTACAGGAAAGCTCCTTAGATATCTTTTTCTCTGTTTATTACTTAATTTTCTTTAATGTAAAGGCTAATAATCCAACCTCTTCTGGTTCTCTTTCTGGTAAAGTCTGCCTTGCTGCAACTACCATAATACCTCACATAAGGGAAAACCACAAGTAAATTACCGTAAATTTTAATGAAGAAGGTACTGAAAAAAACAACAGATTCAGTATTTTGAAGTGAAAAATCAGCTGATTAAAAACTGGAAGCCTATCAATCAAAGCATCACTAAATACTATCCTTAATAGAATAATGATCAATACACCAGGTTTACAAAGTACCAGACTGAATGCGGACTGTCTAGTCTTTGAAGGGGAAACTGAAGACAGAGAGTGTCTTGGATTTTTAGGGTGACATATTGAGCAAAACAAATACAGTGCATTGTGAAAAGTTATTGCTCATTATGAGGCAAGTAATTTAAAATATACATTTGAAAAATGCACACTTTAATAAATAAAAAAAGCAAAGAGTGAATCAATAAAAACCCAGGATTCTACTCAAATCCCTACTGTTTCACTGCCTGTCACCTACCAGAAGGCCAGCAACACACTTTAATCATTAATAAGGACATAGCACAATGAGTATTCTGGGAAGAAATGGGTTTAATACTTATGAGGTGTAATTTACCTGAAATGGAAGTTTTACAAAATTAACAAAAAGTCTGTCAAACAATGATAGCTTTAGTACAGTATCTAAAAAACACTCTCTCCTTTTTTTCACAGGGCGTCTTAGTTTTTGCTAACTGGCAACTGGTGAATGAATATAAACTACAGGAGTTGTACAAAAAAAAAAAAAAAAAAATTGTGAAAAGTTCACAATATAGAACTTTTCCACAATTGCTTGCATAATATTTGGAGACTCTCAAATACTGAAAATCCTCTAGTATTATGTACAAACATAAAGAAAATACACGTTATATAATGTACATACTTTGCAGATGAGCAGCAGCAGCTACCACACTAAAAGATGGCTTAATGTTAAATAATATCAAATTGACAAACCATTCAAAAATCATCAAAGTTTTATTCAAAGACAAATATCACATGGCATCTGCTGTGAGGAAAACCAATGCCCTAATATCATCAAATCATATCACCACTGCAATAAAGAGACTATTAAAACAGGGGAAACTTGGAAAGAAACGTTACAAGGTGTACCACATAAGCATGCTACCAAACAATGCAAGTTGTCACAATACAGCATTTCACTTACACCAGTCAATCCATCACGAAAATTAAGATTTATCATGGAGATATCCCTGTAGTTACTTAGGTTAGTTGAACTTAGACACGAGACAGAGAAGGAAAACCAGGAAAGTGTATTAAAGCAATAATTTCGTCCAGCATACAATAAAGAGAATACTCAGTCAGTTGACATAATTAATGTACTGAAACTAATACTTTACAATCACATCAATACTTAAAATAAGTTTCTGTCTTGACCAAGTAAGAAAATCTGGATTTAGGCTAAAAATACCTTTTGAATTATGAATCAAGGGCTGAAGTAAACATATCATTTGCATCATCCTATTACAAAAAACCTAAGTATCACATTCAAGCACTTTGTTACAGGATAGGCTAGATAAGATTCAACACCTATACAGTAAAATAGAGAATAATGCATGGTGATGAAATTGAAAATCCCACATAAAGAGAAAAAATAATAAGAAAGAAACCACCAAATACACCATTCCTACAGAAGAAAAATTTTAAACTGTACACTCATTGCTAAATACAAATTTATATACTTTTCTGTATGAGCAAATAAAGACAATGGTTTGCTTTGTAACTTCTGCTAATATACCATACCATTTTCTGTCCACTTCATCTTGAACAGGGTTGCAGGTGCTGAATCCTATCCCAGCAAGCATAGGGCACCAAGCAGGAGCAACCCCTGGACAGCACACCAGTCCAGCTCAGGGTGAACATACTCACAGACACGCACACATCACACACACACACGCGACAAATTAGAATTGCCAATGCACCTAATCTGTATGTCTTTGGACTGTGGGAAGAAACCAGAGCACCTGGTCGAAACCGACAAGGACAGAGGAAAAACATGCACATTTCACCCGTGGAGGACCAGGATGTAAACCCTGGTATCCTTGCAGCAACCAGTGTGCCACCCCTTCTTCTAAAATATTGTGTAACAAAGGAAATGTGCATGAAATTAACAAGAAAAAAATACTAAGCCAGCAGAAACCTTAGGAAGAAACTTAAAATATTGTGCAAAATAAGAACTATGGAACTATTCTTGAAGTTATCCATATACATGCTGCATGAAAATGCCAATCTCTTAACAGAAAGTTGCAAACATGTGGACAAACTAAGGAATAAATACTTAATTTATAATGACACATTGCATGTTATAAATTGGCAAAGCCTTCATTGTAATAAGTTGGTAGAGGTTTAATGGATGACAATGCTACTTATCCACATGGTCAAATTATTATATGGTTGTTAAATACGATAAACACTCAACACCTTTGCTTCTCAATAGTATGTCAAATTACAGCAGATGTTAAAACTCGATAAAAAGAACCTCTCAAAACTTCTTACTAGTTTCAAGAAAAAAGAAACGGGCATAACTGACTTGAAAATCGCAGTGACGCAAAATAAAATACCCATTGCCTTCTCCAAATTCTAAGTTTCCACCCTACTGTTGCTTTGCCAGGGCTTTACTACAACTGTCTTCAGGTGCTGCTTGCTCACTGGACTTTCTGCCTTCATTTTAGTCTTCAGCAAGTGAAATGCATGTCCAGTTGGGTTGAAGTCAGTTGACTGACTTGGCCATTGAAGAATATTCCAATTTTTTGCTTTGAAAAGCACTTGGTTTGCTTCCAGGGTTGGGCTCATTGTCCATCTGTACTGTGAAACACTGTTCTATCAGTTTTGCAGCGTTTTTCTGAATCTGAGCAGACAGTATAGACCTATACACTTCAGAAATCATCCCATTACTTCTGTCGGCAGTTTAGATCCTCAATAAACATTAGTGACCCCAGATCCGCTGGCAGTCACGCATGCCCATGCCATAACACTGCCTTTATCTCGTTTCACAGAAGATGTAGTAGTATGCTACAAACAATGAGAAGTTCTTTCTCTTCTCCATGCTCTTCTATATGATATATATATATCGATCTTAGTTTAATTTGTCCAAAGAAAACTATTCCAAAAATTGGACAGTTTTTTTTGTATTAAATATTTTTTGGTAAAGTCTAATCTATCCTTCGTATGTTCGAGGGAACCAGTGGTTTGCACCTTGTGGTAAAGCCTCTGTATTTACTTTCATGAAGTCTTCTCTTGATTGCAGAGTGATAGGCTTAGCTCCCAGAGAATGTTCTTGGTTTGGCTAAATGTTTTGAAAGGGGTTATACTTTGCAAAGGAAAGAATTATGCCATCTTTCAGCACAGTTGTCTTCCATGGTTGCCCAGGCCAGCCTTCTGGTGTCGATCAGCTCACCAGTGTGTTTCTTCTCTTTAAGAATGTACTAGGATGGTTGATTTGACAGCTCCTGTCATTTCTACTATGTCGGTGATGAGTCTGTTTAATTTTTGCTGCCTAATAATGCCGTGTTTTTACTTGCATGGACAGTGTTTGGACCTCATATTCAGAGTTCACAGAGATAGCTTCCAAATGCAAATTCCACACTTGGAAAGAAATGTTGACCTTCTACCTGCTTAATAGTTAATGAAATAATGAAGGACCTGCTCACACCTGGCTAGAGAACAGCTTGTCAGTCAATTGTCCAAATACTTTGAGTCTTTATAAATGGGGGAACACGTATATAAACAGCTGTCATTCTAAACGGCTCATACTTTTGCTAAACTCTTTCAATTAATGCTGAAAGCCTACACTTCAATCACAATTTCTTCATTTCAAATCCATTGCAGTGGCATACATAACCAAAACTTAGAAAATTGTGTCACTGTCAAAATACTTATTGACCTAACTGTATTTCTCTATAAAGAAAAAAAAAAAAACTGATGACTTTCTATTATAAAACAGTTTTAATAAACACTTGCCTAGACATACTAAATCACTCCCGTTGGTTTATTGAACAGTTTTGTGTAACAGAAACATTTCGAATAAGCAGTGAAGCACTAATCAGTCAAAATGATAGAGATATATATA
>JANRMT010062790.1:60948322-60962921 GCA_026402145.1 Polypterus bichir lapradei | reverse complement strand
GTTTTCAAATAATATTGCATGTACTGTACTATTTTAGAATAACAACATACATTTGATTTCAGTCTGTAAGAGCCAGTTCTATTCTCTCAGTTGCGTTCACGATCCCCCCCTACCCATCTGACACTGCTGTTTTCACATAAAGACGCGCTATAGCTCAAATGTGATTTATTTGGAGACGCGCTATAGCTCGAATGTTATTTATATAGGGAAGAAAGCAGTGTCAGGTGCTCATTCAGTGTAATAGGAACCATAGCACAGAGAGATGTGTACACTGCAACAAGTACACATGTCGTAAATGTAGGAAGGGTGTGTGGGAATTGTTAATATTTGCATGTGATGATTTTGTATAGCACGGATCGGAAATCAGCAGTTCTCGGCATTGCCCCACGCAAGCTGTCGCGTCAACCGCCTACTGTAATTTGCTTTATTTTTTCTTCACTTATAGTCTAGAATAAAAGTGCACTTGTTTTGTTATACTTGTACACCAACATATGTTCCTTTGTTTGAGCGATACGGGCGCGCTCAAAAAATAGACGTGTAATGCCACGGAAAGTGCACGCAGGCACTTCAGTTCGCAAGCATTGGTACGAGAATGCAGTTACAAGTACGCTGCAGAGCTATAGAGCATCTTTATGTGAAAACAGCAGTGTCAGATGGGAGGGGGTAGGGAAGGATCCTGAACATGACTGACAGAATGAAAAGTGAATAAAAAAAAAACAAACAAAAAAAAAAACTAACCTTTACAAGTATCATAAATTACACTGGCTGTTACACACTGAAATCAAATGTATGTTTTTATTCTAAAATAGTAAGAATAAGAGCAGTTTACTTCTCAAAAGTGAGTCATACGGGATCGAACTCATGACCTTTTGATTACTAGTCAGCGGCTGATACCATTACGCTACCGTGGCAGTTGCAATAAGTATGCGTCAATGTGGCATGCTAAGGTGGCTTTTTTTCTGCAGTTATATTTTTGAATAAACGCATACTTGTTCTGTTATATTTGTACCTTTTGTGAAAGTGTTTCGTTGATATTTGGAGTTCAGGCTTCATACATTATATAGTTTATGCCTACATTTTGTCATTTATTACAATATAAAAACCGTTTCTGTTTTAAAAATGTGTTTACACGGATTACTGTAGAAATGGAACACACATGAAATGCGTGTATTCCAAATAATGATCTATTATTTCCACTCAAAAACTCCACTTCACTCCCAGATAATCAATCAAGGCATGAGCTGGGAGAAGTTTGTGCACCTTCTAAGTCGGTGGGGGATGGAATAGCCGGCTACTTGCAGCTTTTCTTTTATCAGCACATTTAGATTAACAAAAGACACTGGCGGAGAGGTGAGAACGGTTTTAAGAAGCGATTTAAAGTGGGACGGATCTACGAGTTTTTTCGCAGGCTCTGGTAATTCTAGTGTTAAATATCTAACTTTTTGGAACTCGCAGTGGATCATCTAGTGCCACTATCAACGTGCAGTGAGATGTGGCAATACTTGGAAAGAGAGTGGATGGCTGGCTAGCTGTGAACAAGTGATGTTATCTCCACTCTCTTACTCACAAAGCGTATGTATAAATCTGGGAGTAGGATATGGTTGTCATATGCAGACAGGTTCTTTTATTTCTGATTTATGCTCCACCACATGTTTGTTACTTGTCTATTTTTCTAAAACTTATGTAATCACAAACTTCGCCCACAAAGCAGCACTACTGGGAGAAATATATATTTTCCTTTCATAAACATATTTGCATGACAACAATTATAAATAGCCATTAAACCAAAACAAAAGATTTTCTGGTGATGTACTTGTGCAAAGTAATTTAAATTTCATAACTTTAATTGTAAATGAATGTGATTTGATATATTCTTCAAAAAGCACAACTTCAGATTCTAAAAGATCAAGTGCAATCACACGTCATTTTTTCCAACTGCATGACGACTTAAATTGACATTTAGTTAAACACTTCAATTACACCCTCATCAATTCCCAGAAATTACACATACTCTGATCTGCTTCTAGCTTTAGTGAAATTATAGCAAAAGCATTCTAAGGAAACCTTAATCAAAAATAGCCTAGACAATTTTCAGCTGCAATCAAGAGGGTGCCTTCGCTGCAACTCCTACAAGACCTAAAACTGTCTGGGAACTTAAATAATGTCTGTCCCAATTCTACTAAATTTAAGAGTAGCATATGATACGACCTATCATGAATTTCTCATTAACTATCTCCAAAACTGGGTCAGAATGAAGGGCAAAGTTTTAAACTAGTTTATATCATACATTACTTAAATAATTTGATAACTTTTCCTTCCCTCCACTTTGTTAACAATAAAATCCCTGGAGCCTAATGCCGAGCCATCTTACATTCCCTCACACCTTGTCAGCAGCATCTCTGCTTTGCAAATGTGTCAATCAGCACAAGCAATAGGCAGCCTGCTCACTTATCCCAAACAGAGGCAGCTGAAGTCAAGCCTGACACAAAAATAAAGTCATTCAAATTGTTTTATTCAAGAAAAAAAGAAAAAAAAAAAAAAATCGTTCAAATTCAGTTTTATCCAACAATAAAACTAAATGAAAAAAAAAAGTTCAAATGATTTGTCGATATGAATGTCTGTGTGCAAGGAAAAGTAACATCTTTTACAAGTACCATAAATGTGCACAGGATGTTAGACTTCCATCAAATGTGTTTTTATTATGTAATAATAATAATAATAATAGTAATAACAGCAGCTCACTGTTCAAATCGCTAAATGAAGCAACTACATGGGACACAAACCTATTACCTCTCAATTGCTAAACAGTAGCTTATCCAAAGCGCCATTTGTGCAGATTGAAAATGAAATGTGCAAACACACACATATGCGAAAATCTTTTATTTTGTACTGACTGATAGTTGGGCTTCAGCAACATGTCAATTGAGCAATCCCTTTTCTTTGGTTTCATTCTTAAATAAAAGCATACTTGTTTTGTTATACCTTTTCTGAAAGTGTATCTTAGACATTTGGGCTTCAGTCTTGACACATCCTACACTTTGTCAAAATTATATAGTTATTACTATAACATATGAAAGCATTTTCTATTTTAGCTATATTTAGCATTTCTTGCCTCGAATTTCCTTTGTCGTTCTATATTTACACAAATCGTTGCAAACACAGAACACACATGAAAAGTGTGTATTTCAAATCACAATATTTCATTACGTATATAATTACTTACAAATGTATCGCCAGATAAACACTTCAACACAGACTTGAACTTTGAGAACTGCAGTAAGGCAATGCCACCATCTGAATGAATGGGGGGAGGGGGTGTAAAAGGCTGCCTTCTGCTAATCTACACATTTGCAGGGCAGATAAACAAAAATGAGATGTTAAATTGGCCCCAAATCCCATCGAGTTTCTTAACTCTTTTAGGGCTGAACATTTTTTCCCAAAACACACAGTTTTCTGAAAAGCACACAAAGCAATGGTTTCACACAGAAATGAACATAAAACATCTGTTGCTGCATGCAGTGATGGCCAGTTCACCAAGAATGTGTGGCAGGCTGGGTGTCTGACTGTCTTTGAAGGCGGCAGCCAACGATTGCATGGCATAACAATCAGGTTTGTACATCTTGTCATTTTACGGGAAGGTTCTTCCAGGAAAACGTTGCCGTTGGGGTGTCAGCCACACAATAAGCTAGGGACCGATTCGCTGATGCTGGTACCTTGCCTTTGTTTTCAATCAAATATATCAAAATTGGAGTCTGACAAGTCAGAGTCCAATTCAGTGATAATATGCAAAACGTCAACCACAGAGTATTATGCTTTACTAATCTGCTTCCATCTCTTACCTGATATTAATGCCATTTTTGCAGTGGTTTGCTCCTCGTGCAAGTGCAGGATCTCTCAGTCAAATCAATGAAGCTAACTTTCCTTCTAGCAAACAGAATCCAACTAAAACATAACGTCGGTTTTTGTCACCTTTTACAACTGATTACCACCATCAACCACTCCTTTTGACATAAGTCAACATCCGCCTGAAAGAGTTAATCAGAAACTGAATCTTTTGTTAATTAAACCAGTTTTTTAATTTCATGTCTTATTAGTGCTCTCATTCTGCCACAAAAAATATTTGCAAAACTGTTGATTTTCTCTTTTTTATGAGCACTGCCAATAGGTTTTGAGGACCAAAGCAAATTAACATTACTGAATCCTTCACCTTTCTGTACTTTCAGATATTATTCAGATATTATATTGTGAACACAGATTAGTCATGTGTTAGCTTGTCTAGAAGTTCATTATTGTTTGGCTACTAATTAATGAAAAGGCAAACAAGGGGTCTAAGTATTAAATAACAAGTCAATTAAAATGATGGGAAAGAAGTTTATCAGCAGCAAAAACCACAATGAAAACCCACAGCTGGTGCAGCCTTCCAAGAATAAGAGCTGGACACCCCTGGTTAAGGAGGAAAAAAAAATCCAAAATTATGCTTGGTAACAGAGAGTACTTAAAAAAAGAAAAGCAAAACTGATGAATGCCTTACAGTGCAATGAGAAGATATTTGCTCAATTAGTGAATTACAATAAATGTCACATCATCAAACAAAACCTAATCTCTTGTATAATAAAACACTGTTTGTGTGCATGTGTCAGGTCGGCTTTGGTCTGATTGGTCAGTTTCATTCTGTTTACTCAAACACAACTGAGACAGGAGGTGCCAGCCAAGTGCAGATACTGAGAAAGAGTGCAAGGTTCAATTCCTGGTTATGACCATTGAATTTTTATTTTTACCAAAAAAAAAAAAAAAAAAAAAGGTTTTGAAAATGGAGCACTGATAAAGTGAATAATGACTCACATCACCTTCAAAGACAGAAACAAAGTAGACATGACAACTGCAACGCACCTTGAAATGACAAGAGTCTATGAAAAAACAGAGAGGAAATGCCAGCCAAGGCAGGTTGAGACCCTTGAGAATACTGGAAAAACATGCAGGGTCGATGCCGAGAGCACACAGAAGGCAAGAGATATCAAATATTTTTTAAAAAGTATTCTATTATCTGTCTTCAACAGGTAAAGTAGCTAGTAGTATATAAAGACACACTGATGAACAAATTACTCAAAATTGAAAATTAAGTAATACTCAGTATTATATTTGGAAAATAAAATACTTTCTTTGCATTAAAAACTGATTAACCAAGTAAATCAATGGAAGGGATTTTTAAGGATAAGATTGATTGAGTTTTACTGAACAGGCAGCATTTGTTTAGACCTTGAAATGACAAGAGTCTGTGAAGAAATTGAGAGAGGAAATGCCAGCCAAGGAAGGTTGAGATCCTTGAGAATACTGGAAAAACATGCAGGATGGATGCTGGGAGCACACAAAAGGCAAGAGATATCAAATATTTTTAAAACGTATTCTATTATCTGTCTTCAACAGGTAAAGTAGCTAGTAGTATATAAAGACACACTGATGAACAAAATACTCAAAATTGAAAATTAAGCAATACTCAGTATTATATTTGGAAAATAAAATACTTTCTTTGCATTAAAAACTGATTAACCGAGTAAATCAGTGGAAAGGATTTTTAAGGATAAGATTGATTGAATTTTACTGAACAGACAGCATTTGTTTAGAAGAGGGAGGTCATGTTTTACTAACATGCTGGAATTCTAGGAGGAAGCAACAAATGGGTATTATCAAAGTGGAACATATGATCTTTATCTGGACTTTCAGAAAGCATTTAATAAGGTGCCACATAAGAGGAATGGGCATCAAACTAAAAGAAGTGGGAGTTCAGCATGATGTTTGTAGATGGGTGCAAATTTATCTCAGACACTGGAAACAGAGGGTTATGGTAAAAGGAACTTTATCAGGTTTGTGGCAAATGAAATTTAATGTCAGGAAATTATTACACGTAGGAAGTAAAAATGTTAGATTTGAATACACAATGGGAGAATTGAAAATCGAAAGTACACCTTACTTAAGAGAGAGAATTAGGAGTCGTAGTGGACTCTACAACATCTACTTGCAGACAGTGTTCAGAAGCCATTAGGAAAGTTAACAGAATGTTAGGTTGTATAGCTCAATGTCTACAGTACAAGTACAAACCCACCAGTGAGGCCTCATCTAGAGTACCATGTACAGTTTTGATCTCCAGGCAACAAAACAGACATAGCAGCACTGCAAGAAGTCCAGAGAAGAGAGACTAGGCCGATTTCTGTGCTACGCTATGAAGAAAAATTAAAACAGCTGAGCCTTTTTAGTTTAAGCAAAAGAAGATGCAGAGGAGATAGGATTGAAGTGTTTGAAAATTATGAAGGGAATTAGTACAGTGGATCGAGACTTATTTTAAAGTGGGTTTATCAAGAACACAGGGACAGTTGTACAGACAGTACGACTTTAGGGTCTTTTAAAACTAGACTCGATTTTTTTTAGAATAATCGAGTACAAGACAGAACTGGCAAGCTGTGTTGGATTGAATGGCTTGTACTCATCTAGACTGTTGTAATGTCCTAATGGAAAAACTGTACTGTTCTTTTAGGGGTGAGGGCTTTCATTGCTGCCACTTTAATTACACATTTAATTTATTCAGAAATGTAAGTAGATGATTATCTGTGCATGTTTTCAGAACGCAATAATGTGGCCATTCAGTTCCTTGTGGCAACTGTTTTAATATGCAGTGTCAGGCATTTCAGTAAGAAAACTAGAAATAATAAGATTACGCAGCCTCAGTAAACCAATGGAGCCACTGCATTCAACCTCTGAATATAATGGTCATGGACAGAGCTACTGCTGTCCCTCCAGTCATCCATCCATTCTAACAGGCTTATCTATCTCTGGATCATGGAGAGCAGATGGCATATTACAGTAATCAGATAATACACCCCACATGTCTATGGGATGTGGGAGTAAACAGCACAAAAGCAGTGCAGGCTACATTTGTGGCAAGTAAAAAATGATATAACTTTCAAATCATTTGGTTATCTCTGTCTATGGCTAGTTTACTAGGGTGATGGAAAACACTGGCATTGCTCTCTGTGTTTATTGCAAAATAGAATTTAGTATTTCAAAACCTCCACACTGGCCAGACACACATGCGGCTCAGTTAATAATGCTCTGAGGCACGAAGCAAATCTCTCTAATGACAGCACAATGGTAGCATGTAATTAGAATTTGGTTCGTGGGACTGTTAAAACCGAAAACTTCATTGCTGAAAAAAAAAAAAAAAAGCAGCAAACACTACATTTTAATCATTAGTAGAATTGAAATGTGACAAACAAAATTAAACAA
This sequence comes from Polypterus bichir lapradei, assembly GCA_026402145.1. Taxonomy (NCBI): domain Eukaryota; kingdom Metazoa; phylum Chordata; class Cladistia; order Polypteriformes; family Polypteridae; genus Polypterus; species Polypterus bichir. Next base: position 60,955,643 of record JANRMT010062790.1, on the reverse strand, counting down.
AAATGAAAAATATCTGAATAATATGCAAGTGAACTGGACATACTCTTCAGTTTATAAATAATTACTTCACATCACTGTTTTATAAATGGCTGTGCTTCAGTAGTCCCTAATAGACAAAAGGAAGAAATCCGTGTATATAGAACAAAACTGATGAGACCTTTAAAGATGGTAAACTGGAAAGGTTCTGTTGCTGTAAGGCATTCCCAAATCATGACAATAAAATAAAAAAAACATGCTTACAGAACAATTTCTCCCAAATACACTTTCACAACCTTAAAGAAATAAAAAAGCCATTTTGGTTGGAGTATATCACTTGCCCAAACTGATTTGTAGAGATGGCTGATTAATGTTTCTGATAGAATAGGCATCTATGAGGACCAACACTGGACAACAGCAATCAATACTAAAACATTCATGGAAAAATCTCAAGCTACTCATCTTGCATAAAACCACGTTATGTATACAGTTATAAGCTCACATTATGAAATATTTGGTTTTTTTTTGCTATAATGTGAAACAATCAACTCTGGAAAATTAGAGTAATGTATGAATAGATAGATAGATAGGAAGTGCATACAAATAGGATCAATTCTTTTAAGTGAAGACAGAACTTGTGACCAATAAATGAGTGAGAGAGATAGAAGAAAAAAAATAAAAAGTTAAAACTAAAATGCTTCTACATAGCTGGTTCCAAGTCGGACATGCTTCCTGTTCTTTGTTAGTGCCACATTGCTTACACCTTGGTCACTCACTGATGTTGACATTTAACCAGATTATCGCTTTTCTACTGAGTGAACAATGAACAAATCTCCCTACATCCAAAAAAAGTTTTACTACACTGCTGCATACACAGAAACACTTTACAAAGATCAAAGCAGCTATGAATTCATATTCTCAATTAAAATAATCAGAAAGTTTGGTATTTCTTTCTAGCTAAATTTATCAACATTTTAATTGGAGGTCAAAAACAAACAAAACACACACAAGAACCTACCAACAAAGTGCTGGGAATTCTAGAATGCACTGTCAGAACCCAATCCATCAACATTAAATACAGCCTCTGTGGCCACTGCCTTAAGGTAAATGGGAGTCCAGTACATATGTGTATAATGTTAAAACAAGAATTAGTAAGTCTTCAATGTAAACCTTATAAAAATGACCATAAAATGTCCCTCTTACCACACACCCATGGATAGCCAGTTGCTCAGTCAGTTACTGACCCTTATTCCAATTCGAGACTTGACAGCTAAAACAGTTGTTGTGGCCATTCAGGAAGTACAGCATGAACTGCCCAATATCAAAACTGACTGGCATGGGCAAACGAAATTGCAACATTTGTGAAATATACAATCGATATTTAAACTTATTTTGGAAAAGCAAACCTCAACAGTTAGGTCTTCTAACTAAAGAATATATCAAGGCAAGCAGTTAAACTGCTTCAAAATGCGTTCCTCTGAATACTGCACACTGCCTGCAAAAATACATCTAGAGTTTTCCATTAAACTAACATCCTAAACCAAATATACCATTGAAGACCAGTGTATGAACAAACAATGAAAGAGCATACTCGTTTATTTATACAGAATGACGTTTAGTGGACATTCTACACGCAAGAACAATAAAAATATGGCTTCGTGTCAAAATAACATCCTGCTATGAGCAGGATGCCACAACCAGGAACAGCAAGGTTCTAATGAATATCCAAGTCACAAATTTTTCAATTACAAAGTTCATTTAATGAACAGATTACACCCAAGAAAGTAATCAATTAAAATTCTACTCAAACACAAATGCGAAGGCCGAGTAAGAATCTAGTTGGATTGCCATGTTTAACGTGTGGAAATACGTTTAATAGTTGATAATCATGATCGTAAATCAAAGGTCAAAAACCTGTATCCATGGCCGCTATTTCAAAGGATTTTTGAAAAGCACACTAGCAGTAATTGAAGGGCGAAAAAGGCGGCACGAGATAGCTTATGTTCAAAACAGCAGCATGTAAAACTGCGTTTTCTTGTTACTTCTTACTCACGTTAAATAAAAAAAAATTGTATCTCATTTCGTAGGTCGGTGTCCAAGTAAACCGAAATATTAGCGTTGTGTAAAAAGTATACATTTCACGTCAGGTAGCAGATGGCAATTAATTCATCGTATGAATAAATAAAAACAAGACGATGCACATGCCCCGTGACCACGTGACGATCGCTTAAACGTCAATTGTGATAGGAAAAGAAAAGTCCCTTTGGATGTACACTTTAAACTCTTGTACTGTCAAATAAATGGTATAGTGGGGCCTCAGACATTAGAAATTAAATAATTTTTGCGAGTTCGTGTTCTTATTACGTTTACATAACTGGTAATCAACAAATGGAAAGAATATATGCAGTGAAAAAGCTTCATTACGTGCCTACAAATATAGAAAGATTTTAAAGCAAAATTACATTATGCACAAGTTAACACACCTACTAGGCCACAAATACTCAAAAACACAATCGAACTTAACAAATTTACCTGTGCTGTCGGCCACGTTGCCCACAGAGGACGCCATCCCGTCAAGCTTAAATCTTTTACGTGTGGCGAAAAGGTGCCAAAAAACAAAGTGAGGAGGATTTTTTTGTCGAATAGTTCTGCTTCAGGCCCACTCGTACACAAAAAACCGCAGTGTTTCTTCCGTCTCCTTTCCTCTCGTTGGGTGTCGTTTTAGATTTCACCGCCCTCCCCTTCCAGTCTACAGGCGATGTAAAGGATGGATGGAACAAGTCCGATTGTTATTTATTTTCAATTTCAATAAACAATTACCATGTATTTGTTCCTCTAGAAATAAAACGCATTATATTTCGTTACTTTTTAAACTTCGATTTTAACAAAACTAACACATTTTCTTCAGCTCTTCACGCTGTCTCGACGGTAACCCCAAGTTCTCCCGAAATGGCGGCTGAAGCCGGAACTACTTCTATACTTACAAATAGTCCAAAGCCTTTGCCGGTTGACGTAACCAGCTAACTTGCTAGATCCCGGATGAACTATTAAGCACAAGCACGCCTAATGAATTTAGCAGTTTTATAATAGTAACGAGTTATATTCTACAGGCTGCAAATACGACTATATAAAACTGAAAGACAAGCGAAACCTTGATACGGACGTATAATCATGAGGCGCACATGTTGACGATTCTGATGTATTATTGCGCGGTGGCATTGCGGCACTAAATGTCGATTAGCGCATGTGCCAAAAAAACTCGAAGGATGATGTCGTGGCAATCACGTGATATGCAGACGAAACAATGACGTTTCCTGTATTTTGGTTCGGTGTTTAGTAGTGCCATGTCTGGTTATTTTTTAAAGTGGTTTTTAACATTATTGTAAAAAGTGTAATTTACATAACCGGCAAGAAGGGAGCTGGAGGTTAATGGTTTTGAAGTAGTTTGTGGCCACTTATGGCGTAATGTACAGGTTATGTTACTCTTCATCCGTATGTACATTAATATGTATGTTTAATTGTGTCAGTGTATTTGAAATAATTATTTAATCTGTTAAATTGCTCCTTCGGCCAAATACCTGTCTGGAAGTAGATAAGTGGCATATCTCTCGGTATTATTTTAAATCGGGTGTGTTACAATAGCGAGACTAACGTATGGCCAACATGCAATATTACAAAATATTACTGGTAAATGTATGGTAGTAATTATCTGCAGCTTATTATGGGGCTAAGGAGAGGGGACTGAATCATTGCAGGCGACTACGATAAGTCGTTTAAACATTTTGATATCTCCTCATTTACATATTGATACAGTATAAGTCCTAACCTAGATATCTGCACATTAATTTTAAATTTGTTATGTTTTGAAAGCTATAAATACATTTGACTAGTCACATTTATAAGTACATACATCTTTAATGTCGTTACATGTAATATATATGTTTTATTGTTTTATTCAAGTCAGATACCATTCCTTCTACCTCTTATAAAGAGCAAAGAAGAAATTTAAACAATGTAAAAGTTTAACAATTTTAAGCATATTCAGTTAACTGACAATGAGATTTATAAATGTCTTCCAAAAACTATGTATTTGTTGTCATATGGAGAATTTAATTTGTTTAATGTTTCAAGTTAAATTGGCCATTCCTTTTCAATTGTATTTCAGTAGGCAGAATTGGATTCTTCAATTGTTGAGCGAAATTAGATGGCATTTTAACAATATAATATCACTTATCACAATAGATTGTTTATTATGCAGTAACATCCCATGCACATAGAAGTGTTGAAAGGTTAGAAATTATAACCCCAAAGCTGTTGTAGAAATTAGCAAATATATACTTACTGAGCAGAGAACTAGAAATATAATATGCTGGGTAGGGTCTCCTTTTGTTCTCAATACAGATTTAGGTCTTTGTGCCATGGATTCCACGAGATTTTGGAAACATTCCTTTGAGTTTCTAGACCATATTGAAACAATTGCATCTTGAAATTTCTGCAGATTTGGTAGCTGCACATTCATGCTTCAAATCTCTGTTTTACCACACATCCCAAAGGTGTTTAACTGGATTCAGATCCATTGACTGGGAAGGCCACTGAAGAATCTGAACTCATAGTCATGTTCATGAAACCAGTTTGAGGTAACTTTTGGAAGTGGCCATTAGAAGACTGGTAAATTGTGACCATTTAGGGATATACTTGATCAGCAACAATACTCAAATAGACTGTGACATTCAAGCAATGACTGATTGATATTAGCTGGCCCAAAGAGTACCAAGAAAACTTTCCCCACACCATTACAACACCAATATCCTGGGATGTTGACACAAGAAACACTGGGTGCACAGATTCATGCTGTTGGTGCAAAATTCTGACCCTACTGTGCTTCAACAGAAATATGAGATTTGTTGATTCTGGCTACATTTTGTCTGTCTTAAGCTGTCTAGTTATGGTGAGCCTACAGCCACTTCAGCCTCAGCTTTCTGATCTTGTTTGACAGAAATCTAACCTAACGTGGTCTTCTGCTGTTGTAGCCCATCCGCCTTACATTTTGATAGTGTGCATTCTGAGATGGTTTTCTGCTCAGCACAGTTTTACAGAGTGGTTGCCTGAGTTGGCATATCCTTTCTGTCAGCTCACACCAATCTGGCCATTCTCCTCTAACTTCTGTCAACAAGGTGATTATGTTTGCAGAACTGCTGTTCACTGGATGTTTCTTGTTTTTCGCTTTTTTCTGAGTGAACTGTAGAGACGTGTGTGTGAAAATGGCAAATGATGTGCAGTTACAGAAATACTCAAATCAGTCCTTCTGGCTCCAACAATCATTCCAAAGTCAAAACCACTGAGATTACATTTTTCCCCATTTTGTATTTGATGTAAACAAAAATGGAAGCTTCTGCCCTATATATGCATAATTCTATACATTGCTGCCACATGATTCCCTTATTATATTGTTACATGGATAAGTAGGTGCTAGGGATGCTTTGATCGATCAGCCACCAGTCAAAATCATCTGATTTTCACTAAAAATAAAAAAATTGATTGGTCAAATGCCAATCACAAAAAAACAATATTTTCAGCCCCTGCTTTTCTAAGCTTCACAGTAATTTAGTTGCAGTGATCCTTTACACAAGGTATTACGGTAGTTGAGCCCACTCATGTCATGAAAGCTTGATTTATCAGTAAAAGAGAGATGATTTTTATATTAACCTTTACATTAAAGAAAGTGGAGCAATAAGCTGAAAAAGTAACCAGGGAAGTTGTCCTGTGCAACTAGACTAATGGCAGGAAAAGTTAGTTTTATGACTTTAGACCTTTTTATTTTGTCCTTTGTTCGCTTGAGTTTGGATAGTGAGCTTATTTCAAATGCAGCAGCTTACACTTTTAATTGGAAAATGAAAAGATAAAGGCAAATTTGAAATTGCTGCTTAGTAAACAATAGGCTTTATTTTAAAAAAAAATTGAACTGTGTTTATTATTTGTTTTGGTAAGAAGCAAGTACTACATAATTAAAATAGTAATCCACATTTTATAATTATACCCCAAGAATTAAAAATGTCTAATTAATACATAGAAGAAAAAAACGCACCTGTATAAATATAGTAAATATATATTTTAACAGCAAAAAGTTGTAGTTCAATTAATGATTTAAAATTATTAAAACATATAAGTGCATGTATATTTACATTTAATCAGCATTTAATTACCAATATCAAATTGTGTAAAAAAAAATATATAGTGAACAGTAGGAGGCGCCACTGACTCCCCAAACCCCAGACAGGGCATTCCTCCCAGGATTTTTAATCCACACAGCTCAACACAATTAAAATTACAGCCAGTATACAGTACACCCTTTAAGTTCTCTCTCCTTCAAGAGCGTAGCCCACTGCCTCCCAACTCTGATTTGTCCTCATGTTGCAGCTGGCTCCTTTTATGTTAGACCTGGGAGCATTTCCAGTGATGTGACATGGCCAGTTGGATGTACTTCCGGGTCATAAGAAATTCCCTGTAGCGTCCTGTATCATCCACCAGGGACCCCTACAGGGCAGCACCTCTGGATTTTAACTCCCATGCAACCCTACAGGTGTCCAAATTGAGACTCTTTATGAGGGACAGTACCACCTATTATAGTGTTGGATGAACTGCTCCCTGTCGTCCTCTTTTACGGATTCCTGTACCATTTGGGCATCACACTCAGGACGGGAATCATAAAGAGTTCTGAGTATTGCTTGCACTTAGTCCATCCTTCCATTATGGCATCACGGCAGGGTAAGAGATCCATCCATATCTGTTCTTTATGCCCCATACATATATATATATATATATATATATATATAGTGCCTGTTTGGGATGCCCCTGTGATGGAAGGACCGGGGAGAGGGCGTATTTCAGGCAGTTCCTCCCCAGAACACAAGAGGGCAAACCCCCTGGCTCACGGCGGGGCCACAGATTTGGAGCTTAGAAGGGGCACCTGGGCAGTTTCTGAGCTCTGGGTTGAAGCACTTCCACCAGACCCAGAAGTGCTGCCGGAAGAAGATCTGAGAGGACCTGGAGCACTTCTGGGTGCCCTATAAAAGGGCTCACCTTACTCCATTCAAAGAGCCAGAGTCAGGAGAAGATAGACAAATCTTGCTAGGAGAGGACTGGAGGTGGCGCAGATAGAGAGAAGGAAGAAGAAGAATGAAGGGACTGAGCATTAGTACTTGTACTTATCTGTATTGAGTTAGGGAGCAAGGGAAAAGTGCTGCCTCATGAGAAATAAACATGTGTTGCCTTGGACCTGTGTCACTGCACCTGTCTGTGTCCAGGTTTAGGGCAGCTGCATGCCCCAGTTTTCCACTATATATAT
>JANRMT010062790.1:60888635-60948222 GCA_026402145.1 Polypterus bichir lapradei | reverse complement strand
TTAGGAGGCAGTCAGAAAGCTCAAAGGTGAGTGAAATATCGCGAGATAAAGGATTGTCACATGGTACATATCTGAACCTTTTCTCCCAACAGGAAAACTGAAGAAAGATAATAGCCGCTATTTCCGGGTTTCAAAATGGCCACCATAATGTCACTTCCGGTGACTCCATTTTTCATCACTTCCACCTGTCACCATGGACATCACTTCCGGTTCCTCCACAATGACGCTGTCACTTCCTGGCAACCAGTTCTTGTTCCCATAATGCATCTGCTATAAAAATGGCATCTTCATTTCCATTTTGTCAGCTGATACTGAATTACAAGTACTTTTGATCACTTTTGCATCCTTTTGTCCGCAGGACAATATACGGGGACGGTCCCCAAAACTTTATCTTTGTGGAGTTTCTTTTCTTTGTTGAATAATTTTCACAATTGACATAGCCGGCAGGATTTTTGCTTTTGAAAATGGCAGAAGAGCAGGACCTCAACACCGTCTTATCGACAATCGTGAGTGAGCTGCACACTCTGAAACTGCAGATGGGTGAAACCCGAACCAAACTGGCAGAATCCCAGGATCGTGCAGAAGCAGCAGTTTGGATGGAGACCGCTCGGTCATTGCCAACTCAACTAACATACCTGACAGAAGATGACGACATCGAAACTTATTTTTTAGTTATTGAACGCACCGCAAAGCGAAACGCATGGCCTAGGTCGGAATGGTCATACCTACTGGCTGCCTGCTTGAAGGGGACTGCGCAGAGGGCTTACTATGACTTAACCGTGGAGCAACTACAACATTCTGAAAAGCGAGGTGCTCAAACGCTACGGCATATTTCCGGAACAGCAGGAAAGAGAATGGAGAGTCTGGAAATTTGACCCAGAAAGGCCACTCAAAACACAGGCGTTTGAGGCATGAAGCAAGGTTTGTTGCTGGCTACAGCCCGACATAAACAGTTCTAATATAATGGCCGAATTGTTAGCCTGTGAGACCTTCATGCATGCCCTCCCTGATGAGATCGCCCAGAAAATCCGGAGACAAAATTATGAAAATATGGACACCTTGATAAAGATCGCAGAGCGTCACTGGTCAGCTTGCAAATCGGGGTGGTCAGAAAGGTTCTCTCGCTGTTTATAACAGGCACGTGGAGCAGCCCCTGAGCCCACCCAACAACCACCCGTGTCTGCTGTCCAAATAAGGGACAGACAATACAGTATGCCACGCTGTTTCAAGTGTGGCAAACTTGGTCATCTGTCCCCGACATGTACCAATGAGCCTATGGACTGCTCACTGATGAAAAGGGAAACGTATTGTGCCACTGTGATTAATCCTTTATCTCTTCCCTATACAGGTGCAGTTATTATAAATGGCCAGAAGGTAAGAGCAATGTTCGATGCCGGGAGTAATATTTCCATTATTGCTTCCCGATTCGTTTTACCACAACAATGGCTTAAAATTAAAACTAGCCTGAAATGTATTCATGGAAACGTCCGGTATTATAAGACTGCCAAATGTGTTGTTATGGTGGATCATGTCATGATAAAAATGACCATGGCAGTATTACCGGATCCTCCATTTCCTGTTATATTGGGGAGAGATTGGAAAGAAATTAGCAGTGGTAAAAACATAACTGTTCCTGAGAGAAGTTTGGGCTTAATAATGGAGAATTCTTCAACTCCGACTGCCTCCACGCCATGTATCACGGTCAATAGGACCACTACAGGTACACAGTATGAGGGAGTCGATGTCCCATCGTCCTCTACGGGAACTAGTACAGTTAACGTGGAGGATGTGGTGGCTGAATCTCTGCCCATTGAGGTTGGAAGAGACCCCATTCATAATTTATCAACACAATTTCTAGTTACCCCTTCTTCATGTAAAAGAGAACAATGGAACAATGATGCCTTAAAATTTGCAAGGAATGCCATATTATCAACCGAAGGGCATACAACCCTAGATCCCATGCCACCGATGCCTTTCTTTGTAATGAAAAATGAATTATTATATCGAGTGACTGAACACGGGTGAAGTGAGAGCAGTGTTGCTAGTACCACGCACTTTTCAGCGACAGGTGTGTGAACTAGCACATGCTCACCTTCTAGGAGCCCATTTAGGCACTGAAAAAACTTTGGAGAGGATAAAACTCCGATTTTATTGGCCAGGAATTAATGAGGAGGTCCAACGATTTTGTGGTTCGTGTTCTGAGTGCCAACTTCGTCAGATTCCTAGGAGGGATCGTGCTCCTCTCGTTCCCTTCCCCTGATAGATGTACACTTTGAACGAGTCGGTATTGACCTCGTAGGCCCGTTAGAACCCTTGTTAAAAGGCTTTAAATATATTTTAGTTCTAGTAGATTATGCCACTCGATTCCCCGAAGCTATTCCCTTGCGCTCAGCTAATTCACAAAACATCGCACGGGAACTGGTAGGGATATTCGTATGTGTTGGGATCCCCAAAGAGGTTTTAAAGGACCAAGGGACTCCTTTCACTTCGGAGATGTTCAGGGAGGTAGCTAAATTACTCAGGATAAAACATCGGTCTGTCACCCCCAAACAGACAGGTTGGTAGAACAATTTAATCAGACTTTAAAACAGCTGTTACATAAGGTAGTTACTGCAGATGGAAGAAACTGGGATCAGTTACTTCCTCTTGTTTTGTTTGCCTATCGGGAAGATCCCCAGGCCTCCACAGGGTTTTCTCCGTTTGAATTATTATATAGAAGACAACCCCATGGGCTATTGGATATCTTACTATATAAAAGCGGTCGGGATTGTCCTTCCGTCCCGTGAGTGGAAAGCGTAGCGGTATTCCGCTTATCACAGACTTACTACTTGCAGCTTGCGGTACGAAGTGACATGATGTGAGCAGAGTTCTGGTGCTCCCATCGTTCCCTTGCTTTTGTGCGCGATGCGCTGGAAAAATAGAAAAAATTATGTCTCTGGAAATAATTAATGTTGATGGAGTACAAATGCCTCACCGCGTAGTAAATATCAGGGGGGTTCAAAACGGCGACCTCAATATAGAAAAAAGTTTAAATTTCATCACAAAAATAACAGAAACTATGAGTATTAAAGTAATACCGCTAAAATGCAATATAACCAAATTAATGAGTTTGTATAAAATATGAAATTGATCTACATATTGAATTTCCTTAAGAAGTGGTCAACTTAAAAGTCAGTCGCCTTAAAAGGAGGGTCAGCCTAGTGTTAAAAGAAGGCTGGGAAGAAGAGGTCCTTCCTACCTCAAATATACTGGAATATATCACACAATTACACAATAGATTAGAAAAAATTAGACCCATTCTAAAAGAAAATTTGGAAAAGGCTCAAGCAGCACAGTCGCGTTATTATAATAGAAACACCACCATTCGGGAATTTGTCCCGGGTGATTGTGTAATGGTACTCGTTCCAACTTCCCATTCCAAATTTTTGGCCCATTGGCAAGGCCCTTACGAAATTAAGGAATGAAAAGGACTTGTTGATTATTTGGTTAACACTAGAATTACCAGAGTCTACGAAAAAACTCATAGATCCTGCCCACCTTAAAACCAATTCTCACCTCTCTGCCAGCGTCCTTTGTCTTCTAAATGTGCCGATTAAGACGAGCAGCAAGCAGCTGGCTATTCCATCCCCCACCGTCACAGAATGTTCACCAAGTTTTCCCAGCTTATGCCTTGTTTGATTATCTGGGAGTGACTCAACTGCTGGAATTTTAGAGTGGAAATAATAGATTGTTATTTGGAACACACGCATTTCATGTTGGTTCCGTTTCTACAGTAATCTGTGTAAACACATTGTTAAAACAGAAACTTTTTCATATTTTAGTAATAAATGTTACAAAATGTAGGCTATCACTCCCTTGAACCCTTGACCAAGACGTCAGACACGAGGTAAAAGTCCAAATAGTTGACTTTTTATTATTAAACAGTGCACAAAGCACCCTACACTCCACAATACTCATTAAATAATACAATAACTAATCAAATAAACAATCCACCACTCCCAGACGTGTTGCCACCCTTTTGCCCAGCTCAGCTCGCCGTCTGGGAGTTCCCACAGTTCATTTATAGTCTCTGACCGGAAGTGTTTCCCATCCTTCAGTCCATGATTCCTTATCACTTCTGGGTCAGATAAAAAGTCCTTTTCTTCACCCCGGAAGTATGTCATTCCTCCTGTCCATGTGACTCGTACGTACTTCCGGGGCGTAGGGCAAATAGTAGTCCCTGGGTCTCCCTGCAGCGACCCCTGGTGGTCCTGATGTTATCCAGCAAGGCTGTACAGGAAATCTCCATAGTCCATGATGCCCTGCTGGAATTTGGGGCATCTCCATATCGCAGGGAGGGCTCCCTGTGGCGGCCTGGGGGTATTGGCCCAGATGAATGGCTGGCCATGGACCACAATATATATGTATGTATATATATATGTATATATATATGTATGTATGTATGTGTGTATATATATGTATATGTATATATATATATATGTATGTGTGTATATATATATATATATATATATATATATATTGTGGTCCCCGGCCGGGGCTGGAGCCCGGCCGGGACGCCCAGGAGGACCGGAGGAGGGCTTGTGCCTCCCCCAGACCGCGAGGGGGCGTCCGTCCTGGTTATGTTGGGGGCCTCGGGTAAAGGGCTTGGAAGCCCAGCCCCAGGTGGCGCCCCAGTGCCTGATTATCCCGGGAGCCCGGCACTTCCGCCACACCAGGAAGTACCGGGGGGAAGACGACCGGGGACACATATTATTCGTAGCTATGGACTGGGTTATCATTTTAATGCAGATGACACTCAACTCTATTTCCATGTCAAAAGTTCAACTTCATCAGAGTTTTCTCAGCTCACAACTTGCCTCAGTGAAATTAAAACCTGGATGGAGCAGAACCCTTTAAAATTAAATTGCAACAAAACTGAACTCCTGCAAATTGGCACTGAAGCGCTATTTAAGAAAATTAGCTCCTTTCCCGTCACTCTTGACGGTGATCTCATCAGACCTTCTGATGTAAGGAATCTTGGTGTCATTTTTGATTCCTCCCTTTCTTATTCCACCCACATAAACCACATTAACAAACTTTCTTACTTTCACCTCCATAATATATCCTGTGTTTGCCCATTCCACTCCTTTTCTAATGCTGAGAAGCTTGTCCATGCTTTTTTCACATCCCGCATCAATTATTGTAACTCGCTGCTGGCAGATGCCCACTTCTAATCTTATATCACAGCTCCAGTTGATTCAAAACTGTGCTGCAAGAGTCCTTACTCGAACCAGCAGCAGTGAGCACCTCACACCCATCCTGCTTTGCCTTCATTGGCTCCCTGTGTCTTACAGGATTGAATATAAAATTCTATTAATAACCTACAAAGCTGTAAATGGCATTGCACCAGACTACATCAGTGACCTTCTAAATCACTATGTTCCTGTTCGCCTACTAAGGTCCTCTGATTCTGGTAATCTTGTTGTGCCTCCCACTAACCTGCACTCTATGGGTGACATGGCCTTCAGCTCCATAGCACCCAGACTTTGGAATGACATCCCAAAATTAATCAGATCAGCTGACTCCATTCATTCTTTTAAAAAACAACTTAAAATGAATCAATTTAGAAAGGCTTTTAACTTAACTTAGCATTCTGCACTTTCTTTCAGTTTACCTCTATGTCCAGGTGCTCAGGATAATTTGTGTGTCTGTTATGTCACAAATTAGTTTATTTGTTAGGTTTTTCTTTTAGTATTGACTTTAGTATTTTACTGTGGTTTATTATCCTTTATTCTATTTAATGTTTTGTTATCTGTTTCATTGTTCTATTCAGGAAAACATTTGTATCCAATGTTACATATACCGTGCTGTTTTTTCTAAGACTCTGTGAAACGCCTTGAGCATGGGAAAGGCGCTATATAAATAAAATGTATTATTATTATTTCTGCACACAGCACTGTAGGGGAGTTGTCAGGGTCTCAAAAATTTCACACCTCCCCCCCCCACCCAGCTTTGTTCACACCAGTGTGAAGTAAGAGACAGTCTACGCTGGGCTTGTCCAGATGCAAGAAGACGCCAGCATTGACATGTGCCAAACCAGTATGATGGTGAAAGTCAGAATCAAACGGCAGTAGTGGCCAACACCTCCTCAGGATTGTGCCATTCCTTGAAAAGATTAACAAGTAGGATTTGTACGGGCTTGTGCTGGCCAAGAATCCTAGCTTTATAGTTCACAGGACTCATGCATTCCTCCACTACCTCAGGACTCAGTCATTTCGCCAGAAACATGTAGGTCATATGGGATCAAAATGAGAACCCGATAGCCCTTTTTAAATTCACAAAGTTTGCTTTTTCTATCATAATTACTGTAAATGTCTGGGCCTCCTGTTCATGTTGCTCATGCTCCAAAGAGATGAATGACACTTTAGAAATATGTTCTTGAAGTGAAGCAAACCAATCAACAAATCTCACCATTGCGAACCATGTTTGTTCTTCCAAGAAGCATCCACTTGCAGAGCCACAGCACCATATGTCACTGCAGTTGTAGACCCGCAGTTGTAGACCCACAGTTACAGACCCGGAAGTGACGTCTCTGTCGTTTTAGGACTGACTTCATAAACTTACTTTTGGAAGGCTTCGGCAGGTCTCGGCAAAGCCCGGAAAGTAACGTTGGGTCAAGGACCTGTTCAGAAATTAAGTGATAAAAACGAGAAGAAAAAAAAGTACATCAGACCAAATAATACGCATCATTGTGAAGTTCAGAGGGTTTCTGCCAGCACGTGGTGTCATACATTAAACTAAACAATACAGATCATTTCTGTGTAATATTAATATTAACATTTACGTTGTGTTTGGGTCCGTGGGAACCATTTAACATGTCGGCAAAACTAAAATCATCAAGATCTGTGTTAATTGAAAATAGTTTTTCGTTTACATTCATGAAACAAAGTATACAATATAATTACAATGTTTGCACCACGTTAGAGTTTAGTAAAACGTTTATAATAAAAGTGATTACTTTTTTTTAAAATGTACTAGGCATGTGTGCAGTATTGTACTAAACTAATTTAGAATAAACATTTAAGCCAATCTAATATTTTTAAACATGTATATGAAGAAAATGGCAATACATATTCTACACTGAATTATGCTGTATATTAATTGCATTATATAGAACTTCTCTAGTTTTTGTCACTTATTATTATAAACGATGGGCCATCAAAAGAAAAAAAATAAAATATTAATAAGAACAACATTTATTTATATAGCACCCTTCCTATGCCCAAAATTCAGAAAGAACAACAGGACCGTTATAACATTGGCTACAAATAATATCTCACTAAATAAAGATAAATACAGGATATACAAAACATTCAAATAGAATAAAAGACAATAATTCAGACTAAAATACAACATAGAAATCTTGAACAAATAGCATAAATTGTGATAAAAATGCAAACCCCGAGTACCTGGACAGATAAAGGAGGTAAACTGAAAGAAGGGGCAGAATGTCAGGTCTGTTTAATGTCTTCCTAAACAAATGAGTTAAAAACAAATGAATGGAGTCAGCTGATGTCATTAATTTAGGGAGGTCAGTCCAAAGTCAGGGCGCTATATAGAGCTGAAGGCTCTGCTGTCACCCACAGAGTGCAGGTTAGTGGGTGCACAGAATGAGAGGACCTTAGTGGGCAGGTCAAGAACAGAATTTGATATTCAATCCTGTAAGACACAGGGAGCAGTGAAGGTGCAGCAGGATGGTTGTGATGTGCTCGCTGTTACCAGGACTGAATATCAAATTCTGTTATTGACCTGCCCACTAAGGTCCTCTCATTCTGTGCCCCACACTAACCTGCACTCTCTGGGTGAGAGCAGGGCCTGCAGTTCAACAGTATATAGCGCCCCTTCTTTCAATTTACCCCCTTTATCTGTCCAGGTACTCAGGGTTTGCATTTTTATCACAATTTATGCTATTTGTTCAAGATTTGTTTGTAGTATTATGTGTTGTATTTTAGTCTGGATTATTGTCTTTTATTCTATTTGAATGTTTTGTATATCCTGTATTTATATTTATTCAGTGAAGATATTATTTGTAGCCAATGTTATAACGGTCCTGTTGTTCTTTCTGAATTCTGGGTAGAGTGCTATATAAATAAATTGTATTCTTATTAGTATTTTTTTTTTTTTTCATTTGATGGCCCATCGTTTATAATAATAAGTGACAAAAGCTAGAGCAGTTCTATATAATGTAATTAATATATAACATAATTCAGTGTAGAATATGTATTGCTGTTTTCTTCACATGCATATTTATAAATATTAGATTGGCTTAAATGTTAATTCTAAATTGGTTTAGAACAATATTGCACACATGCATAGTACATTTTAGAAAACGTAATCACTTTTATTATTAACGTTTTACTAAACTCTAACGTGGTGTAAACATTATAATTATATTGTATACTTAATTTCATGAATGTAAACTAAAAAACTATTTTCAATTAACACAGATCTTGATGATTTTAATTTTGCCAACATGTTAAATGGTTCCTACAGACCCGAACACAACGTAAATATTAATATTAATATTTAACAGAAACGATCCGCATTGTTTAGTTTGATGTGTGACACGATGTGATGGCAGAAACCCTCTGAACTTCACAATGATGCGTATTATTTGGTTTGATGTATGGTTTATCCCTTCTCATTTTTATCGCTTAATTTCTGAATGGTTCCTTGACCCGACATTACTTTCCGGGCATTGCCGAGACCTGCCGAAACCTTCCAAAAGTAACTTAACGAAGTCAGTCCTGAAACGAAGGTGACGCAACTTCAGAGTTTGTAACTGTGGGTCTACAACTGTGGGTCTAGAACTGCGGTGACTTATGGTGCTGTGGCTCTGCAAGCGGATGATATTAGTTCTTCCTGAAAAAGGTCCAACATACCTCATGGCCGCCTGCCAAATAATAGTTCAAATGGCTTCAAATAGACTTAAGTTGATAGATGCCTGAGGAGATTCATGAACAGTAAACAGGAAAAAGGGCAACACGGTGTCACAGGAGGCCAGGTCGTCATGAGCCACCCACTGAATTATCTTTTTTAAATTCTTGTTAAATCATTCAGTTAGGCCATTGCAAGGCTCTCACATAGCTGTTTCATGATGCAGGAAATAAAGCACATTCCCTGGTCAGTTAAAGTCTCATGTGGAATGCCAATACGAGTGAACACCTCTGACAGGGCCTTAGCAACACTCTACACATTAGCCTTCCGCAAAGCAGCCACTTTGCGATACCTCGTTGCATAATCAACCAGCACAAGTATATACTGATAAATATTCGTACTTTTGGGAAGTGGACCAACAATGTCTAATCCAACTCTCCCAAAAGTAATGTCCAAAATAGGTATTCATGAAAGTAGAGCCCTAGTAGGTCTAATGTGTGGAAACAACTTCACAGTCGGGGCAAGATTTACAAAACTGCTCCAGTTCTTTGCCCATATTCAGCCAATTAAAGCATTTCAAAATATCATCTCTTGTCTTTTCCACCCTACAATGACCCCTCAAAACATGGGTGTGAACAGTTTTTAACATTGTCTCTCTGTGCCCGCTCAGGACCACCAATTGCTCAGTCAGTACACTCCCAATATGATCAGAAATCACCCAATACAACAAGCCATTCTTAATTAAAAAGTGCAACGTTTTGAAACAAGGGCCCATGTCAGACCCTCTCTTTCCTCTCTTTGCAAGTGGTAAAGACCCACGGGAATAGGGCATTCCTCCTCCCAACTAAGAAAGGCCATGGTGAAAAGTCCAATACTGCAGTCCAAACTTTAAAGTTCTTTCCCTTATATTTCAGTGGGAGTAGTGCAGTCTCGCACTCCTTAACATCTCTGTGAACACAGCGAATGTTTACACAATCAATGCTTGTGCAGGGTATCTGCTGGAGCACATCACGTCAGGTGACACAGAAATCACTGCCCTAGTCCAACAGGGCCGGGCCCTAATGTCCGGCTAAGCCAACAGAGACCTTAAAGTTATCCTTTTCCAATAACTTGGCCTGAGAGCAGCAGACAGCCAAGCCACTCTCCAGGGACAGAGCTGATGGGAGGCAACACTCCCAAGCAAGATGTCCAGGCTTGGTCACAGCAAAACCATCTGTGGTTGGTGTCAGCTGCAGAATGTCGCTGGCATCTTCTGTGTGGGACATTGGTCAGAGGGTCCTCCCCAGCAGCATGGGAATGTGCTGGTTGTACAGAAGTTGGAGCCAGACTAGTGTAGTCCCTCTGCCGCCACATGGCTTGTGCCCCTTCCAATCTGTAAGTCAGATCCAACAGAGTTGGAGCGTAGTGAGGGAGTTGTTTAGGTCTCAAAAATCTCACAATATATATATATATATATATATTTTGATGCTGGCATGCCCTCAGCGGTGATCAACAAGCCCCTAACTGCACTGTGCACTGACACTAGATTAAAACTTTTGGGAACTGATTATCTGAAGTAGGCTCTAGTCACTATAGTGTTTATGGTACCAGGTCAGTGCAAATTTTGTGACATGGTGTGTTATACTGCTATATTTATCTATTTGAACAAAATTAGACAGTAGAAATAAAGGGATATATATGATCATTGGCAGTAGTTAGAAATGTTGTTGCATTCATTTAATACTCCAAATTAGACAGCCTTGGGTGTTCCAAAAAACATTCCTCATACCATTATTACATTACCATCACCAGACTGTACCATTGACACAAAGCCATTGCAGCATATTCTGACCCTAGACTTTACTTGTTCAAGCAGAAACCCAGATTTGCTAGAACAGGCAACCTTTTTCCAAATTTCAATTGTGCAGCCTCATTCTCTTGCTCTTATCTTTCAGCCTTGTCTTCTACTGTTGTCTGTCATTAACTTTAAGTTTATACATGTTATACATTTTAAGATGACCATTTGTATGCCACTGTTGTAAAGAGCTGTTATTTCAGTATTTGTGACTTTTCTGTTAGCTTCAAAGAGTCTGATCAATCCCTTCTGATCTTCCTCATTAACACAGTGTTTTGGTGAACAGAACTGCCACTCAGTGATTGATTTTTGTTTATCACACAATTCTCTTTTCCCCCTAGAGACTTTAGTTCATAAAAATCTTTGGCAGACAGCTGTTTCTGAGGTGCTGGAACAATCTCATCTGCCTCCAAAAAAAATAAAATGGTCTGACTCCCAAAGGTCATGTGTCGTGCCAATTCTAATGTTCAGTGAAACAACTGCTAGACATTTTGATGTCCGCTTTGCAGCTGCACAATTGGCAGTTTGAAGGAATAGGCTGCTTGCATTAACATTTAACTAAAGTGGCCACTTAGTATATGTTGTCAATATAAATGTAAATTTGGATCTATACAATGCAGTTACATTTAAAAAAATAGGACTGAAGATATCCTTAATGCTGATTTAAACTTATCTTAATGCAATAACAGATGTTTGCAGTTCAGATTTTAACAAGGAATACTTTTCTAATTTAAAATATCATAAAAATGATAGGTACATTATGGCTATCTTGAAAAGTTTATCTACGAGTAATTTTGACTAGTCACAAATATACTGCAGTTGTCTGAAATTCAAATTCTAACTAGGCATAATTACTTTTTTAGATATATAAAATCAGAAATGCAGTTTTGACCAGTGTCATACATGTGCGCTTGAGGAAGAGTTTAAGGGTTTCAGTGATTTCAATTTTCCACCGAGACATGAGGTGGCACTGTCTAATGATCTCTCTTCTCCCTTCACTGCATAAAGAAAGACTGACACCTTTCCATCAATGACGTCACTTCCAGGATCTGACCACCTGGGCCCACCTCTTCCTCCCAGAATCTTTATTAAAAAGGAGAACCACCAATTTGGGCAGTCTGCCTGATTGAAAAGTCAACAACTCGTTAGCATTTTACCGCACATTTTATTTTCATTTTTTTTCAATTGTTTAATGGATGGGGTTAGCCGCAAAGTGCCTCAAAACTCTTTAATCTTCCTGTCTTTTTCTTACACCAGTCAGGATAAGGCATTAAATGTTAAAATGACTTGTTATGGGAGACTAGAATTTGAAACTAGGCTAATGGTGTAGATAGGCAGTTCACACAGGATTGCACTGTTAAAAGTATTGTAACTTCTGTCAGGATTTAGGTTGTCATGGGAGATAATTGATCCATGTGAGCAGCCAGAGTGTTTCATGAAAGAAAGGGTTAATTTTCCCCATTGGAAAGGTCAGTGTTGAAAAGGGATTAAGTGGGACTTTTGAAACAGAAAATCTGTCCATTTGTTGTTTGTTGCTGTTATTTTACGTTATGTTATGTTACATTACGTTGTGTTATTTTATGTTATAGGGTCTTAAAGGGATAAAACCTATCCCAGACACAAGGCAGGAGACAACCCTGAATAGTATGTGGATCCATCTTAATGTGCACTCATTTACACTGCTGCACTCACTAACTTGACCAATTTAATGTCACTAGTCAAGCTAGCATACACATCTATGTATTTCCTTCTGGGAGAGTAAAAGTCTGTCAACCTACGTGGCTTTAGAAACTTGGAGTACACCAAG
Organism: Polypterus bichir lapradei; assembly: GCA_026402145.1. Lineage (NCBI taxonomy): Eukaryota > Metazoa > Chordata > Cladistia > Polypteriformes > Polypteridae > Polypterus > Polypterus bichir. Next base: position 60,935,665 of record JANRMT010062790.1, on the reverse strand, counting down.
AAAAGATCCATGTAAAAATAAGAAGCATGAGTCAACTCCACACAAATAGTGAACTGGTATCTGATCTATAAAACTTGTATATACCCAAAAAGAGGACAGAAATTTGTATATTGCATACTGTCCATGCACAAGTTTGGATTTATTAAAGAAAACTGGATGGGAGAACTTCTGTATATTTATGGCAATTTTGACATTTCTGTACATAGTATTTCCATGATAATGAGAAATGATGACATCCTTGATATAGTAGGGAAATGCAGCAAAGCCAGCTGACAACTCACGCATAATAATTCATATCACTGAGTCATTATCAATAAAATATACTTTGATGTGACAAACATATTAAAGTTTAAATGATATGCTGTGATGTACATGGATTTTTTGATAATGAGATGTGATCTGTTTCAGACTCCCAGGTTCTATTCCTTTGGAACTTTGTGCTGAATTGGCTGCAGCTTTAGAAACATATGCTGTATGAAATCAGGCTCTGCCTGCTCATATTCAGGCTTTAACAATGGTTGACTTTCTAATGACAGGCACCTATCAGCAGGAACTGGCCAACAGTTCAGGAATATGACTGCCAAATTTCAGCCCCATCATGCCCACTGTGCTGGAACCCATAAACAACTGATGTGCAGCTACATTCAGTTTCCATATTATGTGAGTGTATAGACCAAAATTAAAAAAGATAATTTCCAGCAGTGTCCATTTTGTCTTATGTAACCAGAACAATTGTCTGCAAATATATTGAAATCAGAGTGCCTAGCAAGAATTAAGCTGCATTTGTCAACTGTAAGCAATTATTTTCCGTAAAAGTAATAGTCATCTGTGATGCCACAATGAGACTGCATGATGAGTGCACCATTTAAATGCAGGGAGCAATGTCTGGATGCATCAGGTGGGAGGCTACTCTGTCTGCCAATGAAAGTCTGCAGCATTACGATTTCCATATATGGTTCTTTCAAGGTGGGGTTTGAGGCACATTCACATACATACATTTAAATGATGATTGTAATTTATAAGGGGTAAATTTCGTACAAATATCTATTTGCTATATTTTATAAATCTGATTTACTTTCATGCTCAAATCCACAAAAGGTGTTATAAATGAGATATCATGTCTGGGATTTACATATAGTCTCCTGGGACCTCGTAATAAACTTGTTTACACTGTAAATTTCAACCATCTGTAAGTCCTATGGAGACTTTTTGGTATTGGCACTTTAGCGACTCTAGGCTGCAAATGAACAGAAAATCTTACTGCATTGCACATTTTTTTTTGTTCTTTATTTCACCTTATACAATTTCTTGTATTAGGAATTTGTTAGTTTTTTCATACCCCTTGGCGTCAGAGCACAGGGTCAGCCATTGTACATCACCGCTGGAGCAATTGAAGGTTAAGGGCCTTGCTCAAGGGCCCAGCAGAGCAGGATCTCTTTTGGCAGTGATGGGGATTTAAACCAGCAACCTTCAGGGTACCAGCACAGATCCTTAGCCTCAGAGCCACCACTCCACAGCATTCTGATGTTCTTAGACTAATTGTACAAGTTAACTGACATATACTCTGAAATATGACAGCATTGGTAACAATGCCTAATGCATACACTTAATGCTAATTGCCTTGTGTATTTTGCTTATAAAAAGGGAGTGCTGTGTGCTGTACATAACTGGCAATGGTAGCATTAGCTCTTTTGGACACAATAAAACAAAGCTGAAGAATCCAACATAATAGACTATGTGTTTTTATTGCATTATTAAACAAAATAAATGTCATTTATGACTTATCATTAGCATAAATTGAAATGGCTCTGGTGGAATTATTGTCATTACAGTAAAAGTTAATTGCATTAAGACAAGCAATTCCTATGTTGCGCAAGAATCTTATCAGTTAGTTGCACAGTTCCTCCCTTAGGAGCAGAAGTGAATGAGAAGCAAGCAGGCAGAATGATTGGATGGGTGTAATGTATTTGTTCTATTAGATAAACTACAGCAAGAAATGAATATTGCAGTTTCACAAAAAGTGTAAAAAGTAAAATTAGATTAAATAGCATGGGAAATCATGTAGATTCCTTTATTCAGTTATTTCAAAAATAAAATAATGATATAAGATACATAACAATAAAGAGATATATTAATATCACACTATATATATTAATATGACCAACATATGTCCTTTAATGTTAAATGTACTTAATTGTTTTATTAACCTCTTTTCAGTATATTTCAATATTTTTTCATTTTTTGAGGGAACAGATTATTGTGAAACCCAATTACTGCAATCCAGTGGTTCTCAACCTGTGGGGCAGGCTCCCCTAGGGGGGCGCGAAGATGTGAAAAAAAGAAAACAAGAATCAAAAATATGAAAAAAAATCTATTGAAACCAAAACAAATTAACTTAAACTACATTCTGATACTAGAACAATAAATATAGAGTTAGATAAATGTCGATAAAAGTTAAGTAGGTATAATAAAATATGCATCTACATTTCAAAAAAATGTTGGGGTGGGGGGAGCACAATTAAAACTGTTATGAAAACTCAGGTCGCAAATACTTAAAGGTTGAGAAACGCTGCTGTAATCCAATTCAGGGTCACTGGGGCCTAAGGCCTATACTGCAGCATAGGATGCATGGCAGTGACCATTACCAGACAGAGCAGCAGTACATCATAGGGCCCACTCACACACACACCCACACGCACACACACACACACACACCCACCCACACCCTGACGTGAGAGGAAAATCCATGCTTATATGGGCAGAATATAACATTTCAATTGTATTCAACAATTTTTAGTAATTTTTCTATTAATATTTATTTAAAAAGAAATTATTACAGGATTGAAGAGAACATCAGTTAGTTATTGTCTAACTCACTTAGTTCTGAACAGGGTCACAGGGGTCTGCTGGCACCTATTCCAGCTAGTGTAGGACACAAGGCAGGGACAAACCCTGGATAGTCCATAAAAGGGTGAACACACCTACACACATACCCCAACCACACACTAGGGCCAATTTAAGATTGTTAGTTAACCTAACTTTCATGTCTTTGGACTGGGGAAGCTGGAGCACCTGGAGAAAACCCATGCAGACATGTGTAAAACGTGCAGATCTCCATGTAGGGAGGAGCCTGGACACGAACTCTGGTCTCCTTAGGGCAAGGCAGCAGCACTACCACTGTGCCACCTAAAGGTACATATTTCTTGTTTTCATTTGAAATTTTGGGATTGATTGCAGTCATCAATTCTTTACTCTCTAGGTCCTCTACTTAGTCCAGGTCGGGTTACATTAAGTGTAGCCAAGACTTGCTCTTATCTTTATTAAGCACACTTTTACTTAATTAAACATACATTTTTTATATCGTTACAGAAAGACACAATTATATTTACCTTTTATAGCAATTTTAACAAATTTGGTTACATCTAAAATCTAGAGATTTTGTTGCCTTATTTATTTTTGAAATGTCATTGTCATTTAAGCAGTGCGAATGAAAAGACAAAACCAAGATAAAGTTTTGGGCCCCCCTCAGGCAAACACTGTATTATTGATCCAAAATACCAAACATGATATTGATGTTTGATTAGAGAAACATCTACATAAACGCTAGTCTACAGTAATGCTGAAGGTAAGATGGCAGTGGAGTCGGTTAAGGGCTGTGTAAGAGATGGGCTCAGGGGACCAGAACCTGAAAGTAATGTCAATCTTCTTTCAATCACCAACTTCCTTCCATTGGCAACTTTCAACTTGGGATGGAATTCCTATTATACAAGCTCTAAAGTTGACTCCCAAACACCTATGTGTAACAGCAGTTACCTGCTAGTGATTTCATAGGTGAAAGTGTTATTGAAATATTTGCTTTTGCTTGGCATTTATTGTCACTGTCCTTTCATTTTCAGTTGTCATTACTTAAATACAAGCCTAATGTAAAAGTGAAATGAAAATAAAATAAAAAATAGATTCCTGCTTATTAAAATCTAGGGAGAAAATACAAATTTCACATTGAATTAACTTTCTGCCCACAAATTGAGAACATAAAAAAGTTAATGAACAACCTTATGAGTTACAATATAAACAGAATGTTTTTCTCTAATGGTGTCAGTAAAGAGTAGACATAGGTACAAATGACAGGACTTCATTGTCATTTCTGCTTCTGTGGTTATTAGTAAGCCTGTGATTAAAAAAAATGAATAAATCAGCCAAATCCTAAAAGGAGACATCAGTATAGCTTAGTCATACTTGCTAAATCCCTGTAAAAAGTAGATTACATCTATTGTGGGTTTTTTGATTGAAACAATAAAGGTTAAATCTTGCAAATAGTGGCATATTTAATTAAGACTGGAGTCCAGTTAACATGAAGAATTGGTTGGAACATAAACCTGTACGCACTGTGCCTCTGCATAGACACAGTTTGGTAGTTAAGTTTTAATCTGCCATTTTGTATAGAGCACATTATAGTAATCATCATTTCAAAGTTCTTAATAAAACAATTAAAATTAGCTCAAGAGAATAGAACAATGCTTGAAACATCTACCCAGTTTGAAATATCTATATTCAAATTGGGCAGTATTTTATATAAGATTAATTTTAGTATCATTTTAAATATAAAAAAGTCACAGTAAGCAGAACATTGTAGTTTTAAAATTTTTAATTTCATGTAAATGGAAGTTTGGTGATGGGGTCAAAATTCTCTGTGGCGTTAAGTTCAAATCCTGTTTCTACGATGTTCAAAACACTGGGAAAAGTTGATTTTAATGTAAAAAAATCAAATTCATCAGAAAATGATGCTGTTGAAAATTTTTTTTTGGTGAGTGTGTGTTGTGTAGAGCTGCTAGGCAAGTACATTCCAGCAAAGACAGAACAATTTAGAGCAGGTGGTTTTCAAAATAATTATTCTGAACTTTGAGACATATGTACAATGATAACTTCTGAAAAAAATTGACCAGTCGTTTTCAAACAGGTTGTATCATGTTTGCATTGTTACAGGCTCCAGGCTTATTATTTTTTGTTCCAGTAATTATCCCTGTATTCTTGAAAAATAGTTTGAGCTACTGTATGTCCAACAATAACTACTGTAGAAATGTATTGATTTAACCAAGGTTTTGGAACTCTGCTCCAGTTAGTTGTGGGACCAGGCCTATTGATTTTCAAAGTATTTGCACAAATAGTTTTTGAGATACATCATATATTTAAGTATACAATACATGTACTCATGTACGGATTCTCACACACACTCAGAAAAATTTGCAACTGAAGATAGCTGACAGGATGTTTTCCCTACCAGAGCAAATGCTTAATGATGAAGAGAAAGAGATGAACGACTAAGCAAACAGAAGACCTTGATCTGTAATGGTCTATGTGAAGGGAGGCATTAAGCCACCTCTGTACCAGTCTATCTATCTGTGCAGCTTGTATACTTGATTTGACTCAATGTGTTTAGTTTCAAATTAAATACCATTTACATTTTCCACTACATTCAATTTCCTGGTCACTTTACTGTCCATTTATTGATATACATAATAAATATTATATAATTTAATGTATTTGACTGTACATTATTGTACAGTACAATCAGTTGTGTTAAGGGAATGATTTCCCACAGCATCAATAAAGTGAAATTTGCATGGAAGTACTGTGTAGAGCATTCTATACTTGTTTCTTTTTCCAGGATTACTGTCTATAGAACTGCAACCCAGCCACAGAGGATGCACAAACCAGTGTGTTTCTTCGTGCCAGTCCCAAGCCTGGATAAATGGGGAGGGTTACGTCAGGAAGGGCATCCGGTGTAAACTTTTGCCAAATCCATATGTGGACAGATGATCGGCTGTGGCAACCCCTAACAGGAGCAGCCGAAAGAAGAAGACTGTCTATAGAACTGCAATGTCATTTTTGTTCCAGATGAGGGCGATGTTGTTTTAGGAAAGCATATCACTCCCTAAGTCTTCAGATCACTTTTAAAACAGAAAATAAAACAAAGAATTGTTTTTAAAAACAAACGTTTTATGGTTTCATTCCTGATGTTTTGTTCATTACAAATTTCAGCATATTGGAACATTAGCTGAAGACACTGCCTGTGTTAATTCTAAGGAAGTCATTTATATGCATAAGGATTTCAACAAAAAATTGTGATATAATGCATATGCAACGCACTTTAGGACTGTGTTCTTCATGACAAGCATTTTATAAGAATAAGATCTATAAGGATACAGAGTAAATTGAAAGCAGAGTTCAAAACAGATTTGTTTTATACAGTATATATACTGTGGGTTCAGAAAGTATTCAGACCCCTTTCCTTTCAGTACATTCAGTTATTGTGTTGTAGAGTTAATTTTAAATGGATAAATTAGCCATTTTGCTTATTACTTTATACTCAATAACCTCTAATGGCAAACTGAAAACATTTTCAAAAATCAAAAACTGAAATCCCTCATTCATTTAAGTATTTAGACCCCTAATTCAGTACTTTGTAGAAGACCGTCTTCTTGGGTAAGGCTCTACTATGTTTCCACAGCTGGATATTGGCAGTCTATCTCATTCTTCTTGGCAGATCTTCTCAAGCTCCATTTGATTGCTTGGGAAGCGTCTCTAAAATGCCATCTTCAGGTTTCTACACAGATTCTCATTGGGGTTTAAGTCTGGGCTTTGGCTGGGACACTCAAGGACAGTCAGAGACTTGTTCCGAAGCCACTTCAGTGTTGTCTTAGCAGTATGCTTTGGGTCATAGTTGTGCTGAAGGGTAAACTGTCACCCCAGTCTAAGGTTGCAAGTACTCTGGAGCAGGTTTTCTTCAAGGACCTCTGTGTATTTGGTTGCATTCATCATTCCCTCAGTTCTGACTGGTCTCACCATCCATGTCACAGAGATGCACCCCCAGTGCATAATGCTTCCACCGCCATGGTTCACCATAGGTATTGCTTTAGGCAGGTGATGAGCAGTGTCTGGTCTTTGCCAGACATAATGCTTGAAGTTCTTACCAAAGGGCTGTAGTTTTATCTAATCAGACTAGAGAATCTTTTCCCTCAAGCTCTCAAAATCTTTTAAATGCCAACTCCAAACGGGCTGGCCAATCTACCATAAAAGCCTGATTGATGAACTGCTGCTGAGGTGGTCATCGTTCCGATAGTTTCTCCCATCCTAGCTTCTGAATATAAGGAGGGAATTTTTTAGCTCCCTGACCAAGGCCCTTCTTGTCAGGTTACTCAGTTTGGACCAAATGGCCAACACTAGGAAGAATCTTAGTACTCCCAAGTTCATCCATCTCTCTTATTTAGGCCACTATGCTCTTGAGGAAACTCAGATCTTTAGAAATGTCTTATACCCTGGTCTTACCACAGTTGTCAGGCATGCATACAAGCACGTGGGGGCCATACAGACTACTGAGTACGATATGGAGTTGCTGCAATGAAATTTTGGCAAAGTGGACTAGCCTGCCGCATCATTTTTTCACTTTGATTTTGGGGTGTCTTTGAATTCAGCCCTCTGTAGGTTGCTAATTTTCATTTCCATCAAACAATGTGGCATCCTTTCGTTCCTAACACATTACCCAGTCCATATCAGAATAGATTTCCAGCAGGATTTTTTTCCCATTGAGATCTGATGTGTTTTCAAAGTGTTCCTTTAATTTTTTGAGCAGTTTACATACAGTACAGATTGTCTATAAAATATTTAGTGCCTTAACCAATTCTTTAGTTTTACTGATTAAAAAATTTGACCCAGAATTTTTTAATATTTGATATTTTAATTTGAAAGCACTGAAACTCAACAATTTTTTTTTTCTGTGTGTGACCCCATTTAATGTTAGAAAACAATTGTAAGAAGAAGAAAAAAATGAACGTTTTCATAAATATTTAATCCCCACGCATTAATATCATGAAGAGCCTCCTTTGACAACAGTGACAGTTTTAAGCCTTTTCAGCTAAGTATACAATCTCTTTTGACCACCATTTAATGTACACAGAGCTAGCTTACTCAGTTCCAGTTCCCATTCTTGGTTGTTGTTTGTGTGGAGTCTCTACTGTATATTTTCCTCTCACATCCCAAAAGATGTGTAGCTTAGGTGAACTAGTGGTTCCAAATTTGCCCTGTTTGAATGTGAGTGTGAATTTATGTGTGTGTTTCTGGGCCCTGTGACCGATTGGTGCCCTGTCCAGGAATGTTTCTTGCCTTACACTTGATGCTGCTGGGAATGTTTCTGCTGCCCCCCATTTCTTTGGGGTCTAGGAAATTTGGAGGCCAAGTCATTGCACTTTGCACCTTCAACTCTGTCATGTTCTCAAACCATTTCTGATCTATTTTGGCAGTGTGGCAGGGGCGCATGATCCTGCTGAAAGAGGCCATTGCCAGCAGTAAATACTGTCGCAATAATGCAGTGTACAGTATGTGGTGTGAAACAATCATTAGGTAAGTGGTATGTGTCAAAGTAACAGCCACATAAATATCAGGACCCAAGGTTTCCCAACAGAATATTGCCCAGAGCATCACACTGCCTCCACTGGCTTGCCTTCTTCTCATATTGCATCCTTTTACCACCTCTTAAACTGGCCATCTACATGATCTAAAAGAAAAAAGGGCTTATTCAGACCAGGCCAACCTTTTCCATTGCTCCGTGGTCCAGTTCAGATGCTCACATGGCCATTATAGACACTTTTGACAGTAGACAGGGGCAACATGGCCACACTGACTGGCCTGCAACTCTGCAGTCCCATATGCAGCAAGCTGCAAGGCATTGTGTGTTCTGACACCTTTCTATTATGGCCCACAGTAAGGTTGTCAGCAATTTGTGCTACACTAGCTTTTCTGTAGAATCAGACCAAATTGTCTAGTTTTTGCTCCCTAAGTGCGTGAATGAGCCTTGGGCACCCATTACCTTGTCACTGGTTCACTGGTTGTCCTTTCTTGGTCCACTTTTCATATGTAATAACCCATGCATACCAGGAACACCCCAAAAGAGCTGCCATTTTAGAGATGCTCTGACCCAGTCATCTAGCCATCACAATTTGTCGAACTGTCTTTTCATTTGCTGCCTAATACATCTCAGCCATTGACATGTACCATTGTAAGGAGATAATTAATGTTATTCACTCCACCTGTCAGTAGTTTTAATGGTGTGGGTGGTTGGTGAATATAAATATATGAAAAGTCTTCACTCTATTACCTCCGCCATATCAATTTTAAGCTTTTTGTTGATGCTGAAGTCAAGACAAAACATGTTATACAAGGGCCACACTTAAGCAATCTGCAAACAGAAATGAAACCAAACAACCCAAAAAATACAAAAACAGGTGATTTTATTACAATAATAAACCACATAAGGGAGGGTTGAAAATAAGAAGTAAATAATACAAAATAACAGGGAAAAACATAGGTGTATGGGCCTGACTAGCAACAGGCCTTAAACTCAGACTATTAGGTGTGGTATCTGGATGCCTTACCCACAGAAAAAATGCAAATTTCACATTGAATTTACCCTCAAACTGAGAACACGAAAAGGACAGTTAAGAATTTTTTAAATAGTGTCAGTCACAGGCGCAAATGACAGGAGCCGTGACTTTGTTGTCCTTTCTGCTTCTGTGATCATTAACAAACTCCCACGTCTTTCTCATCACCTCCAGGTCCTCTCCCTCCCACTAGTTAAGCTGCTGCCAACATCTGTCTTCACAACTTCAAGCTGTTATGAACTGAGACACTTTCCTAATTTTTTTTTTTGTTAAACTTCTTTTTTCTGATACCCTGTTGTGTCTTTTTGGAGGCTTTAAATATTAGGGAACGTTGATACATTGGTGTCTTACATTCATAATTTAGCTTGTGATAAGTAGAATTTAATTATTTATTTTTTTTCTTTTTACTGCCATGTCACCATTTTTCTTTCTTTCTTTCTTTCTTTCTTTCTTTCTTTCTTTCTTTCTTTCTTTCTTTCTTTCTTTCTTTCTTTCTTTCTTTCTTGAGGCTCCAACAGTGGCTTTGTTGTCAGAATGTGGTTCACCAATGACCAGCACCAGAAGACATAATGTGCCACTTTACTGATGCTATGCTTTATAAATCCTCATCACTTTACCTACGGTATCCAAGATTATGCATTTAAACTTAAAACTTGCACAGTTCCAGTAGTAAAAATCAACTTCCGACAATTCTCCTTTTGACAACATTCACAGGTTAGCATTTATGTTGTTTTAATAGTTTTTCTGACTTTTGAACTTGACCCTGGCATCAGTTTGCTGAGCATATGTGTGTCTGCTAGTCCGAGTTCTCCTGCCCTAGTGAGCTGCCATATTCCCTCTCACCAGTAGACCACAAGCTAAACTAAGTTATGACCAGAAGGAACATTTAAGCCCACAACTTCTGGGCTTGCCTCCTAGATCACTTCTGGTATTAGGAATTCCCTCTGTAATCTCTGGGGTGATCCTTTTAGCTCCCACTAACTGTCCAAGGCGATCCTTTGGCCATAAATCCCAATTTAACCAATGTAAAGTTTCAGGCAACCTTAAAAAGTCCCATACTTAAACACTATACATCAGCAAGCCATGCATAGCTTGATGTGCCTCCTTGCTGCCCCTACTAGAAATTGGAAAAGTTTGCTACTATGCCCTCCCTTTCTGACTGACTTTGTCAAAAAATCTCTGCCTCTGAAAGTATTACCTGCTTCTTCACTGTTTAGCAGATAATCAGCCAGGGCAGCCAAACCCTACATCAACTGGCTTGTGGTGGAATGTTTCATAACTCTCAAAGAGATGCATGTCTAGGGAACATCACAGCCCACCTCCTCACCTGAATGGTGTAAGATTTTATAGACTTTTTCACCTTTAGTAAACATCATCTTATAACCAACAATAAAATGCATGATTCATTCTTGGCTCAAAATAATATTAATAAAAAAAAAATAATAAAACACTTCCAGTGCCTTGTTTGCATTTATAGTACTATAACATGTCTGCAAGTCACTGTATTCTGGACAAGTACAGCAGCACTTATACATGTGTGACCTTGTCTAAAAGGAACAGTGTCACAGCATTTCCTTGTTGTGCACACTTGCTGTCTTCAACTAATATATATATATACATGTATATTGTGGTCCCCGGTCGGGTCTGGAGCCCGGCCGGGACGCCCATGAGGACCAGAGGAGGGCTTGTGCCTCCTCCAGACCACGAGGGGGCGTCCGTCCTGGTTATGTTGGGGGCCTCGGGTAAAGGGCTTGGAAGCCCAGCCCTGTAGAGACCCGTGGCCACCGCCAGGCGGCGCCCCAGTGCCTGATTATCCCGGGAGCCTGGCACTTCCGCCACATCAGGAAGTGCCAGGGGGAAGACGACAGGGGACACCCTGATGGCTTCCGGGTGCGCAGCCGGCACTTCCGCCACACGGGGGTGTGTCCGCGGGAGATGGCCGGGAAGCAGCTGGAGCCCATCCGGGTTCCTATAAAAGGGGCCGCCTCCCTCCAGTCATGGGCGAGAGTCGGGAGGAAGCGGACAGAGCTGGAGAGAGGACAGGAGGCGGCCAAGAGAAAGGCAGTGGAACTGTGTGGCCTGGACTTTGGGGGATCGGTGCTGGAGGCACTGGGGTTGTGAGTGCACGATAAAGACTTGTAAATAGAATTGTAAATAAACAGTGTCTGGTGGAGCCAACGATGTCCGTCTGTCTGTGTCCAGGCCAGCGTTCACAATATATAAAAGTCAATGTATGTGTGTGTGTATGTATGTTCCAGCATCACTTCCGAACGGCTGGAGCGATTTTCATGAAACAACAACAACAACAACAACAACATTTATTTATATAGCACATATTCATACAAACAGTAGCTCAAAGTGCTTTACATAATAAAGAATAGAAAAATAAACACAATATGAAAACAAAATAAATCAGCATTAATTAACATCGAATAAGAGTAAGGTCCAATGGCCAGGGGGGACAGAAAAAACAAAATAAAAACTCCAGACGGCTGGAGAAAAAAAAATAAAATCTGTAGGGATTCCAGACCATGAGACCGCCCAGTCCCCTCTGGGCATTCTACCTAACATAAATGAAACAGTCCTCTTTGGATTTAGGGTTCTCACGGAAAGGCTTGATGATGATGGTCACGTAGAATTCTGCCTTTTAGTCCATCCATCATTGTTGGAGCATCATGAAGCTTTGAGTAGGTGGAGGTGGCGCAGGCCACCACCACAAAGAAACCGGAAAAAGAAACAGAGAAGAGAGTAGGGGTCAGTACGGGTTGTAGAGCTACCCTGAATAGTTATTATGAGGAAATTGAACATATAGAGTATCAGGATTAAGTTAAATTAAGTTAAATTGAAGTTATAGAAAGGCCATGTTAAAGTAATGTGTTTTCAGCAGTGTTTTAAAGTGCTCCACCGTATCAGCCTGACGAATTCCTATTGGCAGGCTATTCCAGACTTTAGGTGCATAGCAGCAGAAGGCCGCCTCACCACTTCTTTTAAGTTTTGTTCTTGGAATTCTAAGGAGACACTCATTTGAGGATCTGAGGTTACGATTTGGAATATAAGGTGTCAGACACTCCGATATATAAGAAGGGGCGAGATTATTTAAGGCTTTATAAACCATAAGCAGAATTTTAAAGTCAATCCTGAATGACACAGGTAACCAGTGTAGTGACATCAGAACTGGAGAAATGTGTTCGGATTTTCTTTTCCTAGTTAGGATTCTAGCAGCTGCATTCTGCACTAGTTGCAAACGATTTATGTCTTTCTTGGGTAGTCCTGAGAGTAGTGCGTTACAGTAATCTAGTCGACTGAAAACAAACGCGTGAACTAATTTCTCAGCATCTTTCAGTGATATAAGAGGTCTAACTTTACTTATGTTTCTTAAGTGAAAAAATGCTGTCCTAGTGATCTGATTAATATGCGATTTAAAATTCAGATTACAGTCAACAATTACCCCTAAGCTTTTTACCTCCGTCTTGACTTTTAATCCTAATGTATCCAGTTTATTTCTAATAGCCTCATTGTATCCATTATTGCCAATCACTAAGATTTCAGTTTTCTCTTTATTTAACTTGAGAAAGTTACTATTCATCCATTCTGAGATACAAGTCAGACATTGTGTTAGTGAGTCAATAGAATCGGGGTCATCAGGTGCTACTGATAAATACAGCTGTGTGTCATCAGCATAGCTGTGGTAGCTCACGTTGTGCCCTAAGATAATCTGACCTAACGTCTTTTTCATTGGTCGACTAAAAATACTGTAGGGTGAAATTAACCCTAACCCACCCCCTTCTGGATATATTTTTCTCAAACAATTAAAACAAAAACACTTTTTTTTCCTCCCGGGCAACACTGGGTATTTCAGCTAGTCAGGAAACAAAATTTGGTCTCCTGTAAATGTCCTTCATCTTTGAGTACTCTCTACACAAAAATTTACAGATAAATAGTTGCATCACCTTCTAGCAGCACCTTTGCAGTATATTTAGAAAGTATCTCAACCCCTTCACTTTTTGTACTTTTTTGTTGTGTTAAAAATCTGTTAAAATATTTTTCCCTCACCAAATCAAAACTTAGTACCCTAGAATGGCAAAGCTAAAACAGAATTTGAAACATTTTAAAAATAAAAAAAATGAGAGTATTTAGACTCTTTGCTATGACAATTCAAATTTGGCTCAGGTGCATCCCATTGTACTGATATTTCTATGTCTTGTTTGGAGTCCACTTGAAGCCTATGCAATTGATTGAACAGGATTAGGAAAGGCACACACTTGTCCATTTAATGTCTCACAGTTGACAATATTTACTGTATCAGAGCAAAAACAAAGCCATGAGGTTGATGGAACTGCCTGCAGATATTAGAGGCAGAATTGTGTCAAGGATGAAAGCTACAAAGCTACAGCTACAAATAATTTCTGCAGACAGTGACCTCCATAATACTTAAATGGAAGAAGCTTGGAATAACCACAATTCTTTCTACAGTTTGCTGGCCAAACTGAGCAATCAGGAAAGAAAAAAGATGGCAAGAGATGTGACCAAGAACCCAATGGTCACTCTGGATAAACTCCAAAAAAACTGTGTATAGATGGGAGAAATTCAAGTAGGACAAGCATCACTGCAACACTCTTCCAATCTGGGCTTTATGTTAGAATGACCAGATGGACGAGACACATAACAGAAAAATGAAATCCTGCCTGGAGTATGGAAAAAGCCACCTAAAGGGCTCTCATATTGTGAAAAACAGTGTTCTCTGGTCTAATGAAACCAAGATTTGAGTTGAGTCTGCAGGTAACCAGTTATTGCTCATTAGCTGTGCTATATCATTTCAACTGTGAAGCATGGTGATGCCAAAGTGGATGACTGGATAAGGTAAAAGGAAAGATATCCAGATAAAAGTACAGAGATATCCTTAATGAAAACCTGCTCCAGAGCACTAGGCACTTCAGACTGGGCCAAAGGTTCATGTTCCATCAAGTTAATGACCCTATAACAAAACAAAGACAACACAAGAGTGGCTTGGGACAATACTGTGAATGTCCTTGAGTGGTCAAGCCAGAGCCTGGACTTGAATCCAAAAGAATATCTCAGGAAAGACCTGAAAATAGCTGTCCACTGACAGTCTCCATTCAGTCTGAAAACACTTGTCAGGATGTGCAGAGCAGAAAAGCAGAAAATTGCCTAATCCAGGTGTGGGAAACCTGTCACATCATTCCCAAAAAGATTTCATGCTGGAATTGTTGCCAAAGGTGTTTCAATTCATTATTGAGTAAAGAGTCTGAATACTTATGTCCATGTGATATTTCCGTTTTTTTACTTTAATAAATTTGCAAAGGTTTCTAGAATTCTGTTTTCACTTTGTCATTCTAGGGCATTGAGTGTTGCTTAATGAGGGAAACATTATATTGAAATGATTTTAGCACAAGGCTTCGACATAACAAAATGTGAAAAAGTGAAGGGGTCTAAATGCTTTCTGAGTGTAGTGTACATTAGATTGTTAATATAAACCACACCACATTTCTCTTCCCTACCTAGGTTGCTAACCAGGTGGTCCTCTATCCTTGCCCTATACCTTTGGTTTCTCCTAACCCAAAACCCACATTTGAGAATACAGTCATTCTTCTGTGGAGACTCTGCATTTCATTGGAAGGTAAATAGTGTCCTAGAAAAATGAGTGCTACATTTCCTACCATATTAAAAATGTTCTTATTTAACTAAACACAAAGATGAGTATGCAGCATTGTGGCACAGTTATTTGTGCTTCTGCCTATCAGCTCATTTAAAACTGTTTATCCTGTACTGCATGATCCTTTTCCATTTCTTTATCTTCTTGGAGTACTAGGGGGCTTTGCCCTCTTCTCACTTTGCTCGCCAATCTCCTGGCCAGCGCTACATGCTAGCCTCTTTTCAGTTCTGCCCCTCGCGTATGGGGATGTGGATGTACAATTTAAACAGATTTTAATTTTCATGTGAAGTGTTACATTTGCATCCATGCCACGTATAACTGCCCGTGATTGCATTTACTTTCTTTCTCTCTATTAAATAAAATGACTTTTTCGAATGTTTGGCTCTGAGATTTGTTAATTGTCTTTGCAAAAGCTATTCTAACAGGAAACTGTTAACGTTTTAATATGAATGGCATATCAAAATCTCCTTTGGTGTCTAATGTTAACCATGGGAAATGTACTACATTACCTTTCTTGGATACATCCTTCTTTCTACAGTAATTCATTCAGTGGAAGACCAGATGGTGTTAACGATTGTACAGTAGATATTCTTTGTGATATTGTAAGTTTTTGTTTTCATCTTCCGCATGATCACCACCAACTGTTTCAGCATAGTCTATTGATACGCATTTAACCATTTTTCCGTGTTACCGATCGACATTTGTGGTGTAAATTAATTTGACTTCCTTGTTTCTAGGTGCTAGGAATGCCCGTGTACTTATTTTTTCTATTGATAACCCTTTGTGATGAAATTCTTCAATAAGATTTGGACATAATACCATCCATCCATTATCCAACCCGCTGAATTTGAACACAGGGTCATGGGGGTCTGCTGGAGCCAATCCCAGCCAACACAGGGCAGGAACTAATCCCGGGCAGGGTGCCAACCCACCGCAGGACACACACAAACACACCAGGGCCAATTTCAAATTGCCAATCCACCTAACCTGCATGTCTTTAGACTGTGGAAACCCACGCAGACACGGGGAGAACATGCAAACTCCACGCAGGGAGGACCCGGGAAGCAAACCTGGGTCTCCTAACTGCAAGGCAGCAGCGCTACCACTGTGCCACCCTGGACATAAGATGTCTTCTTTAATTGGGAACTTAAAGTAAGGGAAACATTAACATTTATAAGAGCTGCGAGTGCAAGAACTGTGTCTGACAAAAGCATTCACAAGACTGAGAGGTGAGAGGACCGTGGTCTTGTTTGAAAATGGTTGTAAGTGGGGGGTAATTTGAAAGAATCTAATGGCAAAAGTCACCGTCTCGCGGGACTTGCTTACAAAGGTTGTAAGTATGACGTGACTTGAAAGAATCTCATGTTAAAAGTCACTGTCTCGAGGGACTTCATTCCAAAAAGTCTCTTCAAAAGATCATGTCTCGTTGCAGGATAAAAAGTCTCGTCTCCCAAGATTTTTTTATTATAATAGAGAGAAATAGAAATTCTTCCTTATCATCAAAAGGCAGGTAAAAAAAAATTGACATTGTGTGTTGAATTCCCCAGTATTTTAAACAATGTGGATGGGGGACTCTCTGCAGCAGGATGATTACTTTCATATGCTAAAAGTTTTGAGCATATACCTCCATACCACTATTGTTCTGTACATGAAAAAAATTCTTATACATTTTATGCCTTTGTTGGAGAGAAAGGTTTAGAATAAAGCATAAAAAAATGGACAATTTTCTTTGGTGATGCTACATCATCATTGAGAAAGAAGTCTGTAAAGCATGTCCACAGTTACTCTGGAGACTTAGGAAAGACAGTGATGTGGGCTACTGTCCTGTTTTTTGACTCTTAGTACAATGGCATTTTTGTTTTTTCCCAATTGCTAGATGTGGTAACATCATCACTGCTTGCGGTAGCTCTTCTATACCATGGTTAAAAGCTACCGACTTAGATTGTTGATGTCTTTGTTTAGTTGGCCTCATTAACACGGCCCAATAGCTCTTGGAAAAACATTGTGTGCCAAACATGCTAATGCTTGTAGCTAGATAAGATCTTTTTTGGCTTTCAGGACATCAGAGTTATGTTTGCAGTGTGAAGGTGTGCCAGCAAATCAACAATATTATTGTCTTTTCTTAATGTTAACTGTAACAGATAATTTCACTGGAACAAACAAACCACCAATAGAGATGTCTGTTATGATGTCCAGTGCCTAAAGTGCTCAGCAGGATTGAGAGGACATGGTACTGGCATAAAATGGCAACAATCTGTGTTTTTGTCTGTTGTTTTGTTCTGTAAGTTAGATGTAGATTTTAATCATTAAAATGTACGTGGTATTCAACAATCTCTGTAGTCTGAAAAACAGGAATTTTGTTTAGACGTAATAGAAAATTACTTTTCAAGGTGCTTATCTTTGTAGCAAATAATTTTTCAAAGTGCTTAATCTTTGGATCACTCTGTCATCAAGGTGCTCAAATACCTACCTTGAAAACAAACTAAAAATAACTGGCATTATCTTTTGACAGTATTTGAAGCATAATTGTGTCCCTGAGCACACTGGGGTGGGTTTTAAAAGCATAATGGTTTCTGTTTTCTTTGCAAAGTTTCATCTAAGGGTATCCTTGGAATAGGTAAAGTTTGGAAAAGAAAGTCAAGGCATGCACAGCAACAAACAACTTTTGTTTTTAGTAAACTAGATAAGTGTAATGCACTCCTAAGAGGTCTACTTAAGAAATAAAAAAAATGGATGCAGCTAAATTAAAATGCAGCAAGCTGGAATCTTAACGAAAAAAATGAAAGTCTGAGCACATCTTGCTGGTCTTTAACTGTTACACTGAATGTATGTGCTGTTTAGAATTGATTTTAAAATACTCTTAATCATATACAAGTCTATGAAGAATCTTGGTTATATTTTGGAGTGTCTGTCCCCCTACATTCCTAATTATAATTTTAGATCCTCGAACACTAGTTTGTTAACTATTACAAGGCCCGTGCATAAAAGAACTTGTACCTCATATATAAAACGTGCATATGCCTGGAAATGTGCAGAAGCCATTTCTCATGCAAAAGTTGGGAGTTATAAAACACAAACTTGGAGTGAAATTTGCCTTATTGTTAGAACACATTTTGACTTTTTCTTGTTGTTGGCATTTTAGAAAGTCCAGATGGCAGGACAATGAAGTGAATAGAAAATCTTATTTCAGCTTGCATTTCAGTGATACAGCAGTCTCAATTTCATGTTCTTGCACAAATTATATTACAGTTAAGTGACATGTTCTCTTCCTTCAGTGTTGGTATTAACACCTAATGCATACACTTGATATTAATTGTCTTAGTGTGTAACCTATTTATTTTGTCTATTAAACGTGAGTGCTGTAAATTGAATGACATACTGTAACTGTCAATGTCAGCGTTAGTTCTTCTGGAAGATATTGCCAATGGTAGACTACACACGGAGTGAGTTATCAGGAATCACAGTGATTTGCATCTCATGATGATGACTGGCTTATGATGATTAGACTTCATATATCCATCCTCTTGGAGTTGTATGCTGGACTGGAGCCCACATTCCAAAGATATCACGCAGAAATCATGTAATCAGTGTTTTGTTACAAGTATTAACAGTTTTTTTTTTTTTAAAGTAAATTTTATTTAGACAGTACAAAATACAATTCACAAACTAACTTTTTGCTATTCAAAGCTCACATCAATTACATTGTCATTCACAAACGAATTACAATTCCTATTATAGTATATCCATTTCCATTACACAGCATAACAGAAAAACTATTTTTGAAAAACTTTCATATCCCCATAAATGAAATCATCTTTTTTGTAAAATATTGGAACAGTGCCCATTATAGATTCATGAAACTTTGCATAAAGAAATATTTCCCAGTAAATGCCCTATTTCTCATTCCCCAAAATCCATAAACCCTTCCATCTGTCCTTAACAGCTGCACATTCCTACTTCTCAATATCTCTTCTTCACTTATGCTTCCAACTTCTTTTCCAAACTCTTTTGTACCCACTGCGCATCTCTGGTCACATTTCACTTTGTCAGAATACACCTGACATTCCATACCCTCTTCTTTGTAAAACTAACGATAAGCCATATCAAAATGGCTTCCTTTGAGCTTCTATCTTTCCCTAATAGACCCTCACCAGCAACGGAATCTTCTACCTTTTGCAGCAATCCTTTCACATCAGCCCATTCTCCTTGTGCCTAGCTGCACTCCTAAAACATATGCCCTATTATCTCCACTTGGGTACAGACTGGCCATGGACACTTCCTTGTCTGTGTCAAACCTTGTCTAAACATCTAAAAATCTCCCCCACACTATCATCCAGTTTACATCTTTTAAAGAATTTCCAAACCATTTGGCTGTACCACTGTCCATATTCGGTCAGTCAGTAATTTTCCAACACTCTATATCCTAACACAGGGCCACGGGGGTCTGCTGGAACCAATCCCAGCCAACACCGGGCGCAAGGCAGGAAAAAATCTCCGGGCAGGGTGCCAGCCCACCGTAGACTGTCCATTTTTACTACTTCAAAATCTGTTTTCACACCCTAGCCCTGTTCTATTGTTCACCTAAAAGCCTTATTCAAATCCTTATATTTGCAACACAATGCAACATTTGCAAATTCTCTGTTTTTTTTTTTTTTTTTTTTTAATTTTGTCACATATTCATATCCTCCTGGTCCCTCCTCTGCATTTTGGTATCAAATTCGACCACAGGTCAGAGGTCTCATTACTAAAGTGAACCACAGAGCCACAAAATACTGGAATTTATGTATAAAGGCCAAATGCAAAACCCGTACAAAAAGATGTATAAATAACACAGTTTATGTTCGGTTGAATGTCTATGATATCTCTGCCTTTGTTTTCCACACTTTGTTCCATATCAAAAGTTCTTATCCTCTCTTACCTGCTTCCCCACACAAAACACCATTGCTTTAACAATCATCCCCAAATAATGAAACAAAGAAAATGTGTCCCTAAATACATTCATGAAGACTATATCCATTTTCATTTATAAGGAACATAGTATTTGGTGATGAGTACTTTTCAGCATGAACCGGCAGCCAGGTGAGGAATCTCACAGTATTCCCTGAGCCATGTCGTGTTGTCTATATTGGGTGGTGTAATTAAGATGGTACCCAGACACGTCCAGTTTTCCTTAGTTAGGGTGAGCAGGCCAAGATCAAAAAGCAGCTTGCAGCAATTGCTAATTTTCCTGATGTAATCAGCACAAATGAGTACACACATGCACAGGCAACATGACAGACATGGCGGATTTAGACATTTAGGCTTGGGAGGGCCAGACGAACAAAAAAAAAGGGCCTTTTTCAGAGTATCAGCTGTACTGCTACATATTTACATCACATCCTATGTGAAATATGATAAATAGTTTGTAATATAAATGTATAATATGAAGTGTCACTTATATTATCACATTTAAAACTTTGAAATTAGAAAAAAAACTACACAAATACTGTTAACAATATGTAAATGACAGAAAACATTGCTTTTTTGAAGATTGTTTATCCATGCATTTTAATTGTGACAAAATTAGCACTTTCTTATTTTAACAAGTTAGAAAATGTACACATAGTTTAACATTTGGATGCAACTTAATTAACTGATTTGAAAGTTGGAGGGTTTATTTATTTGCTTTGTCAAAAATCCAGATATCACATTTTTGTTTTTAAGTATTTTGCCACAGTAGTATGTGTAACATATGATAGATATTTGCTTAGTGTGCCACGCCACTGTTTGTACAGTAGGCACATGCAGCCATAAACGTTTGGAACACTCATACTACCATTTCAATCGCTTGTACTGAATGCTGAAGACATGCTTTGCTGACAGGTGTGGCTGTCAAACATGTACTGTGGAAGGAAAAAATACTGTAGGCAAAATCTACGATCTGAAATAATCATGCTCAAGCTAAATCTGAAACAATAAACATGTGTAACTGAAATTGTACAGAGCATTTCTCTGTCTGTTTTAAGGATAAGTGGCATGTAAGAGAGCATTGTTTTGGGCAATACGGATTATATAATTTGTTGATCCATCCATGCACTAAACCTGCTTATCCAGGACAGGGGGCAGCTAGAGGCTGTCCTAGCAAGTAACAGGCACAGGCAGGAAAACCACTGGACAGGGCACCAACCCATCACAGGGTGAACACATACATCAGGGGATGATTTGGCATTTTCACTTTGGACTGCGGAAGCAAGCCAGAGCAAACTCATACGGACCCACATACAAAATAAACACAGGGAGCACATGGGCATGTCCCCCAGACTCCATATTACAAAGCTGCAGCATGTGATGTATATTATGGTTTTATAATATTATATATTTAATAAATCCAGTTTATGTGTATGCTGTTTTTGCCTTTCGACCATAAGCAAAAGTTTAGTATGGAGTCTAATGTTTTATACGCAGGACCCCTGGTGAGGTGGGTTTTGCTCTTATGCTACAAAAAATTTGGAATACTTTCACAATCAAGATACACCAGGCTAAAACTGTAGAACATTTCAAACAACTGTTTAGAGAATTTGCTTAATTTGCTTAATATAATTTAATTGCATCCACTAAACAGTATCATCTCCAGACAGAGGAGCAGCTTCAGCGACAGACTGCTGTCACTGTCCTGCTCCACTGACAGACTGAGGAGGTCGTTCCTCCCCCACACTATGCAACTCTTCAGTTTCACCTGAGGGGTTAAACGTTAACATTATACAAAGTTACTGTCTGTTATACCTGTATTTTTATCACTCTTTAATTTAATATTGTTTTTTATCAGTTTGCTGCTGCTGGAGTATGTGACTTTCCCCTTGGGATTAATAAAGTATCTATCTATCTATCTATCTATCTATCTATCTATCTATCTATCTATCTATCTATCTATCTATCTATCTATCTATCTATCTATCTATCTATCTATCTTAATTTGGCCTTTTCATTCTTCCTTTTTGGCCATATTTACCATAATTTAATGGGATCTGCAATATCATGCATTTAAAAAGGTTTTTAATAATCTCTGCTTTTCTCTGTTTTCTTTCTCTGGTTTTCTGTCCTGGTGTCCTGTGCCACTGCCACATTATCAAAATACTCTGCTGTCTCCTTTCATTTTAGGAAGCATTGAAGGAAATATTGAAAAGACCTGCTGCATTGAATCTTATGGGGTGGTACATCATAGTAATAATGAATATCTTTATCACATTTATCTATTTTAGAATGCATAGGGTGGAGGTGGGAGGTCTTTTGGCCTTGGAAACCCTAAAGGTTTACTTTTTCCAGCATCTTGCTGACAGGAGTTTTTGTTTTCCTCTCTTCCCTGGCCATCAGAATAAAACATCAGACTGTGCATTTTACCGTTCTAACTAACAGAGACTTAAAAACTGCATATAAGTAATAGTTACTTAAGTTATGTTTTTGAATTTGTGATTCTAATTCTTTAATTTACTATGTCTGAGTCAGTGTGAGTTACAATTCTTGTAATAAAATATACTACAGAAATAAAAATTTTTGTTGCTGTTGTTGTTGTGTATGAAGAATGTAAGCTCACCAGACAAAAATTAGTCACCCCAGCTATACAGTAAACCCTCGTTAATTGTGGTTAATCTGTTCCAGACTCTACCGCGATAAATGAATTTCCGCAAAGAAGGATTCTTTATTTATAAATCTAATATTTTCGCAGTTAGAGCATAGAAAACCTGTTTACGACCTTCTAAATACGTTTTTTAACATAATTAGAGCCCTCTAGACATGAAATAACACCCTTTAGTCAAAAGTTTAAACTGTGCTTCATGACAAGACAGAAATGGCAGTTCTTTCTCACAATTAAAAGAATGCAAACATATCTTCCTCTTCAAAGAAGTGCACATCAGGAGCAGAGAATGTCAGAGCGAGAGAGAGAAAAGTAAACAATCAAAAATCAATAGGGCTGTTGGGCTTTTAAGTGGAAGCACCGCGATAAAGCAGCCACAAGGAAGAAATCAATGTGAAGGTAGTCTTTCAGCATTTTTTAGAGGAGCGTCCTATCTTCTAAGCAAACAGCCTCTGTGCAAACAGCCCCTCTGCTCACACCCCCTCCGTCAGGAGCAGAGAATATCAGCGAGAGTGAGAGAGGCAGAGAAAAGCAAACAATCAAAAATCAATACGTGCTGTTAGAGCTTTTAAGCATGAGAAGCACCGCGAGGGAAGGATATCGTATATCATTGAGGAGTTTTATTTAATACGAAATACGTGCTCTGATTGGGTAGCTTCTCAGCCATCCGCCAATAGCGTCCCTTGCATGAAATCAACTGGGCAAACAAACTGAGGAAGCATGTACCATAAATTAAAAGACCCATTGTCCGCAGAAATCCGCGAACCAGTGAAAAATCCATGATATATATTTAGATATGCTTACATTTAAAATCCGCGATGGAGTGAAGCCGCAAAAGTCAAAGCGCGATATAGCGAGGGATCACTGTATTCTTATTTAATAGCACATCCTCCATTGGGCCCTTGAGCAAGACCTTTAAGCTGCAATTGCTCCATTCTGGGAATGACATTAACCTGCATCCAGCCCTGCAAGCAGATCCTCCAACTTGCAAAGAAAATTTGGGAGTTGGTGGCAGGATTGGCACTCCAAGCACTGTAAAAAACCTCATACTGTTCCATTCCATTCGAACTAGTGCGATGCTGAGGTGTCATGTGTTGCACGGCTGCACTTAGTCCCTAATTTGGGATCCTGAGGTGGTTCGTCATGTTGGGGGTACAGCAACACGCGGTATTAGTGCATGCTCCCAACCTCTCTTCTCTCCACTGAGAGACAAAAAAAAAGCTGCAATTCTGTCTGGCATGGATGTTGCCAGTTTGTAAATGCCAGTAACATCAATTTTCATCCACTCTTCTATGAGTAGTACTAAATCCTGCAGTTCGGCCAGATTGGTCGGATAGCTTCACCAGCATTTCACTCTTTGCTCCCAATAGTCCCACAGATTTTCTATAGGATTTAAATCAGGGAATTCTGGAGGCCATTTGAGATGTGAGAATGCTTCAGAATGTTTTTCATGCCAGTTGTCATATTGGAAGACTCTGTTCTCTCTCTGGGTTTTAAGCATAAAGGGTAAGACATGGTCATCCAATGTTGCCCTTCTGGATGAAACCAAAGTGCCCATTTCCTTATAACTAAAACAAGCCCAGAACATCAGACAGCCCCCCATCCTGCTTAAATAGCACCTTGTATGCAGTTCTCGGTCGAGGCTTAATGCAGTTTACAATGAACTCGTAGCTTTGCCTCATTCTAGTACAGTATGTGCAGAAATGAGACTCATCTGACCTGATGACACATTTTCAGACACCAACAAACCAATATTTGTGGCTCCATGCCCATTGTTACTCTGAAGCTTTGCGAATAACTGTTAGCAAAGGCCTCTCCCATGGTACTGTGCTCAAGATATCAATAATATGCTGTTCCCTTCTAAGTGTTCATTCAGAAATGCCTTGTTGTTGGCCTGTTGACACATGGTGAAGATCATTCTCTGTGAGCACCATCTTTTGACTACAGTTCTGGCAATGATTAGCAGTTGACTGTGATGTACACCACTGCTGAAATATCTGTTGGACAGTTCACTTTGACACACCCAAAAGTCAGCAACTTCCTACACAATATGCCATTTGGCAAGGCCATATGCAATAACCCCTTTTGTCAATCATCAATTATTCACATCTGTCATGCCACCAGCTTTTCACAGGGAGAACCAAGCATATGTGGCACACCACAACAACTTTTCACTCTACAAACCCCGTAGCACAAAACATGTGCCCTCTGTTGGTGGCTGAAGTACTGTATGTATCACCTGTTACATGGGCAGTGACTCAATTTTTTTGTCTGGCAAGCTAAGTTTTAATGAATGATGGCTCTGTTTACTGCCTGGACTGTAATACACCCACCAGCAACTTAATTTATTCTGTCCATGGTAAAATGTTAACCAGTTTAATGACATCCACATTCAGCATAAATTGGACCTCAGCTACTTAAGATTGAATCTCAGTACAGTGGTATTTCGTTGGAGTCACAGTAGGCTTAGTTAGCAACTGATGTGAGAAAGTGAGAAGGTAGACCAGTCTGGTGAACACAAAGGACTATTTCTGTGCTTATACCAGGGAAAGATATCTAAGATTATAGTCTCCATTAGTGAAAAGCTAGGTACATCAACTCCACCCAGGTAAGTGGTTACATATACTGTAAGGAATGTTCTACATTGCTGGTCTTAGGCTGCCCAAGCATGGGATTTTGTAGAGTGGTTTGCTCATCCAAAATATTTTCTCTGTATCCTTTGAGTAGATTTGTGAAGTACTTGCATTTTCTGAAGAAAACAAAAAACAATTTGGGAGGTGCATATAGCTAGCACAGTTATCCAGCTTCACCCTGAAATGCAATTTTAGAGGCCAATTAACCTTAAACATTTTATTCTTGTGAATCAGGCATTTTCTCAATAATTCAATAATAATCTCAATAAGGGCTGACACACAAGAGTAGGGGTTTGTGATTTGGTGTTATGACACATTCCTGAACCAAGCAGCTGGCAAAAGGAGACTGAAAACTTTGAACTGCTTAGCTGCTTAGCTATTTTTTTCAAATTCTTGATTTTTGTTTGTCAAGTCATGATGCAAAACTTAATCCTTGAAATGTGAGTTTTAATTATTGTTTTCAATGTTAAGTGTATTTAGCTTACCCTGAGACAATTTGAGTCAGTCTGTTTTTAACTTAGACTCTTATAACAGTAATTGGAGGTGAATTTGAACACATGAATGGATAGTTTATAACCTGGTTTATGTCTTTTAAATTAGTCATTTGTTTAAATAGAATGATCAATTTAGTAAAGAGTAACTACTGATTTCTGCCTTGTACCAGATGCAGATGGGATAGTTTTAAGGCCTTCATGTTCTTGAGCTGCAGTTAACAGGTTTGCAAACAAATGGATGAACTGCAGTAACAGTAAGTATTCCAATCCATAGGCTGTGCATCACACATGATTAGAATTACTAGTTGTTGTGCTACTGTTTATGCTCAGGCCTCACTGTAGAATGTGTTTACAGAAAATACTGCGTCATTTTCATCACAGTTACCTTTTCTTTAATCTGTGGGCAATAAAGAATAGATTTAATAATTAAAAGTTGAACATCATTATCACTACAATAGGCCAGCACCCCATTCAGGACACGTTTTTGTGCCTCTTCAGAATAAAGGCAAGTCACTTTTTCAGTCACTTATCTCATCTTGCAAAAAATATAAGTTATATATTTGTAACTGGCTGATAGAGTGGATTCACCTGGGATCTGGAAGCTGTGAAGGAAGTGTACTCTTTTCAGTACCATAGTTTGTGAGGCAAAGAAGTGAGTCTCAAGTGTCTATTAAGTGCCTTTAATACAAGCTGTCTCTGAGGCAACCGAAAGATGTTGAAGCGCTTTAGCGGAGAATGTCCGGAAATAAATCCCACAATGTCTTACTTTACACCTCTTCACACCCTTTATTAGCCTTCACCATCTCTTGCTGGCCGGTTATGTCAGTTTCTCCTGTCACATCTGAGACATTGTTTTCAAGTTAGTCACAATATTTAAGAAACCTCTTATTGCTCACTTTGACTTCTGACTAAGCTCTAAGCTCAGTTTGTTCAGAACTCTGCTTTGCCTTGACTTTGTAGTCATATTTATATTTATCAGGTACTAGTTTGACGTTTTCAAAAACGACTGAGTGTTACTCCTTTGTTCCTATTTTTTCTTGCTTTTTTTTACTCATCTCAGAGTGTCTATACCTCAGATCTTGTACTTGTTGCCAAGTTGCCTGTCCTGCAGCACTGGGTCCATGTCAATATGCTGACGTCACTGGAATCAAGAAAGTTTTACAGTAGCCACCTGAGGTTCAAGTGATAGTCAAATACTGGGGAATAAAGATGAAAATCGCTGAGTTTCTAGGGCCAGACAGTGTGAATGTAGCTTAGGCATAATGGAATCCCTGATGGACTCTTAAGAAATCCTTTACACTTTATTAACCTTAAGTAATCTTAACAGAATAATACGTTCATAACTTTAAGCAAAATAACTATATACTGGGGTATTTTTAAAAATCTTACTGTATACCATGATACATTCAAATTGTAGCTGGAACTACTTTTTCTAAGAAAACAAAAAGCCAATAAACATTTCAACCATATGTTTTAAATTTTGATTTTTAAAGCTACAGTATTCATAATTAATACAATATAGAAGTCATTTAAATGGATTTCAGATTTATTTTGCTGCGGTGGGCAAGGCGCCCTGCCCAGGGTTTGTTTCCTGCCTTGCGCCCTGTGCTGGCTGGGATTGGCTCCAGCAAACCCCCATGACCCTGTAGTTAGGATATAGCGGGTTGGATAATGGATGGATGGATGGATTTATTTTGACCCACACATCCATTATCACTGCTGCACAGTTCAGTTGAGGGTGGCAAGTGAATGTATAAAATTATAACATCATACAATACACTTCAACCAGTAGTGAAGGATTATTATTTTTAAATATACCTCAAACGAGAAAGACGTAATATGAAATTTGTTTAGTTAGTTTTAGTATTATGTTTTTTTCTTTGTTTTCGTTGCTTAAGTGTATTTATGTTCAATATTTATTTTAAATGTATTGCAACATGAAATATACATTGAACACTGAACCATGACTTCCTTCTCATTTATCCATGCCCACACTTGTAAGGATGAGGGCCATTTGCGTTTAATTAAAATCCTCCTCTGTGGTTAGGAGAACGTGTTTATTTTTCCCAGGGGATGGTCAGGTTTCCACATGAAGACCATATCCTTGTTTAATATAGTCTCCCCCACAAAGCGCAATCATAGCGCCAGGCTCTCTTCTTTTGCCAGCCCCTGCACTGCATTCAGTTGAGAAGCGCTGCTTCTCATGGGTGACCTCATCACAGCATTCATTTTTTCTTTTTTTTTCACAGAAACTGTGTTTACAATGATACTCAAATTGGGATTTAACAAAGAGATTTTGTCTGTATAACCTCATGCTTTCTGAGGCCAAGAGGCTCCCCAGTACGGCTGCCATACAAACCTGTCAAACAGTCGGCCAGAGTTTAGCCTTCATTAGCATTCAGAAAATGTTTAAATAGGGCTGACACACAAGCGTAGGGGTTTGTGATTTGGTGTTATGACACATTCCTGAACTAAGCAGTAGGCAGAAGGAGACTGTAAAGCTGAAAACTTTGAACTGCTTCGCTGCTAAACTATCTTTTTCAAATTCTTAATTTTTGTGTTTTAACTCATGATGCAAAACTTAATCTTGGAAGTGTGACTTTTAGTTATTGTTTAAAATGTTAAGTGTATTTAGCATTGCCCTGAGACAATTTGAGTCAGTCTCTTTTTAACTTTGTTTCTTATAAAAATAAATGTGGGTGATTTTGAATACATGAATGGACAGTTTATAACCTGGTTTATGTATTTTAAATTAGCAGTTTAAATAGAGATGATCAGTTTAAATAGAATGATCAATTTAGTAAAGACTAATTTCCGATTTCTGCCTTGTACCAGATGCAGATGGGATAGTTTTAGGGCCTTCATGTTCTTGTGCTGCAGTTAGCAGGTTGGAAACAAATGGATGAACTGCAGTAACAGTAAGTATTCCAATCAGAAGGCTGTGCATCACACATGAGTAGAATTAGAAGGTGACTGTTGTGGTACTGGTTATGCTCAGACCTCACTGTAGAATGTATTTACAGAAAAATACTACACCATTTTCATCACAACTATCTTTTTGTTTAGTCTGTGGATAGTAAAAATAGATTTAATAATTAAAAATAAAACATCATTATCACCACAATAGGCCAGCGCCCCATTCAGGGCAAGTTTTTGTGCCTTTTCAGAATTAAGACAAGTAGGTCATATGAATTCCTTAAGGATACAGTGCAAACACATCCTTTAAAATGGGTTTAAAATTATAATCGTTTCTTGAATTTTAACTGAAAAACTATCTGTTTTACCATAACCATTGTATGACAATATCCAGAAAGACTTAGAGATCAGTCGCAGTTTTTTCAGCTCATCTAGCACCACTTTAAATTAAGTCAAGCACAGCCATGGCAGGGTCATGATTTTTGGACAGTTTGGTGCTTTTGATAGATAGATAGATAGATAGATAGATAGATAGATAGATAGATAGATAGATAGATACTTTATTAATCCCCAAGGGGAAATTCACATACTCCAGCAGCAGCATACTAATAAAAACAATATTAATTAAAGAGTGATAAAAATACATTGCAAGTTAAAATATACAAGGTGGAGAGTGCAAGGCAGGTATAACAGACAATCACATTGTATAATGTTAACGTTTACCCCCCCGGGTGGAACTCAAGAGTCGCATAGTGTGGGGGAGGAACGATTTCCTCAGTCTGTCAGTGGAGCAGGACAGTGACAGCAGTCTGTCGCTGAAGCTGCTTCTCTGTCTGGAGATGATACTGTTCAGTGGATGCAGTGGATTCTCCATGATTGACAGGAGCCTGCTTAGTGCCCGTCGCCCTGCCACAGATGTCAAACTGTCCAGTTCCATGCCTACAATAGAGCCTGCCTTCCTCACCAGTTTGTCCAGGCGCGAGGCATCCCTCTTTTTTATGCTGCCTCCCCAGCACACCACTGCGTAGAATAGGGCGCTCACTACAACCGTCTGATAGAACATCTGCAGCATCTTATTGTAGATGTTGAAGGACACCAGCCTTCTAAAGAAGTATAGTCGGCTCTGTCCTCTCTTGCACAGAGCACCAGTATTGGCAGACCAGTCTAATTTATCATCCAGCTGCACTCCCAGATATTTATAGGTCTGCATTCTCTGCACACAGTCCATCCATCCATCCATTCATCCATCCAACCATCCTCTTCCGCTTATCCGAGATCGGGTCGCGGGGGCAGCAGCTTCAGCAGAGATGTCCAGACTTCCCTCTCCCCGGCCACTTCTTCTAGCTCTTTTGGCGGAATCCCGAAGCATTTCCAGGCCAGCCGGGAGACATAGTCTTCCCAGAGTGTCCTGAGTCTTCCCCAGGGCCTCCTCCCGTTGGACATGCCCGAAACACCTCACCAGGGAGGCGTCACTCGATGAGAAGGAGCAGTGGCTCTACTCTGAGCCCCTCCTGGATGACTGAGCTTCTCACCCTATCTTTGAAGGGAAGCCCAGGCACCCTGTGGAGGAAACTTATTTCAGCCGCTTGTATTCGCGATCTCGTTCTTTCAGTCACTACTCATAGCTCATGACCTTAGGTGAGGGTAGAAACGTAAATCAACTGGTAAATTAAGAGCTTTGCCTTACGGCTCAGCTCCTTTTTCACCACGACAGACCGATGCAGAGCCCGCATCACTGCGGACGCCACACCGATCCGCCTGTCGATTTCCCGCTCCATTCTTCCCTCACTTGTGAACAAGATCCCGAGATACTTGAACTCTCCTCCACTTGAGGCCGTATCTTGCTCCCGACCCTGAGATGGCACTCCACCCTTTTCTGGCTGAGAACCATGGTCTCGGATTTGGAGGTGCTGATTCCCATCCCAGCCACTTCACATTCCACTGCGAACCGATCCAGAGAGAGCTGAAGATCACGGCCTGAAGAAGCAAACAGGACAACATCATCTGCAAAAAGCAGTGACCCAATCCTGAGTCCACCAAACCGGACCCCCTCAGCACCTTGGCTGTGTCTAGAAATTCTGTCCATAAAAGTTATGAACAGAATTGGTGACAAAGGGCAGCCCTGGCGGAGTCCAACTCTCACTGGAAACGGGTTCGACTTACTGCCGACAATGCGGACCAAGCTCTGACCTCGGATGTACAGGGACCAAACAGCACTTATCAAGGGGTACCTAATACTCCCGGAGCACCCCCTACAGGATTCCCCGAGGGACACGGTCGAACGCCTTTTCCAAGTCCACAAAACACATGTAGACTGGTTGGGCAAACTCTCATGCACCCTCCAGGACCCTGCTAAGGGTGTAGAGCTGGTCCACTGTTCCGCGACCAGGACGAAAACCACACTGTTCCTCCTGAATCTGAGGTTTGACTATCCAACAGACCCTCCTCTCCAGGACCCCTGAATAGACTTTTCCAGTGAGGCTGAGGAGTGTGATCCCTCTGTAGTTGGAACACACCCTCCAGTCCCCCTTCTTAAAGAGGGGGACCACCACCCCGGTCTGCCAATCCAGAGGCACTTTCCCCGATGTCCATGCGATGTTGCAGAGACGTGTCAACCAAGACAGTCCTACAACATCCAGAGCCTTGAGGAACTCGGGGCGTATCTCATCCACCCACTGATCTCTGCCACCAAGGAGTTTTTGATCACCTCGGTGACCTCAGTCCCAGAGATGAGGGAGCCCACCTCTGAGTCCCCAGGCTCTACTTCCTCATTGGAAGGCATGCTAGTGGGATTGAGAAGGTCTTCGAAGTACTCCCCCCACCGACCCACAACGTCCCGAGTCGAGGTTAGCAGTGCACCATCCCCACCATATACAGTGTTGACACTGCACTGCTTCCCCCTCCTGAGACGCCGGACGGTGGACCTGAATCTCCTCGAAGCCGTCTGAAAGTCGTTCTCCATGGCCTTCCCAAACTCCTCCCATGCTCGAGGTTTTGCCTCAGCAACCACCGAAGCCACATTCCGCTTGGCCTGCCGGTACCTATTAGCTGCCTCCAGAGTCCCACAGGACAAAAGGGTCCCGTAGGACTCCTTCTTCAGCTTGATGGCATCCCTCACTGCCGGTGTCCACCAATGGATTCGGGGATTGCTGCCACAACAGGCACCAACCACCTTATGGCCACAGCTGTGGTCAAAAGCCTCAACAATAGAGGCACGGAACATGGCCCAATTGGACTCAATGTCCCCCACCTCCCTTGGGACGTGGTCGAAGTTTTGCCAGAAGTGGGAGTTGAAGCTACTTCTGACAGGGGACTCTGCCAGACGTTCCCAACAGACCCTCATAACACGTTTGGGCGCATCAGGCCTGACTGGCATCCTCTCCAACCATCAAAGCCAACTCACCACCAGGTGGTGATTAGTTGACAGCTCCGCCCCTCTCTTCACCAAGATATGTGGTTTCAAGTCCAACAACACAACCACAAAGTTGATCATCGAACTGAGGCCTAGGGTGTCCTGGTGCCAAGTGCACATATGAACACCCCTATGCTTGAACATGGTGTTCGTTATGGACAATCTGTGACGAGCACAGAAGTCCAATAACAAAACACCGCTCGGGTTCAGATCGGGGGGGCCATTACTCCCAATCACACTCTTCCAGGTCTCACTGTCATTGCCCACGTGAGCATTGAACATTGAAGTCTCCCAACAGTACGAGAGAGTCCCCAAAAGGTATGCCCTCTATCAGCCCCTCCAGGGACTCCAAAAAGGGTGGGTACTACAAACTGCTGTTTGGCGCATACACACAAACAACAGTTAGGATCCGTCCCCCCACCCAAAGGCGGAGGCAGGCTACCCTCTCATCCACCGGTTCTACTCTTGGTTTGTAGTGAGGCTGAAGCAGAACCAAGTTATGATCTGCTTTCTCAAGCGCAGGCAGTGGGGTGGCGCTGTATGCGTCTTTAACGTTTTCATACAGTAGGTCAATAGTCCTATTTCCCCGGGTGTT
Organism: Polypterus bichir lapradei; assembly: GCA_026402145.1. NCBI lineage: Eukaryota > Metazoa > Chordata > Cladistia > Polypteriformes > Polypteridae > Polypterus > Polypterus bichir. Next base: position 60,902,895 of record JANRMT010062790.1, on the reverse strand, counting down.
ATAATCCACATACTGAAAGAAGGCAGATAATGTTTTGTCCAACGTCACATGGTTAAATCTCCAGAGATTAGCACAAGTGCCTCTGGGTGCTGTTTTTGTAGTTTAGCAACAGTGGAGTGGATGATGTCACATGCTATCTCCACGTCCGCCTGAGGAGGGATGTAAACAATAGCAACAATGACGTGTCCAAACTCTCTGGGCAAGTAGTAAGGATGCAGACTTACGGCCAACAGTTCAATGTCCCCAGCAGCAAATGGAGATTTTGACGTTTACATGTCCAGTGTTGCACCACCTTGTGTTCACATAGAGAGCGAGTCCTCCTCCTTTCCGCTTCCGGGAGGTAATTGCATCTCTGTCCACTCTAACTGTGCCAAACCCGGGTAACTCTACGTTAGCATCTGGGATACTAGTTGTTAGCCACGTTTCACAAAAACACAGCAAACTGCATTCTCTGTTGGTTCTGACATTTTTCACCAGCGCAGCCAGTTCGTCAATCTTATTTGGTAGTGAGTTCACATTTCCCAGGATCACAGAAGGCACCGAAGGCTTGTATCGCCACTTCCTCGCTAGCCGCTTAGCCTTTAGCTTAGCACCGGCTCTGCTGCCACGGTGCCACCTTCTTACCTCATCAGGTAAATAGGGAACCACACCGGCCTTTGTTCTCAGCGCTAGAAGTTGACTTCCTGAGTAGACGAGTCTCGGCGTGTAAAAATCCATGTCCAAGTAGTAAAAAGTGTCCAGGAAAATGAGTCCACATAAAAGAAAGTGGCAGAAGTGACCAGAGAGATAGAGAAAAAGGTAGAGAGATAAAGAAACATAAAGTCGTACATGGAGCTGCTGGAAAGGCTGCCACCCACTAACCTTTGTGCAAATTTAAAATGGGTAACCTGATGGTTGGGATTTTTTGATGAAAATGTGATATTTTTGAAAGCTGTATCCCAGTAAAGAGGAGAAGTCCTGAAACCACTGAAAGATGAGAGGTAGGGTTTATAGGAAGCCTTACATAATATGGAGTAAACAGCTGAGACAGGCTTGCTGAGGGAAGAAAGGGACCTAGCAAGAGAGAACAAGGAGGATATGCTGAAGGAGCTGTAAGGGAGTACACTCTATGTCGTTAGTGCTGAATGAAGCTGCAGGTAGTAGAAAAAGGTGAAAATGGGAATGTCATAGTGAGACTGAAGATTCTGGAACAATTCAAAGCCGGCATCTCCAAACAGGTTACAAAAACAAATTGATACCATGCTGCCTTGCAGCAAGAAGGAAAATTTGGCAACCACTTAAAAGCAATGCATAATAATTAAAGTTAAAAGCAAAGCATGATTATTAAATATAACTGAGTGCAGATGACATCTAGGGATGCTGCCTAACCTCTTTTAAGTGTTATACCACATTCAGGCCATGCTTTGGGGAAAAAGTAGAGCATTGACACATACCAAAACGCAGGAACAAATCACATTTGTACTTGGATATTTTCACTTTCTTGACTGTTTTGTTCAGAGTTCATTAAATAAATAATCACTTTGTGACTGGGTTTTATGGCGTGGAGAAAAAAGAGAGTATTCTCTAGCAAATGGATGTAAAACATGAAATGTTTCTTCCAAACTGAGGTTTTGCAGAATTTAGAAATGGACTGGGTTGAGTAAAGAAGATGCAGTTAGACTAGCGGATGGGACTTGTCAAGAAAAAGGATCCACCTACACACAAGTCAAAAGTCATGAAAACTGAGCAACCAAGAGCATAGACTTGGTAGGAAAGAGGCTCGATATGGGGTGGTCGCATAGGTACATGGTTTTCTCTTCTCCAAACTCTGTGCATAATGCTGGAAACCATTTTGGCCTTCGTTTTAGAGAAAAGTAGAGTACTGAAATGTACTAAAAAGAAGGAACAGATTACTCTTATTTTTGCATATTTCAACTTTCTTGTCAGAGTTGATTTTTAAATATTATTACTGATTTGTAAAGCACTTTACTTATTCAGCACTGTCATACTGTATATCTTGGAATCTGTAAACAAATATGTCCTATTCAGAGATTTATGATTATCAAGTGCTGACCATCTGAGTTCCTAGAGTTAAACCCAAGAAATGTGATGAAGCCGCTTTTAATTTTTATGCTAAAAAGATTTAGAAGACAGTACCATTTGACAAATGGCAGTCATGTTCTGTTAAGAGTTATAAAACTAAATTTAAAAGTTACTTTTTAAATTTAGTATTTACCTGTGATTCATTTTATTTCTTTACATTTAAACTACTGCATGAAAAGTTTTAAAAAGGACATCACCTTGTAGCCTGAGAATGGAAGTAACGATGTGCTGGACTGGGCAAACCCTGCTGAGTTCGAATACAGAATGGTGGTGAATCGATTGTCTCTAGAACAGCGTGTACGTTTTGTGCATTTATACACCTCAACAATTATGCGGTGGTGAAACGGGGTATGGCAGTTGAGTTTGGAGGCAGTGGCCCTAGTGTGCTAGCCATCGAAGAATAAACACAAAATTTGACATCAGCAGTACTGTTTTGCAAGTGAAGGGAGCAGGTAGGCCCAGGATTGTGCGTACTGGTGCCAACACAACTCTTGGGCAAATGCCTTCCAAAGTTGGGTTCTTCTTCAGGCATGTATCGATCTGGATGGTGCATTGGTAGACCACAACATGGAGAACAGGGGATGACAAACTATTTATGTTCCATTATGATAATAACATTGGTAGTTTCCTGACAATAACGCCTTTTCAATAATATACATAAATATGGGCCACCCTGTATATATATATATATATCCATCCATTATCCAACCCGCTATATTCTAACTACAGGGTCACGGTGGGGGGTTCTGCTGGAGCCAATCCCAGTCAACACAGGGAGCAAGGCAGGAAACAAACCCTGGGTAGGGCGCCTGCCTACCATAGGGCGCGCACACACACACACACGCCCCCACACACCAAGCACACACTAGGGACAATTTAGAATCGCCAATGCACCTAACCTGCAAGTCTTTGGACTGTGGGAGGAAACCGGAGCACCTGGAGGAAAACAATGCAGATACGAGGAGAACATGCAAACTCCACGCAGGGAGGACCCGGGTCTCCTAACTGCGAGGCAGCAGCGCTACCCACTGCGCCACCATGCCGCCCCATGTATTTATATATGTATATATATAATTACTATATTAACTATATTTATTCTTGGATACTATTTATATCTTTTTATCATTATTTTGTCTTTTTATATTTGTGAAGAACTTTGTATTGCATTTTAAATGAATGAAAGTTGCTATATAACTGTATAATATATATAACTTTATAATATTAATAATAATTCTTATTATTATTAATAAAATTAAGCACATTGTCCCAATCTGAGTTTTCAAGGAGGCCCACAATTCATGCATTTTTTTCTATAACCACACTCCTCTTTGTCTGTCAGCTTTGAGCGCTGCAATCTCTCTATGCAAGGTTCCCATTTTCTCACCAGGTTGTGAAACACTGAACTGTAAAAAATTGCATTTCATTTTTAACATAGCATTGCTTAGACTTAATATTGTCAGTTTCCAATCTCAGTGCAGTAATATGTGCTTGCATTTTGGCAATTAAGGAGTTTTCCACAAGAAGATTTCTTTCATCATCTCCCAGTAAAAAGCATTGGATTCCCTCATGTCAACTGCAGCACTTGAGGGCTTTGGTGTTTTGAAAGCTTCTGACAAAGTTCTCCAAGTAGAATAAGGCAACTTGTACTTCAGTCAGATAAATGAAATCTTCTGAACTTTAAGCAGCCTATTTAAAAGTTAGGGGTATAAAGCAAGACAGGTCAAAAGTCAAAGGGTGCTTGGACCACCAGCACAAAGCCCCCATTATGAACAGGACTCCATGTGACGCCTTCTTTAAACCTTTGCTGAGCCATTACTGTAGTTCTAATATTGTTGTTCAGCTATTTCTCTCTTGGATTTTGTTTTTCCATTTTTGTAATTGCCTTTTTGATTCTTTGGTTTATGGACGTTTTTTGCTTCAGTTTCTGGATTTAATTAATTACTTACAGTATTATGATTTTTATACTTTAAATGTGTATTTCTTTTTGAATATATTTTTCTTTGGCTTTGTGAAGATGGCTTTGGTGATTTTGATACATGGAGGATTGAATTATAGCCTTTTCTAATTTGTAAATTTAATATTTAACTAAATCATTTTTATTTTCATTGTGTTTTTTTTTTTGTTAGTGTGACAGTATTTTTTTTTTTCATGTGTGTGATGCCATTTTGCGGGTTGATGTCAAGTGTTTAATTTCAGCCAGGGTTTCCCTCCTGGGTTGGGTTCAGATTTTTGTTTTATGACTTTTATATTCTTTTGAATAATTGATTTATGTTAACATTTCTATTATTATTTTCTGTATTCCCTATGCCTGTGTTACGTTCCATGTGTTTGGTGGGTGGTCTCCTAAGAGGCAGGGCCACCAGTCCATCACTGCAAGGGAATAGCCTCAGCCCTGTAAAGGCAGGGGCAACCCACAGTTTGTTACGGTTAATTTAAATGCAATTGGGAGTGGTGAGATTCTTGAAATGTGATTTTCTTTGCTTTTTGTGAATTTCTGGAATTTTTTTTACCTATACTTTGTTTTTTGGCTTCATTTACTGCATTTGCATTTGGGACTTGGATTGCCCTGCTGTGACTCTTGTGCTCTTCAGCGCTTCTCTGTGTAGCAGGCTTTTTTCTGAAAATAAATCTTCTGTGATACTAGCTAGGGTTTATTACTGGATTTCCCGCCAGTAGACATTTTTGGAACTGTTCTGGACTTCTGTGCTTTGGAACTCTTGAGCTTCATTATATGAAGATGTTGCAGTCGGACACAAGGGGCGCAGTTTCAGAGTGTGCATGATGGCATCTCATTCATGCAATGGCATAAAAGTCAACAACTGGCTACAACATCTGAAATTGAGGATGTTGTTAAAAAAACCCGTTTTTAGTGACTAACTTTATTTAGAACTTTCAGCTTCTGATCCTTTACTTTGTTTGGATTTTGATTCTTTTTTAGCATTTTTGTCTTTATTGCTAGAGAGTTCTAATTTCTAAGTTTTAAACCATTGCCTTCCTTTTTGACAATGTTTATCCAATGATTTGTTCAAAATATCAGTGCACTTGTAGCCTGCCCTTTACTGTCCTTGTGGTAGAACATATAGATTTACATTGTGCTCTTTTTGGGTTGTCCTTTTGAGGCAGTGTTTTTTAAGTTTTGTTTTTTTTTTTTCATTTTTAAAATTTATTCTGGATTATATTTTTAATAATGTTTGAATAATCTTTACTGTTATTAAGAAATTCAGTTTTGCTCATTGGATCAGGGTTTTTATTTTTATGGTTGCTCTTTCCCATTTAGCAATTTTAGTGTCTTTTGCTTCTTTTGAATGTGCAAACCGCAAAGTTTGCTTCTTGAGTTTTGGGGCCAGGTCTACTTAGTGATTTTGACCCTACTTTATATTTGTTTTATCTGTCTCATTAGAGTTTTAAGGCCTCATTTTTGATTTTCATGGGAGCTTTGCTCTCATACCAGGACCAGGATGACTTACTGTCAGTAAGGAAAACATACCTACTGTTCTGAATCGGAGAATTCTACAGGACAATTTGAAGCCATGAACTTCTCAGTTGAAGCTGATGTGCGCTTAATACAAGCTGCAAGAAACCCAACCACTGTTTTTAATATACTTTTAATCGCACCTCCTTTATAAATTCAGCATTTTACAGTATATGCAGCATACCAATGCCCGGTAGGCATAATAAACATCTATATGATGGAGAGGAGGGATTAGAATTTCAGACTAAAGGGTGCACTACAGGATAAAATCCAGAGGGGAACAACAAAAATTGAATAGGCATTCTCCAGACCATAACTGGACAGCAACTAAATATATGCACCTAAAATCTGGAATAGCCTGCCAATAGGAATTTGCCAGGCTAATACAGTGGAGCACTTTAAAACACTGCTAAAACTCATTACTTTAACATCGCTTCCTCATAACTTCATTTTAGTTTAATCCTGATTTTCTGTATATTCAATTAATTATCATTACTATTCATGGTGGCTCCAAAATCCGTACTAACCCCTACTCTCTCTTCTGTTCTTTTTCTAGTTTTCTGTGGTGGTGATCTGTGCCACCACCACCTAATCAAAGCACCATGATGTCCCTGCATTGATGGATTAAAGGACAGAAGTCCATCATCACCATCATCATCAAGTCCTTCCATGAGAACCCTGAATACAATGAGGACGGATCATTTATCTTAGGTAGAATGCCTAAAGGGGGCTGGGTGGTCTCATGGCCTGGAAACCCTGCAGATTTTATTTTTTCTCCAGCTGTCTGGAGTTTTTTTTGTTTTTTCTGTCCTCCCTGGCCATCGGACTTTACTTTTATTCTATTTTAACTAGTGTTCTCTTATTTTAATTCTTACATTGTCTTTTTTTCTCTTTCTTCATCATGTAAAGCACTTTGAGCTACATTATTTGTATAAAAATGTGCTGTATAAATAAATGGTGTTGTTGTTGAACCCCTACTTTATGTTGAGGGACATCAGGTTACCTAAAGGTTGCTTGCTCCTTTAAGTGTGAATTGAAGCTAAGGACTCCTAAAGGGATGGCTAAGGACACAGCCTGGACATAACGAAGAGGGATATCCTCAAGAATGATTCTTGGTTAGTGCTTTAAAATGCCTTTCTGCCATTACTTCAATGACCTTGTAATTGGGAGGAGAGTCAAGAGAAGTGCTTGAATGTTTGGAGGAAGAAGGGCCAGAACTGGAGATTAATGAGTAGGCAGGGCTACTAATACAGTCTTGAATTAATCAGTGATTTTTTTTCAGTTTTATTAGAATTGTTTATCCTAATATTCACGTGGCCACCAGAGGTCACTATGACATTAGCTTATAAGACTGCTGAAGAAGATAGGCACCCTGGTACTCCTCAGTAGTAAGGGAAAACTGCAAGAACACATGGTGACACTAGAGGAGGCCCTTCAAAAGCACCATCAATGCTTTCAATTTCATACCAGATAACTTGGAAGTACCTCTGAAGGGTAACCTGGAAGAGATCCTACTCCTGAGCTATTAAGACCCTTCCAGTCTGTCTAAGTCTGAACTTGTAGTTGAAAGTTAGCTGTGGACATAAGCTCAACGGTTGAGAGGAAGAAGGCCAGAGATGAGGCAAGGAGAGTGATTTGGGAGGGAAGGTGAACATGAAGCTGTGTATAGAAGTCGGTCAATGGACTAGCCAACTTACAGGTTGTTTAGGGTCTTCTAGTGTCTGAGGGCATATTTTGTTTTTTCTCAAACTAAATAAGGAGAATTTGGAAATCTTATTGATTCGCAAAAATGGATATAATGAGGGTATTAGAAATAAACTTGATCCATTAGACTTGAAAGTTAAGACAGAGGTAAAGAATTTAGGGGTAATTATTAACTCTGACCTAAATTTTAAATCACATATTAATCAGATTACTAGGACAGCACTTTTTCACTTAAGAAATATAGCAAAAATTAGACCCCTTATAACTTTGCAAGATGCTGAAAAATTAGTTCACGGTTTTGTTTTCATTCAGCTAGATTACTGTAATGCACTCCTCTCAGGACTACCAAAAAAAGACATCAATCGATTGCAACTAGGAAAAGAAAACCCAAGCACATCTCTCCAGTTTTGATGTCATTACATTAGTAAACCTGTGCCATTTTAGAATTAGAATTTAGACTTAAAAATACTGCTTATGGTTTACAAAGCCTTAAATAATCTTGTTTCCATCCTATATTTCAGAATGCCTTTCACTTTACGTTGCAAATTGTAACCTTAGATCTTCAAATGAGTGTCTGCTTAGAATTCCACGAGCTAAACTTAAAAGAAGTGGTGAGGCGGCCTTCTGCTGTTATGCACCTAAAATCTGGAATAGAATAGAAATTCATCAGGCTAATACAGTGGAGCACTTTAAAAACTGCTAAAAACCCATTACTTTAACATGGCTTTCTCATAACTTCATTTTAGTTTAATCTGATATTCTGTATATGCATTTAATTATCTTTTTTTTATGTCTCCAAAATCCGTACTAACCCCTACTTTCTCTGTTGTTCTCTTTCCGGTTTTCTGTGTTGGCGATCTGCACCACCATGACCTGATCATAGCGCCGTGCAGTCCCTACGTTGATGGATCAAAGGCCAGATGTCCACATGACCATCATCATCTAATTCTTCCATGTGAATCCTGAATACCATGAGGACTGATTGAGAGAAATTATGTTGGGTAGAATGCCTAGAGGGGGCTGGATAGTCTCATGGCCTTGGAACCCCTGCAGATTTTGTTTTTTTCTCTATCCATCTAGAGTTTTTCTTTTTGTTGTTGTTTTTTCTGTCCTCTCTGGCCATAGGACCTTACTTTATTCTTTGTTAATTAGCATTGCCAAATTTATATATATATTTTTTCTTTCTTCATCTTGTAAAGCTCTACATCATTTGTGTGAAACATGCTATATAAATAAATGTTGCTGTTGCTGTTTGTTATTTTTATTCTTTTTAACTTGGAGTATTCCAGTATGCTGTTCCTTGTAGTATTTCTTTATTTTGATATTAAATACGCTTTTTATTTTGTTATTCTGTGTCATCTTTTGTGTTTGGGGGGGATCAGCTCTTGAGTATTTTCTTATAGTCTACATCACTCATATATAACCACGAATGAAGAATTTAGCTGTTATGTTGTTTTTTCATATTTAGCTATCACAAGGTAGTAACAACCATGTTGGGTACAGATTAATCTTTTGCAAGCCTTTTTATGAGAAAAGTTTTGAATGAAACTTTAATAAGCAGAAAGCTAGAGATTCTTTATCACAGCACAGTGTTTAGTCCCTCTGGAACTCATTACTTTGCAATACAGCAATTTGATTGATTTTATTATCGTATATTACAATCAGAGTGCTTTCATATATTTACAAGTACAATGCATAATAAATTAATAAACTTTACACTTGCAGGCATAAATACAAAACATGAAAATGTCAATGATTACAATCAGGGCTGTCTTAACAGCATTATAGGCCCCTGGGTAAAGCAGTGCACTGGAGCCCCTTCCTACACAACCACTCAGCAAGTCACAACATACATAGATTAGCATGGGGCCCATATGCTCATGGGGCTCCCAGGCAACTTCCCAGTGTGCCTATGCATTAAGATGGCCCTGATTAAAATAAGTAAATAGTGACATATAAAGTTCTACTAACAGGGTAATTGATACATTCACAGTTGACAGTGGAGTGTCAGGATCTGGTACCTTTTAAGATTATTACTTGGTGTGTTTGTGTTGGGGTTTGGGGCTTTCTGGCACCCCCTTGCCTTCACAATTTCCATTTTTGTTATACTCATCCCAATCCCTTAATTTGACCAGGTTTCTGTTATAACATAAAGTTGAGCAATCAGATATAATTTTAAAATTAATCTTCTTGTGGGTTAGGTTTTTCAGGGTTATTATGACAGTAGGCTGTTAAAAAAAAGAAAATGGAAGTGATGGATATAATCATTCCCAGCCTAATATGACACCTTTGTGACCTTGACTTGATATTAAGTCTGAACTTGGGACAATAGTTTTCATTTGTTTCAGCATTTTTTAATTCCTTTTTAGATTTTTAAATTTGCCTGTACCTGCACATACAGTATCTATAGAACTATGTGAAACGAGTCTCAGCTTGCTGTTAACAATGCAACAAGGATCCCTCAGAATATGACTAATTCTCCTCGGCACATGTAATTAGTCTGAATCTGTGGGAGTACTGAAGTCTGGGGCAAGATGTCAAATTCAGATCCACACACCAAAATGCCATTTGAATGTGAAAAATAAACATCATGAGACAATGTCTCTGAGCAGATAATCAGATGACTAAACACCCTTGAAAGTTTTGTCCTTTCATTCATTTCTTAATTGCAGAATGATTCCTTCAGTTAGAATAACAATTTTGCTTCTTTGTTTTCAGGGTGGGTGGAGTTTGAATATCTCACATCCAACATCACCTGTTTGCTGTTGCTTGGTGTATTGATTGTTGCCATATGTGGAAATGGAAAACCGCAAAAAAAAGCACTTGCTACAGCACACCTCAATAATGTTGTGATGTTTATGAACATTTCTGCCACTTACTTAAAGATTTTATTTTTTTAATACTTTTATCATTTCTGTGGCAACTTTTGTCACGTGACCTACAACATGCTGTTTCAATATTGTCTGTGCCAGTATAAAAAAATGAGGGTGCATTATAGTCTTCAATAAGATAGCTAGAGAGTTACCTGGGGCCTCATTTATAAAGTTTGCGTACGCACATTTTGAGCCACCTTTTGTGTGAGACTCTTTTTGAGCCTCTTTTTCAGGATTTATAAAAGAAAACTTGACAGGGTAACATTTGTATATTTACAGCAGCTCTGACCCCAGCGTATGCAAAATTTCAGAGAAACTTAGAAATGATGACACCCTTGATTAAGTAGGGAAATGCAGCCAAACCAGCTAAATGACTCAAGCATAATAATTCATATTACTGTGCCATTATTATAATGTGCGTTGATGTGACAAATATATTACACCTCAAAATCAATGAGTGTGATGTAAAGTGTGATGTACAGATCTCTTTAAAGATGGCCAATGCTACGTATTTGCATTGAAGAAATATTTTTTCGTCAGTTTATATCGGCTACCTGTTGTAACTTATCGGAATTGGCCAACAAGTCAACAATATCTTGGCTAAACTTCACTCCATCTGAAGCTGTGCTGGAAGCCATTAACTGACTGCAAGGCACTACATCCAGATTTTGTATGGTGGGGGTGTACATATCTAAAAAAAAAAAAAAACATATATACTGTACCTGCGTATAAGTCAGGTCTTGAAACCCAAAAAATCGATCATAAAATCAGACCCCGACGCCCTTTCAAAAATGCGACACACACATTTTTTTTTTTTATATCTTCTTGCCTCCTCCAATTTCACACCAGTTTCTCAGACACATCAAATTCTGTTGCAGCAGCGCAGTTACCAATTTCTTTTGCCACTTCAATGACTTTTAATTTAAAACCAGCTTCATATTTTCTTCTGATTGAATACTCCATCGTAGATAAGGGATGCTCTTATGATAAAGATGTATGAGGGTGTGAAATACAAAAAGCACTAAACACTGCAAGCGTCACTTCGGAATAGGTCGGGTATTACTGTGTGGTCATGTATGCACAATACTTAGTGAAAATAAAGGCAGTGTGCTTTTGGTTACTCTCTCAGGTGGGCATTAGCATATCATAATCTCTTGGATCAGTAGCGTGAGTTTTCCGCATTTGACTTATACGACCAACATTATAAAATACTGGAAATTTTACGGTAACATCAAGCCCCGACTTATCCGTGGGAGAACTTAAACGTGAGTATATACGGTATGTTTTTTGTCAGTAGAGAAAGGCAATCTGCAGCAGTGTCCAGTACCCCAAATGTAATTGGAGCAATTTAATGCACTTATATTGCAACAAGGGCACCCAGCAAGAGTGAAGCTGCTTTTGTTAACCATGAGTAGTGACATTCCATTAAAGCACAAGTCATGCAAGAAGTGACTGGCAAAAATCATGTCTCAGTCACCACAGTCACTCTGTGATTAATTTATGTTGAGGTAAAGTAGCTTTGACAAATGTGATGGTGCTGTACGTGGTGGCTGGCTTGTTAATAAGATAAATGGCTGAACCCTCAGCGTTTCATATGGTCTGTACTATTCATTGTAACAGCAGTCATGTCATTACAGGTGCCAGGTAACAGATGATAGCATTTATGCCTTTCCCTGAGCCCCCAAAATGCAGAGGAGAGAAACTATAATGCCGCACCTGACCTTACGCTCTCAGTTGCAGGTGCAGCCAAATATTCTTGAATGTCGGTGGCAATGTCTCAATGCATCAGAATGGAGAGGCTGCTTTCCTAGTCAGTGAAAGTCTGCTGCATCGTGACTGCATATGTATGAGGCTTATTAGTGCACTCTGTATATGGATGTTTCTGGGTGGTGTTTGAGGCACCTTGGGTATGCATGTTTACGAGGTGATTGTCATTTGGCGTTTGAGGCGCCTTGGGTATGCATGTTTACGAGATGATTGTCATTTTTAAATGGTAAATTGTGCAGAAATGTGCATATGCCAGGTTTTATAAATCATATTTTTTTTGTTGTATGCATTTTCCTGTTGTTTTGGAGTGTGCATATTTTCATGCTCAAACCCACTCAAAGTTTTACAAATGAGGTTCCTGGTCTACATTACTTTGAGCTTTGGTTGTTTTGTTTTCATTTTGCCTATCCAGCCTTTTGCCAACGTTTCTTCAACTATGGTTCTTACATAGCATTTTTGTTTTGTGTCTTATGCTTCCTTGTTGGTTTTAACCTCAGCTTGTGTTCAATTGGAAGGTTGCTGGTTAGAATCATGTAAATGCCAGAAGTGATTTCACTTTGTTGGGCACTTGAGCAAGACCTGTAACCTGCAATTGCTTCCTTCCTGGGTATGACAAATTTTTGGTAAAATTTTTGATCAAACCCAGTTTGATGTGAAGTGGCGGAAGGTACACCTTCTTACTGTTTACTAATGGCACGCACTTCACATTGTAACTGCCAAGTATGACTTCATCTCGTTTTGGCCAGGAAACTAGTTTAAAAAGTCCATGGGAAAGAAATCAGCAAAAACACTTCTTAACAACAATTTTCAAAGTAATGGTGAATCTAATGAATGAAATGTCCTGAAATGCAATGTTATGTTAAGGAAACAGTAAAACCAACTGCCTACTGGAGCGTCATGCCTGAGTTGTGGCATTATGCTTTAGAGTCATATAAGACTTGGTAATCAGTAACAAATATTTTTTCCACTAATTAAAATACCGGACCTTGAACTTGGACTTGATGACTGTCTAGGCTTGGATGTAGCTTTAGATTTTGTTTGTTTCTGAGCCCATTTCTTGTTGCTCATGTTTATATATACTTGCATATACTGTAATAGAACCTCCTTGGGTTGGGTAGATACAGGATACCTCGGGATAATAAGAAATAAGAGAAAAAATAACACCACTGCTCACGGAGCTCCGCTTCAGACGTCCATCTCCCGTAATGGATGAGACCAACCATGGAGCGTCATGTATCAGTTGTGTCATTATCCTTTAGAGTCACATAAGATTTGGTAATCAGTAACAAATATTTTTTCCACTAATTAAAAATGAATACTTTTTAAACAAAAGTAATAATGACAAGGTAAACAACTCACAGCTGTTAGTAACGTGTGGTGAATTACTTTATCTCAATGGCTTCCCTTGTGGAATTACTGGTATTTATCAAACTGGTTATTTGCTTTCACTTCCCAGTCACCCTAGTTTCAAAGGCCTGGAATACCATAGCTAAAAATTGGGACACGCTATACGAAAATGGTTTTCAGATTTGGAGTCAGCAAGTGAAACCTGTTAAAGTACAGATGAAAGCATCCCAGTAGAGAAATGCTTGTTGACCAGTGTTACGTATAACCAAGATCTCATGTGATTTGGAGTTATTAATTTAAGTCCATTAATTTGTTATACACTATTTACATCACCTCTGATTTCAAGCTCATAGAGCTGTATGCAGTACTAAATTGAATATAAATTAAAATATCATTGAAAAAAGACACAAACCCTATTCTATGACATACTGTACAATAAATACATGAACACACACAGATAGATAGAGTGCCTATAAAAGTATTCACCTCCTTGGAAGTTTTCACAATTTTATTGTTATAAAACACAAAAGCACAGTGGATTTACTTGGGCTTTATTGACACTGATAAGCAGAAAGCAGATCTCTGAAAAATGGTCTAAAGCAATTACAAATGTAAAACACAACATAAGTGATCACTTAAGTATTCACCCCCTTTAATATGAAACACCTAAATCATCACTGGTATAGCCAACTGGTTTTAGAAGTTGCCTCATTAGTTAAATGGTGACCACCTGTCGAGTTCAAGGGTTTCAGTTGATTGTAGCATAAATGTAGCTTGACAGTGCTGTTACAGTATATTTCTAAATTAATATAGACCATTTTGCAAAAATGTGTTTTCACATTGACGTTCTAAAGTCTTTTTTGTTGATCAGTGTCAGATAAGCCACATTAAATTCATTGTGTTTCAATGTTGTGTAATAGTAAAATGTGAAAACTAACGGAGGGGTGAATGCTTTTTGTAGGCATTGCAGATAGATAGATAGATAGATAGATAGATAGATAGATAGATAGATAGA
>JANRMT010062790.1:60865391-60888625 GCA_026402145.1 Polypterus bichir lapradei | reverse complement strand
AGATAGATAGATAGATAGATAGATAGATAGATAGATAGATAGATAGATAGATCCCAGAAGGAAAATTTATCTTTACAGAAGCTCAAGTTATAAATAACAGCACCCCCAATCCTCCCCACCCAACAGACATGACTTATAAAAAAAAAAAAAAGCATATTGCTGTAAGTTTGAAGGATCCCCTATAGCATTTTGTCTTTATATGTTTTGTGTTTATAGGTTGAGTAATTTTACATTACCAGTTAATGATGTGTATGTACATACTTGTACTTTAAGCTGATCTTTTTACATTTATCCTAGGAGGGTGGGCCCACCTGATATTGTACCTGATGTAGCATTAGATTTTACTTCTGTCTATCAGCTCTTCTTTTGGATTTTTGGGTTTTGTAAGTATTTCTTGATTTGATTGTTTTTGGTTCTGAACATTTTTAGCTCCTAGAATGGGTTATGCTTAATTAGGTTTGCCTTTTAAAACATTCTTTTCCTAATCATTTGTGGTTATGTCCTTTTTATTTTATTAATAAATCTTTGAAAAATATTAAAAAGTTTGCTTTTGTTAGTTGAGCTGGAGTTTTGATGGTTCTTCTCTTTCTTTCTGTTCTTTTTTTAAAATTTTGAAGTCTTTACCCCTTTTTTGAGTTTGTGCAGGTCAAAATTAGCTACTTGAGTTTGTTGCAAAGCTTTCTTTTCTTTTTTTTTAACAAACCACTATGAAACACTATTACAGGTTTAAGATAAATAGCAGGACACATAGAGGCACAACTGGAAGTAAAGGAAGAAACTAACTGAAAAATAACATATAAAATTATCTAAAATGAAACAAACCAATTCAGACAAACAAAACTTCAAACTCAGAATACAAAAAAAAAAAAAAAAAAATTAACCCCAGGACAAGATTCACAACAGAAAGCAAATCACTTAGCAGCCACAATAACTGGGTGTTGTGGCCTCGGGGAGATCACCTGAAGGCAGACGACACAAAGGAGTTCAATCAGAGAGAAAAGAACAAATGGGAGAACAGTGGTCAAAAATAAGCAGGGGTCAAATGCTGAGAGTACTGATAGAAAACAAATTAACTTAATGTGAGATGCTAATGCAAAAAGTTTTTATACTATTTGGAAAACTGCCCTTTACTAGCACTGAAGAAAGACTTGTTTTATTTCAATACACAGATGTCAGTGTTACTGTTCCACCATCTTTTAAAAGGGCCCACATGATGATATCACATGTCACAATGCAGACCATCACAAGTTAGCAGTGAGAGTCTTTGGCATAAACAACATGACCAGGGTGACTCAGAAAAAGCCTCAAAATGGTGGTACCCTTCAATAACAAAGGTTTCAAGATGATGCCAAGATGATATCACCGTCATGATTTCAAATACCCATATGACAAACTGTATAAATCAAGATGCTCAAAAAAGGATCAAACATGTTGCACATTCCAGACTTGTAACACTGTGCGCTCACTTGAGGCTTGTTCAGTCTACTCTGGTGATTTGTAAGAACAGATTCATTGTGTGCTCTAGCTCTTGTACTGCCACCTTCTTACTTAATTTTTCACACTTTGATTTTGCCACACTACTTTGAGCTATGCAATTACTATTTTTTTCTGACAGTGCCTCCATATCCTTCAAGTTTGATATTTTATTTTTCAAATAGCTCTAAGATATTCCCTTTATAAGACCTGCTTCAGCAAATTAATCTTTCTCCATCTTCCTTTATTTTCTACATTAAACTATACAGTAAAACTCTAAATAAGGATATTGGCAACATTTGTCTTCCTGTACTGTCACCAAGCCTCCATGTTCTTTCACTTAAACTGGCCAGAAGTTCCCAGAATGCAATGAAGATCTGATGTGGAGTGAAAAACAGTTGGAAGGCAAGTCTGCAAAAGAAACCAATTTCAGTCTGGGGGTTAGTGATAGTCCTTAAATTAGAAAATACTTTTCTCCATTATTATTTTTTACTTGTTTACTGTATTTTCGAAACATAGAGTGGCAGAGTTGAACAGTGGCTACTATAACTGCTTCACACTTGCAGTACCCTAGTTTCAAATCTTGGCCCTGGCACTGCCCATATAGAGTTTACACGTGTTCTCCTTTTCTCTCAGTACTGTAATTTCCTTTCAAATTCTCTGGATTGGCAAGATACATGGTGTTAACATTCTGTTCTCTTTCAGACTTAGAATTCTATCATTAAGGCCTGTCTGGAGAAAGTTTGATGCCTGTGCCAATCCTCCATCTTGGCTTTCCATTGAATAAAGGCTTGCTTCCTTCCATTCCCTACAAACGCTCCCATTTCAGATTCTGGAGCCTAAAGTTTTTTCTTTGTAATTCTATTTTTTTCATCCCTTATGCTTTGATGACCTGGTACCAGGTAGAGAAGAGCTTAGATTCCACCACTGACTGACCCCATTTTCATTTTTCATTATGAAGCTGTGCATATTGTGGGACACCCTATTTCCTTTCCAACTTGGTATTTCTTAGGTATTAACATGTTTTTGATGAACCGGGACTCTAAATGTTCCTGGTACTAAGGTCTATTAGGTTCATTTTCCTTGCCCCTTTTTTATTGTATTTTCAGCTGAAATCAGTTCATAGGTCATGTGGTGTGCTGCTTCCCCCTTTTTTTCTTCTCATCCACTGTTTATCTTTTCTCAGGACTTTTTGTTATACAGAAATAATTGTTATCACTCTGGTGCATTGTGCAAAGACTACAATAAGCCTTTGCCTTTGTACTCACTGTCGAAACGTGATATAGTAGCCTCCAGTACCTTGTCCAGGTATGCCCCATCCTCCAGAAACCTCAATCACCAGTTTACTCAACTTGAAATTTGTCAATTGCTTATAGCTTACCACTCATAAATGTTGTTGTAATGAGTTTAGTCAATGATCATTTTGTTGCTTCTACTCCCTAAATGTTCTCAGAACTTTTCCTCACATGTGACTGTTTCTCTGTCACTCCCTATTAGATGTTTGTCTCAGGGTCTTTCTCATTGATCCTTTCTAACTAAATATCTCTGCTGGACCTTTCTATGCTCTCTCTTAATCGAGTCAAGCAGAGTTTGGGTACCATCCTGGATAACGTCACCACTAAGGTGGCACTGGGCTCTCATTGGAAGGCTCCTCTGTCATTTTCTGTTGACTCCTGGAAACAATCTTTCCATAATCTAAATCCTCTTGAGCTCTTGGCATTGAAAATCAATGGATTGTCAGGCCCTAACATCAGAAAATGGCTTTCAGTCACCGGTCTTGTAAGTAGCTGGATGTCTTGTTATCAATGATGATGGGAGCTCACCCTCCTTGTTTATTTCTCTTCTTTTCTTTTTCAGTCTGGCTATAGTCCATTGCCTATTTTGATTTTGTCACAGAGGCTCCACATAGTAATTTTCTCTCTCTTCGTATAGTACTGGTAGCACAAAGTAGGGGTGAGTGCCAGTGGAGCAGTGTTTTTATCTTTATTTTGCAAACGTTTCTTTGTTTTTTTCTTTCTGTTTTTTCAAATTAAATGTGTGCTAAAAAAGTACTCTGTTTTTCTCCCACGTCCTAAAGTCATGCATGTTGTGCTAACTGGTGACTCCTTGCATGAGTCTGTATGAATCAGGTTCTGGGGAAGCAACAAATCAAGCCTCTCTAGACAGGATGGTATTCCATTATAGGATATTCTGACAGTAGATTGTGCTATACCAATGCTTAACCTGGTATAGACAGACACAAAAGGGAACACTTACACAAGTTTATGTTTTTTTATTTTCTTCTTTTCTTTTTACAGCACTACACAATGCTCATACTCACAATGCTCAGTCCTTCCTTTCTCTTCTCCTAAGTCTTCTGCCGCCTCTACTCCTCCACTCGCAAGCTCCGTCCTCTTCCACCCGACTCCGGCTCCCTGAATGGAGTGAAGCTGACCTTTTTATGTTGCACCTAGATGTGCTCCAGTTACTCCCTGATGACCCTTCTGCAGCACTTCTTGGTGTGGCAGAAGTGCTGCATGGGTAGCCGGAAGCACTCCGGCTGTACTTGCTCCATGGTCCGGCAGCATTTCCTGGTGTGGCAGAAGTGCTGCATACCATGGCTTCTGAACCATCCAGGCACCACCTGGTGGTGGCCACAGGTCCCCGCAAGGTTGAGCTTCCAAGCTCTGTTTTTGTGGTCCCAACATGCATGCTGCCTTCTTATGTCCCAGGGGAGATATTGCTCCTCTCCCGGTCCTTCCATCCTCCAGGCATCCCGACTGGGCATTAGCCCCAGCCGTCCTCTACAATATGCACAAGCCTGAACTCATATCCACACACATATACTTTAAAGAAAAATAGACATTGTTGTCTTCCAATACTTCAAAGAAATCTATCAGTGTAATTTTAGCTTTGCAAAGCAAAAATGAAATGTCTGCTATTATTTAATAACTCATAATTTGTCAGTTACATAGATCATATAATTTGGGTAGAATTTGTTTAACATAAATTAATTAACAATGTATCACAGAAAAGCCATTGTTTCTTAATTCACTGAAAAGCAGCTGATAAAATACACCTAATCAAGAACCATTTTTTCTGAGACCATTTTTCATCCTTCTTTCATTTTGTCTTATTGTTTCACAAGCAGGTTTGCTTAACTGGATACAGCAGTTTCTCTGGACATCCCATAGACTTGTAATGGTGAAAGATGATGGGTAAGTGTACTCTGTGATGGACTTATTATTACTGTAGTTCCTGCCTTGCTCTTGATATTGCTTAAATGACTTGTGGCCACCTGTAAACCATCTGCTGCCAGGAGAATGTCAAAAAAGGCTTTGGATTGCTTTCCTTGGATATTGATAGCACCATCTTTCCTTCACTGGCTTCAATGTTTGAATCTTGAGAAAACCTTTATAATATTAACATACTAGGAGCAGTTACACAGCAGCATATACTCAATTGTGAGCATTCTGAATGATAAAGAAGACCAAATGCCTGGCAGAACTACTTATACACACTGGCCAGCACAGTGTGTTATATGTTTTAATTTGATACTTAATGAAAAGCTGTCCTTTTTCAAAATTAAAAAGGAGGAAATTCTTAACTCTCCAGTATGAGCTTAACGCAGATGATAGTCCAAAAGAATGAATTTTCACTTCTGGGAACAGAAAAATGCAGACAATAGAAAACTGTAGAATTAGGCTGTCCTGCCAGGAGAACCCGCAGTGATGCTCTTGTTGACTGTCCTGAGAACTAGTTCTTGGGAAACAGAGCAAAGAAATTCTTCACAAGTCAGCAGGCAGTGTTCTGAGAGAGGAGCACTAGGTCTGAAATCCCATTATGGTGTGAGGTGACTAACTCCCAGTGGATCTATTCACGCTCACTGAGTACTCCTTGGCACTAGGACACAAAGAAGTCTTGTCATGCACATAAGGACTGAACAGTTATTAAATAGTTCTAGGCCTAATTATGTATATCACATTATTATTATTGTTACAGTGTTGTATGACTATTTTGATTCAGGCTGTGAATATAAAAAATATTCAAATTGCTGTAGGGCAAGATTTACGGATTAAACAAAGCAAGCATACTCAGACAACAGTGGTTTCACATTTCAAAAAGTTTCTTAATTTCTAACTGCTGTTATAATTTTTTCTTAAATTTTTTGGCTGCAGTGCATCCCCATGCTGTGTAAACATTGGGTCATATTGAGATTTTGTTGTGAAGTGTAGGGTTGCTGTCTTTATATCCCTAAGAACAGCATGTTGGGGAGGCAATTAATATAACAATGCAAAAATGGGGTGCCAACAGAATTAATGTAATCTCCTTGTTTTTAGCCCACCTTTTCATTTCAGGGATTGTGAAAAGTTGCAGCCTATGTTGTCAACATCAAGTGAAATTAGGAACCAATCGCAAAAGGGACTTAACTAATACAGGTTAAACTCTCTAATGGCAGTTTAAGGTGGACATTTAATCTAACATGCATTTCTTTGTGATATGGGAGATGGTATCCAGACAGAGATCTGGCAAAACACTGAAGCTTTAAATTAACAGTACTAACCTCGGTGCTACTATGCCACCAAATTCTTCACAAGTCTCTCTTGTGAAGTGTTCTGTGAGAGGAGC
This sequence comes from Polypterus bichir lapradei, assembly GCA_026402145.1. NCBI lineage: Eukaryota > Metazoa > Chordata > Cladistia > Polypteriformes > Polypteridae > Polypterus > Polypterus bichir. Next base: position 60,882,544 of record JANRMT010062790.1, on the reverse strand, counting down.
ACTAGGTCTGAAATCCCATTATGGTGTGAGGTGACTAACTAACTTTTCGATTTTCTATTATCTATTTTTAAAGCCACAAGCCAAGGATGATGCTTTCTAAAATCTGACAGCTCCCCAGCTTATCCTCTACAGATTCCTAATCACTAGAAGCCATCAACTATCAGGCACAGACAAGCCTTTGATTCTGCTTGGGCCCCTGTTACCAGTCTGTCGGAGTGTACAGGGTGCCGCACCGAGCTTTACTCCCTCCGATTCTTGCTGTCATTTTCTGGTCTTGCAGGAGAGTCCTCCTGGTGTGGTTTTAGGGGGAGCAACCTTCAGTCCCCTCTTGAGCGTTGGCCACACACTGCTTCCCTGGGCCTCACTTTCCCGTCTGCCTGCTTCCCCTCTGTGTTGCACTGGCTCTGTTCCATTCCTGTCCTTCACTCCATTCCTTTTCATTCCTATAGATCCTTTTTTCGATCTTTCTTTTGGTCTGTCTCTGTTCTCTCTGCCATGCAGGCTCCATTATCCTGCTTGATTGGGTACCAGTGTGAACGAGGCACCTGACTGATCCACTTGTATTTGTATGTGTATGAGCGATCAGCCAAGCACGCCAATCAACCCTGCAGTGAAGTGCGCTTGAGCACACCCGCACTCAATTAGAACCTACATTTCACGGGACATGATTATTTATTTATAAACTGTAGTGCACTGCGGACCTCTCATCACACTCCAACTCACTAAGAGTATGTAAATGATGGCTGCAAGTGAAATTCGCTGGAAAAGTTGGCAAACACGACAAGGTGTTAATCCTACCTGCATGTGTTTAAGGACGTGGAAGGGTTAAATGTGCTCCATTGCGGCATTGTCTGAGTCGTAATTCAAAACCCAGGACTCTGAAGGAGTGAGGCAGCAATGTTAAGCATTTTACCACTGTGGCACCCTCCTTACATAATTTTATTTTTGTCTATTTTAAGCCACAGCAGAAAAGAAATCCTCAAAAATCTGATAAACCTCTTATTGGGCACGCAGAACATTCAAGAGTTTAACTGCTTAATCCTTTGTTGAATGGGAAAACTTATGGAAATGATTCAATTCCATTACAAGTCAGCCTTTGCAGTGCTGTCAACAGCCTCACTCACTTTGCATGATCAAAGTCAGATGGCTTCTTCCTCCTAAACTCTTTACTTCCGCTCTACTCTTTAAGCATGCTCACGTCCTGGTGAAAAGAGTCTCTTATTTTAATAGTGGTAGTCTTCACTTTTTTACAGTCATACTGAATACATTAAATCACATCTGACTCACATTTGATAAGCCTGTTTAAAGCCTCTAAACATTACAAATTAACAATTTTTCCCTCCAGTTACAATTCTTTTTCTCTTATGTACCTATTTTATTTTGATATCTCTTTATTCTTTTTTTTTTTGCTGACTATTGCCATTGAACGCGGCACGTCTCACACGTTACATTGCTCACACAGTTTCATAGAAACGAATCCATCAGGGTTAAAGTTCAGTGAATCCAATGTCTTAATGTCACCAAAACAAATGTCTGTGTGTATACCATGTGCCTTGGAGATGTGAGTGCAGATACTGGTGGAAAGCAGCTATCTTACCCCCAATTACATATGCGCTTTGTATGCAGATAATAGTTTTTTCTGTTAGCCATTCAAGCATCTAATTCCCTCTTTGACAGAAAATAATTGCATTTGGGGTGCACTGCAGCAATTTGATTAAAGAGTATATGACATGCATCTCAGTAAAATTGTTTTTTTTTTAACCCTCAAAAATAGATTACACTGACTTTATATTGTGTGCATATTGAGCAACTACAAGGGTGATTAAGAGAACAAAGCCTTTTACTTTTACAGTTCATTACTGAGGTCGGCCCACCATGGAGGAAAAGAATAGAATTTCATCCTGGTTAGTCTGACTCAGAAAGCCAAAGGCTAAAAAACAAGATATTGCCACATGTTTTGCACAAAAAAAAGCAAAGCTTTCAGTGAGAAGTTCAAAATACCATAAAGCATGATTCAAATTACAGTGTGAATCTACGAAAGGCCAACTGTATAAAGGGACCAGCTATAGTGACCTCGAAATGATATTGAAGTATTTGAAAAACGCTGTACAGACAGCTTAAGCCCAATAACAACAGAACTTACCCCGAGGGCCTCTTTAGCAATGACAGACTTTGGATTAATTCATACTTGTGAGGATAAAGTAGACACTAAAAGAGTCCTTTTTTATGTCTTTGCTGCCCCCGTTAATGAATAATAATATACAAAAATAAAAAACAACATGAGGAAGAAATTAGTTTCTGCTTCTGTGTCTGTTCAGGAATCTACAGTTTAAATCTTAATCCTCCTGCTCCCAATCCTTTTACAGCTAATGGCTACATGAGTGACTGGAAATTCAAAAATGGATGATGTGTAAATTGGGTGTGTTTTAGCACCAGGATGAGAATTTGTTTTCTTGACGCCAAAGATGACCCCTTTGGGATTTTCTTAATGCCAAGATATTTAGTGACCTTTGTCTCAATAAAGGGCAAGAATCTTCTCACCTGCCTTTGAAAATGGCCCATCCAAACAAAGTAGATTCATATGGACTCAGTTGAGTAAAGTGTTGAACAGGTACTTCCATATTCTCTGTAAGAAAAATAGATTTATAGGTTTAGAGGGTCATTATCGCCACAAGTGCAAAATACAGTAAACTCTTACTTTATGTGGTAGTCAACCTTACCTTGAAACGTCTGATAGAACTACCTTATCTGTCTTCCTTAACTGAAAAGTCATAGAACATATTAAATATAGAAAATATATATTTGAATAGTGTGTGTTGCGTAAATGTGTAAAACACTAAGACAGTAAAGGAATCTAAGGGGATATTTGTTACTTGACCTAGTCTGTGTATGGTAGAAATACCTTGAACGCCAGAGATAAATAAATTACAACATGAAACACAGTGGAAGATTAGTAACATTGATGCTAGAGAGTGGTGACGTCTTACATGTTAGATAGACATACAAGTAGGAATTTCACTCCTCTCTGTACACATGACAATACAACTATCGCTTGAAATATACTTTAAACATTGAAACATGTCTTCCTTCTCATTTATCCATATCCACACTTGGAAGGATGAGAGCCATTTGCTTTTAATTAAAGTCCTTGTCTATGGTTAGAAGAATGTGTTTAATTTTCCCAGGGGATGGTCAGGTTTCCAAATAAAGACCACAAAATGAGATGATGCAGAATACATTCACACTGTTTGAAGTATGTATGTTCATAGACATATGTTTTTTTTTTTGTTAAGATTGATTTTATTATCATTTTGAAATATTGAAATGTCCTGGTAAACAGAGCAAACAATCCTGGATTTTTTTTCAGGGTTTTCAGGAACTGAAAGCGTAACTGAACAAACGGGGGTAAGGGGTGTTTTGATAACCAGACTTGTGTTTTCTGTTAAGTTAAATGTATTTTAACACATTCTGGGTCGAGGTGTTGCATGTTAGTCGGATGTGTAAATAAAAATTTCACTGTGAACGGACAGTATTACCACTACTAATTGTTCAGTCATAACATTTTTACACCCAGTTAATCCTATTCAAGGTCAAGATGGGCTGAACCCTATCCTGGTAGTGCTGGATGCAAGGCAGGAAACGTCTCTTGGGAAGTGCCACTTGGCTGCATGTTACGCTCACACATACACACCAGCATGGCCAATTTTGGAACTGCCATTCCACATGCCCTGCATATTTTTGGAAATGTGAGAAGACAAATGAAGTACCCAGAGGAAAAAACTGTGCCAATACAGTGAGGATGTAAACTCCGCATGGAAAACGACCTGGTGTGGTGAGGGCAGGGTGCTGGAACCACAATGTGGATGCCATACTCAGAGTGCCTCCTATAGCCTTTCTGAAGCATTCATCAATATTTAATACAAAAAAATAAAATCTGTGCAGCACAGTGGCATAGAATTTATTGTTGATACTTTTCTGATCTAAAATATTTGCCTAGTAACTTCACCATACACGCTGTGGCGTTGTCCCCCCTGCCTCAGTGGGTTTTCCTCCATGCAGTCCAGTTGTCCTCCCACATCCCAGCGATGTGCATGTGAAGTTAACCAGCGACTGTAATGTGAGTGTGTGAGAGTGAGCTCTTTCATGAACTGCCACCTACTCCAATGTAAATCCTTATCTTGCAGATAATGATAGATTTACAAAATGTTATTACATATCCACATCTGGAACATGCTTATTAGTAAATGCTGCTGCAGCACTGCGTTCCGTGGTGCTTAGATGAGATCAGATTGAATCTCCTTTAAATGCTTGCAGCCTCACAGTTTACTTCAAACTCAAGGAGAAAAAGTGAACAGCAAAATGTGGCAGTGAACATCAGAGAGGCAGCTTTGGGCAGCCAGGTTTTAGTAGGATTAAGCGAATTCATCCTTGGAATGAGCAGCTAGTATCCAGCACAACATGGCATATCCTAAAAGAAACAAGCCTGTTATGATCAGTCCTTCTCATGAGTGCAATACAATATTAGACATCTTAAAGGCTTTACTTATCACAAGAAGTGGAAGGTCCAGAAATGTCTGCTGTGCTACCAGTTTTCTTCATATTATACCTTTCATTTCTAGATGCTTTTGTTGCAGATGGAGACAGGGAATACAGTGCCTGGCCAGCAGAACCTTCAGTTGCCTTTGCAGATGTTGCATTACCAGAGATGTCTGGCTCTTTGGTGAGAGGCTGTGTATCATCCTGATCAGCCTTTCTGAGTGAAACAGGCAAAGTTTTGTCCTTTATGGTCACAGTACTCAGGTCCAAAATCATTTTACAAATTGAGAAGTGCAGTTAAAAATGCAATATCTATATTAGATATTGAAATCTGCCAGATACAAAGCTGACCATACTATGCTTTCTAATGAGCATTGTTCTCTACCTGCAGTTCTGTTCAATGAACTGAAAAGTAACATTTTACACCACTATAAAAAGAGACCCTTACTGACATGAAACTTAAGTTCTTGAAGGATGTGACTTATGTGCTAAATTTGCATAGTTTCTTTTTATCCAGATGTAAGTGGAGCAGTAATACATTTTTAATATGAAAGGCCTTTTTAAAAGTTTCCATCTTCACCTCTTTTGTCTACCCAGCAGTTGGTATTGACACTTTTTTCCAGGGTTTGTTCCTGCTTTGCTCCCTATGCTTTCTGGGATAGGCTCCAGCCCCTCGAAGTGACCCTAATCTGGATTAAGTGCGTTAGAAAATGACATGACCTCTTTTATCTGTTGCTCATATATCGGACCACACAGCTGTATTGTTGGTTTAGTGGGAGTTTAAAACTTTGGTTTGGAAATCATTCTTTACATAAATGATTAAAAAATCACAATAAAATGAAAGCAGTGGTCAGATTATGGAGCTCAATACCAGATTCATTCCTCTAAATAACAACTGATTAAATTTCACTAAGCATGCCTGCTGATTGGAGCATACTTAATAGTGTCTGTCCCATATCACAGTTGCCCAAGATCATTCGAGTTTAAAAAGTTGGTGGCACTGACCAGAAAGCAGGAGACAGAGCTGGAGGTAACAGAGTTAAAGATGTTAAGATTTGCTTTGGGTGTGACGAGGATGGATAGGATTAGGAATGAGTACATTAGAGGGTCGGCTCAAATTGGACGGTTGGGAGACAAAGTCAGAGAGGTGAGATTGCGTTGGTTTGTACATGTGCAGAGGAGAGAGGCTGGATACGATATATTGGGAGAAGGATGCTAAGGATAGAGCTGACAGGGAAGAGGAAAAGAGGAAGGCCTAAGCAAAGGTTTATGGATGTGGTGAGAGAGGACATGCAGGTGATGGGTGTAACAGAACAAAGATGAAGAGGACAGAAAGATATGGAAGAAGATGAGCCACTGTGGCAACCCCTAATCATTAGTAAAATACTATAACAGGCTGCAACTAAAAATGATAAGTTTAAGAAAAATGAAATCCCAAACAGGCCTTCTTGGTTTCTCAGCTGAGTCAGTGAGGCTACAGGAGCTGTAAAAGAAGACCTTTGCACAAGATGTGCTGTGGTTGGCAGGTTGTACTTGATTTCTTTTGATACCAAAATGAGATTGTGAGAAAATATTCAGAAATCAAACCTATGTAAAATATAAAACTGAACATTGGTTCCTTACTTCTTTTGGGTCTATTTTATGTACATGTGAACTCAAAATCAGAACATTGCACAAGTAAAACAAACACTTTTCACCTTTTCTCATTTGTCATTTTACCACTTGTCACTCATGCCCGTCGGAGGATCTCCTTCTGGACGCTGCCATGGTATGTAATAATCTTGCGGGTCGAGAGAGGGTGATATTGCCAACATTGCCTTCTCCTTTCCTCCCTGCAGCACTGAAAATTCACCCCATGAGAGCTCTTGACTCCACACCTTCCAGTACCCCGTGCATAAGAATTCCATCTTCTGGGAAGAAGGTGTCATTTTGACAAGAGCGAACCGCCGGACAGAGCTCCCAAGCAAACTGACTGTAATCCATGGCTAAGAAGCCATGTTTTCTTTTGTAATTTGCAGCCCAGAGTTCAGGACAACGATATCTTGGGAGCATTTCTTTTGTTTATTTTGACTTCTTATTAAATGGGACGACCTGGTTGGTGCCCCACATTTTCTTCCAACAGCCTGTCATTCTTAAACCTCACCAGTTACTTTAAAATGTGCTTTTTAAATTCATTACATTCTCCTACTTGTAATTTATTAATATGACACAAGAAATATGTGTAATGAAATGAAATATTTTTTCTGTTATTTATTGTTTCAGACCATTATTGACAACAACAAATAATCTTTCTGTTATTTATTATTTTTTTATTCTGATAATGATGATTCTAGATCATGTTTTACACGGCCACTGCAAAGTTGGTTGCTAATCACTTTATGGCCAGCAGCACAGTGTATGATGTCACAGTGTCATTGGTATTTAAAATGGCAATCCGGGAGCATTGAAGCGTTTGAATTATTCTAATGAAAACCATTCATGTTTCTTATTTTATTTAACATTTTGGTTAGAGAAATTTCCATGGTAGCTTTGATTTTTGACTTTCTGCAATCTGTTTTGGCACAGATTTTTGACCCTTATTTTAATTTTCATTAAAGATAGCTTTGCCATTCTTGTCATCTTTTGCTTGTCATTTTGAGTATGATTCTTGTTTGCTACCATTAACCTTTTCATTGCCTTTGTTTTAGCTTTGCTTTTATTTTAGACATTTTTTCCATAACACTATGAATATATGATTAATTGTACAAGTGTATTGCAGTTTGAAGTGAATGATTAGCTGTACACAATGCTCACAATATAATAAAGTTTAAGTTGGAGAATGATTTGCTATAGCTGCGTTATGTGATGGGGAAGAACATGCAGTACCCAAAGGAGTATTAAGTCTTTGTACAGTGAGGCCCAGGATGGCATTAGTGTTTTATTGCTCTGTTGTAGAAGAAATCAAGCTAATGGTAACTTTATGCATGAGTTGGAAGTGATTCTTGTTTTCACATTTTAGCCCCATTATGCCTGTGGTCTAATTATGCAAAGACAAGCGGGTAACGATTTCAATATACAGTATAATGGTTGATACAGTTATTGCCATGCAGAAGAATGTCTATGTGCGACTTGATACAAGGAAGCAGAAATGAATCAGATCTTAGGAGGTGCTATATAATATTAATACACGAGAAATGCAATCTCTGGGTTAAAGGGAGTCGAGCAGGAGTTCTTGCATTGCTGATGTTTTCTGGGTAATCTGAGGCTTTTGATGATTGGGTTGCCCACAGCAGGCTTTACCTCCTTGAACTTGGGACATCAATGGTCATAGAGCAAGATGGATTGGGCAATGAGGACATAGAACAACATGATTAGTGCTTTGATTCTAACAGTGCCCAAAACAATAAATAAGGTGCAGTGCCAGTTCTTTGATAAATAGTTCAATAATCACTTTCAAAAACTGTGTTTGTTGAGGGTAAAATTACTATAAATAATATTCCTCAGGTAGTCTAAAATCAAGAATTATAATACAGACAGAATCTTCCTTTAAAAGCAATTCATGAGTGTTGGTGCTTCCTTCTAAAACAACGTCTCCTCCAGCCCTCAGTTGCAGTAGGCGCCTGCCATATCATTTGGCACATGTACCAATCATCATCCCTTGGCATCTGCGAGGACACCTTGAGCTCTCTTCACTTCTCCAACTGCCATCCCTTGGCCTCTGTGAGATTCTCACAGTGGACGGTTACTCCCCTGCAGTAATCAGCAGAAGTAACCCAAGCCCTAGAGCACCCGCTCTGCCATGACTATGACAGACTTCCTGCTGTTTTTCTTCTTGCTTTAACCTCCTGTCTTCACTTCTTTCTTGTTTTTGTTCCTCACTTCTACTTATACTGTCATGGGGGTTGGTAACCTAAATTTCAATCCCCAAAGCACTAATAAGGAAGCAAATTGAACTGATCACATCTGCACATGAATGTGTGATTAGCCAATCTCCCTATCAACACCCTTATGCTGCACCTATACTCTCCTGTTTTTAACTAAAAAGTTGCACACTGCCGCAGACCCTAACGTGCATCACCACAAGACTAATTAGGGTAAATGTCAAAAGAAATTAAATGACAAAGTGGGTAAACAAGTACCACCAGGAGGCAGTAACCCACATTTCTGTACCTGACTATGCTAAAATAATGGACGGATACCAGCTTTAGCGGCGTCCTTTCCAGGTTCCCAGACTCACGCAGCATGAGTCAAACACGTAACAAAAGAAGTCCAATAAAGCTTGTTTTAAAAAGGTTTAGTGAAAATTTACAAAGGAACAAATCACAAAAAATAAAAAGGTACACACACAGAAGAAAGGGTAAAAAGGGAATAAAGGTTTCTTCTCTGTTTAATTACAATCTTAGATTTCTCTTGTTAAACCTTGGTTACTTTCTATACTTAAAAGTTGTTTCTTGTCTATGGCAAACTTATATAGGCTTCACATTAGCACATCAGTACGTTCAGCATGCTCAGTATGTTCAGTCAGTTCGGTACAGTTTAAAACTGTTTGCCCTCCACGCCTTACCAACTGCAACTACTCTGTAGTCAGAATGACAAGAAATAATTAGAATATTCCACTAACAATTTAGCCTGTAGGGGTTATAATAGAAACTCCCATTAACTATGCGCTAAAATATAGGCAAACATTTTAGCATATTTAAGAAAATACTTAAAATAACTTAACATAACCTAACTAACTAACAAATGGCTCTTACACCAGCATTATTTTCACAAGTTTTTGCTTGACAGCAAGTGAGCCCAGCATGAACAGTTGAGATTGTGATGATTATAACAAAGGCCGAGCAACACAGCACAGTGTCAGGTGCCCAGTCCCAATAAAAGACCTCAGATGGACACTTTAGCCAGGGCTTTATGCCAAGAGATCCAAAGGACTTTACAATGCACCTGCTGACCTTAGCAGTGTCTTGTGGGCTGGCCCATAACCTAACCCCAGTATGGGTTATAAATGAATTAGGTGAAGCCGGTGATTCTTGAGATAAGGAGTACTGTAGGAGAGAAGGAGGAGCCATATAGCTACTGCATGTTATGAGATGGGCAAGAACCTGTGCTCCTCAAAGGAGTATATAGAGTGAATAGTGAGGCCCAGGATGGCATTAGTGTTTTATCGTTGTTTTGTTTAATACTTCAATTGCTTCCTCTGTTTATCCTTCTCTTTTGTGTTGTTAATAAAAGCATTTCTTTAACTGGAGCTGCTGAAGAGCCTCTTTGCATTTCACTAAGTAGAAGAATCAGCCAAACTGCAAGTAAAGCAGCAGCTGGGGAATTGTAAAGCTTTGCTTTGAATACATTCTTCCTTAAAAGAGACATAACCCAATTGGTGGGAGACCCCATATTTGGAACTGATTGGGGATAAGCAGCCTATTACAGGACTATAAAGTATATTAAATGAACCCCAAATGACTCCTACGTTTGAGGGTTACCAGAAACGTTCATCAGGGTTATTTTTGATGGGCTGAGTTCTCATTTCACCAATCTTATTATCATTATGTTGACCTTCTGTGTCCTTTATGATAGATTTTGAAATACTTCTAATTACATACAGTATAAGACTCTGAACAATTTAGCACGTTCTTATATTATGGAGTGTCTGTCACCTTAAAATCTTGCCTGTGATCTCAGATTTGCTATCACAGGTTGCTTCACATTGAAAAAGTGACACGAAAACTGGTGGGGCGGCCTTTTGTTTATATGTACCAAAAATCTGGTGCCAGGCCAGAATTGTTAAAGACATCAAAATAGCTACTATAATCCCCAGCTCTTTAGTCTGGCTTTTTCATGATTTCTTTTGTTTTCTTCCACATATGGTGTATAGCACGATGATTTAGCACTTTCAAAAAATGCAACTGCTTTCTAAACAAGCTTTGCTCCTCTAAGGTCCATCAGTGTATATTTGAGGGCCCCCCTATTTACCCTCTTGTATGCTGCAGTCTTCACAAAGTTGCTTGTTTTTCAACTTAAATGTACAGGGTGTCCTCGGGTTATAACGTTTCGACATACATTTCGAGTTTACAACACTCACTCCCATAAAAACTTAAAAAAATTGAGACATGAGAAGGAATAAAGGTAAGCATTTTTTTACACTCATTTTTTCTGTTACTACAGTACAGTGTACAGTACAGTATATTTATGTCCTTTTCTTTTTTCTCAGGCTTAGATTTTGTGTTTTTATGTTCTAGATTATGATTTTGCAAATGTGTTGAGATAGGTAAGTGACTTAGGCTAGAGTGTGTTTCAACTTACACCAAAATTCGGGTTACATCACTGTTGTAGGAACAGAACTGTGTCATAACCCGAGGACCTCCTGTATTAACAAAAGCATATTTGCTGATAATGCTGTATTTTTAAAGTATAATACAAAATTAGCATTTTATCTCCTTATATAATACGCTACTGTGGCTGTTCGTTTGTTTGTCCAGGATTTTAAATCACCTGTAGCTTGCAAACAGTTTGACCTATTGACCTGAAATTTGGTACACATATACTATGTGACGTCTACTATCTGCTTTTGGGGTGGTGATTGACCTTCAAGGATATTCCTCTTTTTTTATTTTTATTTTATTTTAATGTAGAATCAACTCGCAGCATCAGCTGTGCAGTGCATGCGTACAGGCACCGTTCTCATCTCTACCACCTTCGCCTTCACTTCCCCTACCTCTTCATATCTTAAATCATTATTGAGGAAGATTGAAGACTTAAGTGCCAGCTTAAGTGAAAAATCAAAGAAAACGTACTAAGTAATTGCAACACAAACACTGACTTAATCATTTTTAACGTGAAAAAATGCTGACGAAAGAAGAGAAGAAGCGGGCTGCTAGGGTGGAGAAAAGAAGAGCTGCTCAGAAAGCAGCAAGCGCATCAACCTCTGAGCAAATGAATGCTAAACGTACAGAGAAAGAGGATGAAAACTATAAGTCAAGTGTATTCACTGCACGTTATTGTGCAGTGCACCGTTACTGGTTATTACATAGAGGTTATTTTTACTATTGCCTGAACTTCTTAATGATAACATAAAATGAGCAGGCACTTCTAGGGATAAATAATAACCAGTAATTACCAAAACAGAGAATTTGCCACTGTAGCTATTTTTGCTACTTTTTAAATTAAGCAGCGTAGGATTATGTATTTCCGAAAAAATAGTAATAATTAAAATGCAGAATTAGTCACAGCAGAGGAATTTTTTTTCACAACCTAATTACAGAGGCTACTTCATTATAATGTGGATGCAGTACTGGAGCGTATCCATCAGCTATAGCCACAGTTAATGGAAGTGGAAATACAACTGCAGGTTCTCTGCACACACAACAATCAAGTCAGTGGAAAGGACACAAGCATCATGTATGGCGGTGGTAGAAGTCAAGTAAGCCACAAAAAAACTGGCCAGGACTGACTTTTCTGCACCTTTTAAAAACTGAGCTATGAGGCTGCAGCAGCAGGTGAGTCTATCATGAGTCTATCAAATATTTGCCATTGTGCTAAAACAGTAAAGTGTTTTTATTGCAGTTAGGCATGTCGACTTCTTTCCAGTTTATCTTGCTGAGTTATTACGAGCCGCCCATTCAATGCACTGTGTTCTGCAGAGAAGCAACCGCTCAATCCAGAATTGCTGGAGGTGTGTGTGGGGAGTCCATCTGATTCTTATCTGGACTTGAGATGTGTTGTGTTTCAGCTGGGGGACATTGTTGTTCATTTAGAGTGCAGCAAAACTGAAAACAGTTTCTTTTGACAAGCTGCAAAATAAACTAAGTGTGTAGGTTGTATGTTCCAGTTGGTAAAGAATATAAAAAGAACAGGAGGCCAAGTAAAAATACTGCTGCATCCATTCCAGAATCAGTAGCCAAATGCAATTATTTCACATCAAACATCTGAAACTGTACATCCTTTGGAATTTTTTGTAGGCTTTTTGTAATGCTCTTTATTTTAAATCTAGAATTGAAACCTCCAGGTATTTTAATTGATTGTTTGACATTTATTTTACTTGGCTCAAAGCATTTAGAAAGTGGTTTGAGTCTCCGTTGTTGCAAATTCTCTGTGTTTCTGTGATCAAAACAACTTTTGCCATACATAGGAATGGGATTATATTTGCTATATTAATTGCTTGCCACTGGTTCCTGGATTCATTACTGTATTTTTTGTCCCGTCATATTATCTGCTGGAGTAGGTTAGAAATCACCTATGCCTTAAGCCTACACTCTGTCCCCGCTCCTTCTACAAGGTTGTAGACACTAGGCAGCCACATAATTTGCCTCTGTCATGGACCTGCCCTGCCTGTGAGCTTCCTCGGGAACTGCAGCTACTTCCAGTTGTCTAAAAGTTTGATTGGTGATGATTCCTAATCGGCCAGGTGTGCTGCTCAGGACTGAATCCAGTTGTGTCTTCTTCTCTAGGGAGAGGTTCTGGTTTCATCACATCTCTATTCTTGCTATAATAAGTTCAGCAAATTGAAAGATATTCTTTCTTTAATCAGTTTATCCATCCATCCATTTATATACAAATGAAGATCATGTGCTGTTTAAATCTATTGCAGATATGATATATAATTTCCTTCATAGAGTAACAGGTTGTAAATATTGTGCTAGGTGAGCAACACCCTGCCTAGGACAGCATGGTTTCCCAGTGGAATGGTAGATTTTTTGCTCTGGATGGTCTAATGGTCCATTTTGACATATAATGAAGTCATAAATGACTTACCCTTACTAAACTTCCAGACCTTACTGATATCTATACACCAGCATGCTAACTGTGATCATAGGTTTGCAAACCTTAGAACTTGAGAATTATTTATCAGCGACAAAGAATTTAGAAATCCAAGATGCATGTAAGAAGTAATTAATTTAAGATTTAATTCATAAGTAACTAGGGGGCTCTGCCCGCTGCTCGCTTCACTCACCCACCCCCGTGTTTGGTCTACCAGATATACAATTTAAGGAGATTGTTATTTTCATGAGAATTGCTACATATACATTATTTTTACTTTTACTTTAAAAACTTTTGTAAAAACAATACTTGTCCTTTATTTCCGGCCCCAGGTGTGGTTACATCTGTTTCTCGCAGGACGTATAATGCCGCTCGCGTTGTGAAGGGGAAGGTGGGTGAACGCACACTAAGGAGATGCCATCTGATCATCTGCTGTCTTTCTGCTGCTGGCGAGCTGTCTGTTCTGCTTGTCATATGTCGTTGTTTTAACAGCTGTGAGCACATGATGCGTGTCTGCCAAAAGCAATCCAACAACTGCTAGGTTAGATGTCCGTGGACTTGTTTTAAATAATGGCTCACTGCCTTGTCTTGCGTGACGTTGTAAAAACAATACTTGTCCTTTTTTTCCGGCCTCGGGCGTGGTTAAATGTCTTTCTCGCAAGATGCATAACGCTGCTCGCGTTGTGAAGGGGGGCAGCGTCGACCATTTTAAAGCCTGTACAGCCGCTGTCCTTTTTGCCACTTTGTGTCGCTGCTGCTCGCATTGTGATCGCTTCTCCATGATCATAAATATACACCTGACCGATTTGTGTTTTCTTTGAAATTAAACTTGTCGTTGCTTTAACTGTTGCGAGATAACAGATGCTCATAGCGTATGGTCCATTAGTGTGTACATTTTATTGGGCATTGAATGAAGGCGAAAAGACTTTGTTTTCTGCTCTTTGCCTTTTATTTCTGACCTTGCTTTGTCCTGCTATTTTTTCAATTACACCTGGTCCTGATGATTAATTTCCTGTTGTTTGCGCTAATGCGATCTTTACTATCTTTTTTTTGATACTGTAGTGACTGATGTAATAAAGAGTCACAAAAGTTCTACTTGCACACTTGCCGACTTTGTAACCCCAAACACAACTTTCTAGCACCCTCTCCAACCCCTCATCCCCCGGGTTTTGCTCCCCCCTTTACCGCATCACTCAACACAGGGCACAAGGCAGGAAACAAACCCTGGGCAGGGTGCCAGCCCACCACAGGGCACACACACCAAGCACACAACAGGGACAATTTCGGATCACCAATGCACCTAACCTGCATATCTTTGGACTGTTGGGGGAAACCGGAGCACCCGGAGGAAACTCATGCAGACACGGGGAGAACATACAAACTCCACACAGGGAGGACCCGGGAAGCGAACCCAGGTCTCCTACCTGCGAGACAGCAGCGCCACCCACTGTGCCACCGTGCCACCCAAATAGTAATAATAATATATCTTTTGTTTTTATTATTTCACAGTGGGTCCTCTGTTTTCTGATGATTTAAGGATGGTTTTAAATCATTACTGTGGAGATGGCTAGTTTTCATGCATAATTAGCCATGCGGTGCTGGCACACAGGGATCACTGTTAAAAAACTAAAAAAATTTTTTTTTTTAAATGCATGTGGAATGGAACTTTACCAGTGTTCCTCAAACTTTGTTCCTTCAGGACCCATTTTTATCTTTCTAAGTTCACAGATATCCCACATAAAGCAATTAAAGAGCCCTGGGGATTGAAATGACCGTAAGTGTAAGGGACTAGTGAGGTTAGAGACCGGGAAAAATATTGCACATCACTGTAAAACGCTTTGGTGGATGGGGGCTGGAACTTGGGTTAGTGTTGCTCAGTATCTTTTTCCTCTTGTGCTTGTGACCCAGCTATAGCCACATGAAAGGCATACGTGAAATTTCTGCGCATAGCTGGTGCAGCTCTGTGACATTATGGGGGCTTCACAAGGCATTTTAGAGCACTTGGAAATAAATGTTTACCTAAAATGGCAAACATTGGTGATCATGGTTTTCCACCTGTCTTTTTTTCCTTGCCATACTGAAAATATCATCGCAACTCATGTTATTCCCAAACCATCTCACAGCATTTCCACTGATGGTGTTTCATACTTTCAATGGCTTCAGCTTTGATGATGTGTCCCTATCATTTTAATTCTCTGTTCTTTATCTCACTTAGCAAAATGTTCATTCACCTGTGCTCTCTTTAATATTCCTTTGTTGGTTACTTTATCTGTACATGAACGTTTTAGCAATCTTCTAATAAACAACATCTCACAGTTCTGTAGTCTACCTTCCGTTGTTTTTCTCTCAGTCCACAACTAGACATGTTATCAAAATTAGAAATGAGGCAAAACAAAACTCAAAAACACAAATTCTAGTAATGGCTTCCCTTTATGCAAAGTTCAGACATTATGAAAATGCAGCCCTCAATTTCACGTATAATGAATGCATTGATGTGACATATATAGTCCCAATGATAATAACAGTTTCCTATCATTGCAAACTTGGTCAAAAGTGACATCATCTGAAGAGTGCCATCTTATACAAAAAAGTACTGTATATACTCACACTTCAATAATAAACTCCAAAAGAGCAAGAAGAACATAATGTTAAGTCTGTCTAGAACCCAAAACAGAATATTATATTACAGAATGCCTGAAAGAGTGTGAATAGACAGCTGATCTACAGTAGGCCATGTAGAATCTCAATTGCCTTTCTTTACTGAGCATGGTCCCCAGGCATTTATTTTATCTAGAAGCTGGGTAGACTTCCTATCATTCATTGTTAAGTGGCCTTGACTTAATATAATGGAAAAAAGTGAAGCACAAAATTTATGGAATGAAAAAACTATAGTTATAGCTTGTGTATTTTCACAAAATATTGCCAAAAATGTGTGCACAAGGTCAAACGGCAGAATATGAAATGGCAATGAGCCAAACAACAAGAAAAATCTTGCACTAGGCACCCCATTAGTGATCCCTCATCTCTTCATTAAAATGAATGCTTCCATCTTTGTCACCCTCCTGGAATGAGTTGCTAACTACCAATTGCTTTTAGGTCATCCGGACAGCAATGCAACTTCTGCAGTGAAGCAGTTCAACTGTCAAACACAAGTTAAGTCTATTCAAGGTCACCTTTAAAAAGGACTTCATTCAAATATTAGGTCACAGCAAGACAAAGGCCACATATTGTCAGATTAAGCTTCCATAATTCCTTGAATATCAGAGGAGAAGACCATTGTGCCTGACAGGCTGGCATATTATGTGCTAGTGTTGTGTAACACTATTTATTGAGCCACTTCACTGTGTCCTGGCTGCAGGCAAGATTTCAGCAGACTGGCAGGACAGATGACCACACAAGATCAGGTTGTCCTCGAGTGGCCACAACAGAGCAGGACCAACACATCAGATTCTTCCATTTGATAGATCACTTCAGACCTGTCATCTATTCTGCAGCTGACACTGCAGGCAAAAACAATTCACATATCAGTGACAGGACTGTGAAAAACAAGCCTAATGTTGATGGTCTGAGAGCAAGTCAATGATCTGGCCCTATAGCAGGACAATGCCAGGTTACACACAGCTCCTGTGGTCACACATTTTCTGAGGAATGCATTCTGGTGTGCTGGTCCTATACAGTAGTTGCCTGCCACTTCTCTTGACTTTAACCCCACAGTGCACCTTTGGGACTCTCTGGATTATAACATCTGGAGACATGACCCTTTGTCCAGAAGAAGTAACACAAAATACTGAAGAACTTAAACTCGATTATTATTTCTTGTTTCAGTATTTATTACCATATCTATCTATCTATCTATCTATCTATCTATCTATCTATCTATCTAT
>JANRMT010062790.1:60817974-60840879 GCA_026402145.1 Polypterus bichir lapradei | reverse complement strand
TCTATCTATCTATCTATCTATCTATCTATCTATCTATCTATCTATCTTTTTGTTGAGTATGTACAGTACGTTTGCCTCATGAAGTGGGTTGTGGTATACACTAATTCAGACTCTTTTTTTGCCTGTTGAACATTGTCTCACACAGTATTTCTAGGTATTAAAAAAGATTAAGAGTAACAGAAATTATTTGTGCTATACCCTGAGAGATTTCAATCCAGGCCAGGATAGCAATCCTCCCAACCAAGAAAAACAGTTACTCCATCAAAAACAACAGACAGCCCAGGCAGTGTAGGAATACACAAATAAGCCACAGCAGACCAAACAAGTCAAACTCGGAGCCTTCGTGGAAATCAAGGGCAAGAGCAGTGGGGTAGGTCACCGCAAAGTGTGAAGATAGTAAGCAAGAAGAATAGGCTTCAGCAAAATACACAGAAACATTAGGGCTCTTCACAAACTGTATAAAAAGAAAACAGTACACAAAGAAAGACAGACAAACTCCGAGTGGCATGATGTCCAGTTTGCAGAAGGACTCACAAAATTTTCGGACAAAATCCAATGCAAAAATGAAACAAATCTCATTAGAAGAATACATTGCATTTATGTAGCATTTTTCAAGATAATCAAAACATTGTACATGAGAATGGGGGGGGGGACACTTCCACCATTGTGCACCATCCACCTGGCAGCCATTTTATGCAAGTGCACTCACCACATATTAGTTACTAGCAAAATACCCGCGCTTCACAGCGGAGAAGTAGTGTGTTAAAGAAGTTATGAAAAAGAAAAGGAAACATTTTAAAAATAACGTAACATGATTGTCAATGTAATTGTTTTGTCACTGTTATGAGTGTTGCTGTCACATATATATATATATATATATATATATATATATATACACACAAACATATATATATATATATACATACATATCTACATATACACATATATATACACACACATCTACATATATATACACATATCTACATATATATGCACATAGCAAAATACCCGTGCTTCGCAGCGGAGAAGTAGTGTGTTAAAGAACTAATGAAAAAGAAAAGGAAACATTTTAAAAATAACGTAACATGATTGTCAATGTAATTGTTTTGTCACTGTTATGAGTGTTGCTGTCATATATATATATATATATATATATATATATATATATACACACACACACACACATATAAACATATATATATATACATATATATATATCAACATATCTACATATACCCATATCTACACATACACATATCTATATATATATACATATACACATCTACATATATATACATATATATACACATATCAACATATGTATACACATACATATAAATACATACATACACACACACATATACATATATACATACATACATACAGATAAATATACACATACATACATACACACACATATATATATATACACACAGACACATATATACATATATATACATATCTACATATATATACACATATATATACATATCTACATATATATATATATACACATACATACATATATATCTACATATATATATACTGTATATAGCAAAATCCCCGCGCTTCGCAGCGACGAAGAACTGCTTTTAAATTTTTTTTAAGAAGAAAAGAAAACCTTTTTAAACTGAGGGAAAATATACCAATAACTATCTGTTAAGGATCTCTTTGTATACTATGTTGTCAGTTCAGCACTCCGGTTGTAATATGACCAAGCTGTGCACTGAGATTAATTTTGAGAATGCAACGTATAGTTTTGTCCAGGAGAAAAGCAATGTTGCCTCAAATCAATGGCAAGCTTTTGTAGGGTCTGTCCCTGAGACTTATTAATTGTCATCGCGAAGCAGAGCCTTACTGGAAATTGAAGGCATTTGAATTGAAATAGTGTGTGCTTGGTGTGTGGGTGTGTTTGTGTGTGTCCTGTGGTGGGTTGGCACCCTGCCCGGGATTGGTGCCCTGTGTTGGCTGGGATTGGCTCCAGCAGACCCCCGTGGCCCTGTGTTCGGATTCAGCGGGTTGGAAAATGGATGGATGGATGGATGGATGGGAGATCAGAGGGAATGACGGTGATGCGAAGAATACATTCAGAGTGTGGAGCTCTGCTGTTTTTTTGTGTAGCTGCCTTCACACAGCTTCTCCACTGCTTTATAAACGAACGCCATATAAGGCCTTCGTTTCTCCTTGCTTTGCGGTTCTGTACTGTTTTATTGTTCGTTTATTACGATTGTTATAGTTATTGTGTAGCTATTCGAGACTTACTTTACTGTTCAGGTACCCATTTCCTTTATTTAATCCGCAGCTTGCACGCTATTTTTTGTTCGTTTATTACAATTATAGATATTTATTGATTCCCTTCTTTAGCTGACTGCCTGCTCATATAAGGCCCTCCGCTGGTTTTTTGTGAAGCAGCCTTTACACAGCTTCTCCACTGTTTTATAACCTTGCTTTGCCAAGGAAGCTGCCTTTTTATCTAATCCACGGGTTCTCCGCTGTTTTATTGTTCGTTTATTACGATTATTATAGTTCTCTTTATATATCACGTTGTCAGTTCAGCACTCTGGTTGTAATATGACGAAGCTGCGCGAGCTCACTCTTGAGAATGCATCGTATAGTTGTCCAGGAGAAAAGCAATCTTGCCTGAAATCAATGGCAACCTTTTGTAGGGTCTGTCCCTCAGACTTATTACTTGTCATCGCAAAGCAGAGCCTTACTGGAAATTGGAGGCATTTGAATTGAAATGGGAGATCAGAGGGTGTAACGGGGATGCGAGGAATACATTGAGTGTGGAGAAACTCTAGAGACAGCGTGTGTATTAACTTGTGGATTTTTCTGTGAGTATTTGGTGGCAGCGTGACGAAGTTGCTTCCGCAAGACCGTGTTAGCTGTGGAGCTCAGCTCGGAGCATATTCGTTTCCTACCTTGTCAATTGTGTAATGCGTTTTTTGAACAGGTTTGATGCATGGAAGTGATCACTCGTACTGCGTTCAGTCAGTTCACGTGAGCTGCTCTCTTGTGTGATGTTGCGATGTCCACGGCTTTATTTAATGTTAGCTAAGACCCGGCTCTTAAAAGTTTCTGGCTGCACTCTGGTTGTAATATGACGAAGCTGCGCGAGCTCACTCTTGAGAATGCAACGTATAGTTGTCCAGGAGAAAAGCAATCTTGCCTGAAATCAATGGCAACCTTTTGTAGGGTCTGTCCCTGAGACTTATTACTTGTCATCGCGCAGCAGAGCCTTACTGGAAATTGGAGGCATTTGAATTGAAATGGGAGATCAGAGGGTGTAACGGGGATGCGAGGAATACATTGAGTGTGGAGAAACTCTAGAGACAGCGTGTGTATTAACTTGTGGATTTTTCTGTGAGTATTTGGTGGCAGCGTGACGAAGTTGCTTCCATAAGACCGCGTTAGCTGTGGAGCTCAGCTCGGAGCATATTCGTTTCCTACCTTGTCAATTGTGTAATGCGTTTTTTGAACAGGTTTGATGCATGGAAGTGATCACTCGTACTGCGTTCAGTCAGTTCACGTGAACTGCTCTCGTGTGTGATGTTGTGATGTCCACGGCTTTATTTAATGTTAGCTAAGACCCGGCACTTAAAAGTTTCTCGCTACAGCAATTTTAACTCCGTTACAAAGTGATCCAAGTCTCGTTTATACCTTGTATCTTCTCATTAAACTTGTATCTCGCGAATAAAGTATTCGGCGTTTTTCTTCAGCGCTCTTTGGGAGCTCTTCCTTCTTTTCTACGTACTGCGGTCACAGTCAGTTCACGTGATTACGTGGCAGGCGTGATGATGTCACATGCAGCTCCGCCCCCCACGGCCATCGAGCTGAAGTCCATTACAGTATATGGAGAAAAATAGGTTCCAGTTATGACCATTACGCGTAGAATTTCGAAATGAAACCTGCCGAACTTTTGTAAGTGAGCTGTAAGGAATGAGCCTGCCACATTTCAGCCTTCCACCCACACAGGAAGTTGGAGAATTAGTGATGAGTGAGTGAGTGAGTGAGTGAGTGAGTGAGTGAGGGCTTTGCCTTTTATTAGTATAGACTAGCAAAATACCCGCGCTTCGCAGCGGAGAAGTAGTGTGTTAAAGAAGCAATGAAAAAGAAAAGGAAACATTTTGAAAATAATGTAACATGATTGTCAATGTAATTGTTCTGTCACTGTTGTGAGTGATGAGTGTTGCTGTCATATATATATATATATATATATATATTTACACACACACACATAAACATATATATATATACATATCTATACATATACACATATATATACACACACACATATATACACACAAATACATATATATACACATACACACACACACATATATAAACATATATATACATATACATACATATCTACATATATACACACACAGCTATTTCGTATCAGTGCAATACGCTGCTTGTTAAAACGGATAACTCCCGCTCTTACGTGCAAGTCTGCGTGGATATTATGAACTATCGTATTTGTTCAAGTTCTATTTAAATTTTAAATAGAAGGAATTTTTATTTAGTCGACAGAAATATCTTTGGTAGGAATGGTAAAAACAGACAGGAATATTATTCCTGAATAAATCAACTCAAACCTTAAACAACTTATAATATTTTGCTCTCCATAAAAATATATCCTGTCTAAATTATACAAGTTAGAAATAAAGTAAACTTTAAAAGAACAAACATTCAAATTTCTTTACTCTTATGTAATTTTATATAAAAAATAAACTTAGATTTTAAATATCCCAAAAGATTTTGCTCTCCATAAAAATATATCCTGTCAAAATTATACAAATTCAAATATGAACATGCTGCATAACAAAACCTGGAAATATAAATAAAATGTGTTCCTTTCAGCAATAACAAATCAAATCATTCAGTTGTCTTTGCTCATATGTCATTTTAGAGCTGGACGCCTAGTATCTTTTTTTGGCAACAAGTTCGTTTATGTTTGGTGTGAGGTTCTGTGTTGTGGAGATTCTCAGGATGGACTGCAGGTGCTCATCAGTGAGGCGACTCCTGTGTGCTGTTTTGTTAGTCTTTATCACTGAGAAGAGCTTCTCACACAGATATGTGCTACCAAACATGCACAAGGTTCGAGCCGCATGTAGACGGACTTTTTTTGTTCTTCAAAGTCACCAAAGCGCCGTGCAAACTCAGTGTTCTCAGTTTATCAGCAAAGTGTGTATTTAGGAACACCGTAGTGACGACTTGGTTCAACATTACTTGGCAACAGGGAAAGTGGGGCAAGTTGCACTGGTGCATTTGTGTCTCCCATAAAAGCAGCTTCACTTGAAATCACTTTGTGATTGTGCACGGGTAAAAACGTCCGCTGAAGTGTCAGATTCTTATTTAATTCTTCTGCTTTCTGTATCTTGTGCATTGCATTCAGGTCTTTCAGGTTATCTTGATGTTTTGTCTCATAGTGCCGTCTTAGATTAAATTCTGTAATTACACCCACATTAGCTCCACAAATGAGACACACGGGTTTACCGGCAATGTCAGTAAACATATACTCAGCCTCCCATCGGTTTTTAAAGGCTCTATGTTCAGAATCACCTTTTCTCTTCGGCATCGTGTGGGCTAGCTTCACAATAACTGTGCAAGTTATAAGCTAGACTTGATTAACGCGGTAAGTGTTCGGCAAGGCAGCTAGACTTGATTAACGCGGTAAGTGTTCGGCAAGGCAGCTGAAGCGCTGCATTATGGGATCTGTAGTTTATTGTGTTACCAGCGCTTCATATACCCGGGCCATTAATAACAATAATACAGTATATAAAATGATCTCGCGGGCCGGATATAATTACACGCCGGGCCGGATGTGGCCCTTGAGTTTGACACATATGGACTAAATAGAACTTGAAAAGATATATTTTTTCGTACATCGAGCCCGCGTGCTATTGTGGTTTCGCCTGCATGCCTCAATAAGTCACCCTCCCCTCGCTCTTACTTTTTTACCGTTCATCTAATGAATACACTGAGTATGGCTTTACCAAAACAATCATTGATTGCGAATAAAGTATTCATTATTCGAGTATGTAGATCGGGGTATATATATACATATATATATACCCGCGTATCGCAGCGGAGACGTAGTGTGTTAAAGAAGCTATGAAAAAGATTTGTTTCTTACTGCATCAATAAACAGCTCGTCTTCTTCTTTATCTGAGACCTGACACACTGCATGTACGGGTTTTTTTTTAACACTGTCGTCCTTTAGCGGGACATTCACTTTTTCCACCGTGTGCTTTGTTTCTGCAGTAGCTGCAGTTATGAATAATATGCTTGTATGTATCAGACGCTTCATATTTTTTTGCTGCCTTTTCAATTGTGTAATTCGGTTTTTGTTCAGCGCTCTTTGGAACTGTTGCTTTTTGTCTGTGCACTGCGTCAGTTCACATGAGCCGCTCGGTGTACATGCATCGAAGTTTCCCAGCTGTGCTGGTGCCATGTCGTGCTATGTCCATGGCTGTATCTAATGTTACCTAAGTCCCGGCACTTAAAACTTTCTCTCGCAGTTTCGCTGAGTTTGTGCCAAACACCACCCTGACCATCTCATCTTCCTCTGCATAAGCACAGTCCTTCACCCGTGAATATTTACCCGTGGCAGTGTTTCTATTGGATTGCCGCTGACGGACGGCCTTATATGGGCAGGCACTAAATTACAAACGCTAGCGGCAGCCTGTCTATGAACTTAATTTAAAGTTTAGGTTTACATCGTGCTTTGTTTCCGAAGTAGCAGAACTCATGAATATGGTTGTATATGTCACTCGCTCGCTTCTTATTGTTTTGCTGCCTTCTCAATTATATAATGCATGTTTTCTTCAGCGCTTTTTGGGCCTCTTCCTGGTTTTCTACGTACTGCGTGATTACGTGGGAGGCGTGATGATGTCACACGAAACTCCGCCCCCACGGGTTTCACGCTCATCTCCATTACAGTAAATGGAGAAAAACAGCTTCCAGTTATGACCATTACGCGTAGAATTTCGAAATGAAACCTGCCCAACTTTTGTAAGGAAGCTGTAAGGAATAAGCCTGCCAAATTTCAGCCTTCTACCTACACGGGAAGTTGGAGAATTAGTGATGAGTCAGTCAGTCAGTCAGTCAGTCAGTCAGTGAGTCAGTCAGTCAGTCAGTCAGTCAGTCAGTGAGTCAGTGAGTGAGTGAGTGAGGGCTTTGCCGTTTATTAGTATAGATTAGGTGGTAAAGAGGTGAGAGAGATAATTAGCCAATTAGAGACAGCGGATGATTGGGAGGCCGGAATGACTAGGCCATGATAGGAAGTTTTTCTTTACAAAAAATGCCTAGGGATCTTTTACGTGCACAGAGAGTCAGAACCTTGGGTTTATGTCTCATCTGAAGGATAGCACCATTTTTGCAGCATAGTGTCCCCATTGTTGCACTGGGGCTTTGGGATCCACAGGTAAGCACCTCCTACTGGCCTCACCAATACCTCTTCCAGCAGCAACCCAAACTTTTTATAGATGGTCTCTTTGGTGGCAGAACTGGCACTCCAGCCACCATAAAAAACCTCACATTGTTCCATTCCATCTAAACTAGTGTGGTGCTGAAGGTGTAACCTGTTGCATGGCTGCACTCAGGTCCTAATCTGGGATCCTGAGTTGGTTTGTCATGTGGTGGGTGCGGCAATGTGCTATATAAATGCGTGCTCCTAACCTCTCTCTCTCCCATCCAACTACTGGCTGGGCCTGAACATGCTTAGCTTCCAATGGATAATCTGTTCTGAAGTGTATGTTGTATGGCTGGAGAGACAGTGCAAACACTCTTACATTACTCTTACATGTAAAAAAGAGAAACAAAGCAATGTCAAAGACTTGAGGGTCCAACCTAGAAAACTCTTCTTATTTGCAATAGGTGGTAGCAAAGTTTTATTTTTTTCAAATGAATAGAAGTTGACAGAGCCATCTTCCAATGTTTTTGTCGTCTGTTTGTTTTTAAATGAATAGAAGTTGACAGAGCTATCCTGCAATCTGCAGGTCAAAAACAACTGATGCCAACTTCAGCTTCTTGGTCCTTTTACTTATAGTCAGGCAGAAGAAGCAAGGCTACAGTAAGGGTGGAGGAAACATCAGTGCTTTTCATCTGAGTTGTTTTCGTACACGCTAAGGGCAGATGTGGAGAAATAGGTCCTTGCCCTCAAATTACCCACAAAATTAGACCTGTAAGAGAATCATCAAAGTCTTGTGTGTGGCAGTGTATTTTAAAACAATTAAATAAAGACTTGACTTTTCATTAGGCAATATGTATCAGAATTGGTGATAGAAAACACACACTGGACTTTGTCAACTAGCCAAAGAAATGTACGAGAAGACTACACATAGCATAAACTTACGAATTTAGCTGTGAACAGACTGTGATCACCAGGACTAAATGACTTTTAACACTATGAATGTGAGATACAAGTTAACTCGAATGTCATTGAGCCTGTTAAGAAACGATATACAAGATTACTCATACCTCTTTATACGGCCACTATGGACGCAGCCAGATTTCTGATGAACTTTGCTGCCTTGTCTTAGTTATCTACTATAGGGCTGCCAGAGATTTATTTTTGGTGGAAATTGCTTGTGGAAATTAGTGTTGTAAATAGTGATATATCATCTCAATAAAGTGATGTCATTGCAATATAGTGATGTCATCTCATAAAATAATAGTATTGTCATCGCAATAAAGGTATAAAGCTAGATTTGTTGCAAGATGAATATTTTGATGATAATGACAGTGATCTAGATAGTGTCAATCAGTTGGACGACGTGGAACCGATAGACTCTTGTACTGATGTGGATAGGCTCATCATGACAACACTACATGGACATTCTGCCGCCCACTAAGTGCAAACAGTCACCAGTTGCCAGATGTGTTGTGTGCAACAAGCGTGGACAGTGCAAAGAAATGCATTATACTTATGGCACATTTTCTGTTAACCCTGCTTCTAGAAATCTCATTCAAATAGAGACTTTTAGTTGTGTTGCTGGTGAAAAAAGAGTAATTAATAATTTATTAACATTTTTGACAGTTACTGTTGATAATAAAACCATTGATTTCTAATACATTTATTACAATTCTGTTAGAGTTCATTATTTACCGTATATGCATACACCTATACTGCAGCGTCCTGGAAATAAATGGTCCAACAGTCAATGTGTTACGATTTCAGTAGCCTACTACTGGCTCTAAGCTGTGTGTGAATTTGAAAGCTGCACTGATGGAGAGAACTATTGAAGAAAAAAACGAAACAAACAGCAATCCAATAAAATTTAAAAAATGATTGTGAACAGAATATTTGCTTCCTACTCATTACCAGAAGAACTGTTTTTAAGTTAATTTGTAGATTAAGGTTTTGTTCCACCATGCAAGCCTGAACTGTATAAGCAAGTGGAAAAAATAGATGGCTAGAAGGATGGCATTATTCCATTATTGCTAGTACATTGTCATAAAAAAAATTAAAATAAACCTTTGCTGGTCTTTTATATTATACAATTCTTTATAAAAAGCAGATTCAAAATACTGATAACTATAATGTTTGGTCTGCATTTCATGATTTAGCCCCTCCATTAATATTAGCACTTCCCCGGATATTGCACATCAGCAAATGGTAACCAGCCGCAATTTATCACTCCAAGCGTGACAGGAGTTGTTTAATCCCATTTTAATGCTTGTGATTCATTTTTATGGTGCTTGCATTTGTCCAGTTTTAATCAGTTGTAGCAACAGCAAGAGTTTGTTTTATTTGAAAGAGTTCCTTCCTCGTGTCTTATTCTTGGCATGAACTACAAGTCATCTGCCAAGAAAAATTTTTAGTCTGACAAAACCGCAACAGGAACACCCAAAAGCAAATCCTTTTTATTTTGGGTGTGTTTCGATGAGGATGTGGCTCTCCTGGAGAAAAATTGATCATTTTTCAATTTTTGTACACGTCAGCAACCGACTCCTTACTTACAAACCCTTAAATATATACAGTAGATTGACAGAAGCCAAGAAGTAGGGAAAGTAATACGGAAATGTATTTTTATTATGATGAACCATACATAAGTAAGGCAAACACAAAAAAAATGTACAAAAAAGAAAATGATTGGATACTTCACTTCAATGGGCATTCCCTATGATAGATAGATAGATAGATAGATAGATAGATAGATAGATAGATAGATAGATAGATTTCCACTAGACTTGAAAATGTACAATTGTGAAAGATTTCTCTTTTAGTCTCGGACCTGGAGGACACAATAAATGCAGATCTTTTCAAGAGCAGACCACTGTTATCTTTTCGTGGTGTCCATGTTTAGTTATATGGAGCTTATTCTGCATTAGTGTTATATTCAAGTAAATATGTTCAAATAAAGACTTAAAAGACTGGTTGTTAAATTTCGCGCTGTCACTGTCTCATTCCTTTCTTTTCATTGTGGCCCTATGCCAGAGTTTATACTCAAGCTTGTTGCAGCTTGTGTGGAGCTGAGCCTGAAGAGCTAGTAAAATGTTTTACTGAACACAAAAACACATCAGCCTTGAATTATTTTTTGTTTTTTTCCCTAATGGTCTGTTTCACTAGCATTTATCTTCTATCACATTCATTACATCCAATGACAAATTTAAACTAAATTCTGCCATGACTTACTTCTGAAGGTACGTCATGGTTGCTATAAGACACAGCAAGTATTTGGTACTGCAGAACATGAGGTGTCCGTGATTACAATAACTGCTTCCTTTCCATTTCTTGCACAAGCTGTAGGCTTGGTTTTGTGTTACTTATGATCTCAATCTAATGCAATTCTGAAGGGAGTGTAAAACACGAACACACTGTACCACACAAAAAAATGAAAAAAAAAAAAATACACCATAGTATTTGTCTTCACGACAGGACGCCTTGGTAGTTGCTATGGATGTCTTCAAAGATAACAGTATCTCGAAGGTGGCCAGCATCCTTCAAGAAAAGAAACAATAATAATTAAAAACTGAATGAAGAAAGAGAGTGTGCTTAACATTTGAGATTTAGAAGAGGGGGTACACTCTGTGCATCCCTGTGACAGTTACATTTGGCTACAAGCTCTCACCCTCACTTCTTTTCCTCAAAAACCCTGCCAAGTTGAACCATTTTTTTCTTTCATTTTACATCTCAGGATAGTTCAAATTGAAATGAGACATCTCAAAGAGTATGCACTGCACAAATGCGTTAAATTTCTTAAATGCTCATTTAAAAACATTGACAGAGACAATTTCTGTGAATTCAGTTATGAATTCATTTACTCTTGAAAACTTACCTTGACAGAGGCTATTTCAACATGACTGTTTTCCAAATTTATTCACTTTTTGAAAATAAGTAATTTCTTTTGATGAAGTAAACAAACAAAAATGAAAAATCTTCAGCTTTCAAAACAGGTAAATAAATTTCTCACTACGCCAGAATGTTACATCACATGTACATTTTGTTATTATTGAAAGTGTGTGAAGTAAATAGCTTTAGCCACTGAATTTATGATTTGAATGAAAACTTCATTGTTTTTTCTCTTGTTTAACAAAAAAAAACAAACTTTGTGAATGAAGTGAAGCTTTTCTTAACGAAACCTTATGCCTTATTCTAGTTATTAGAATTCTACACAGTAAAGAACAGCTGTCACTGGTGTACATTTCAGAACACTGATTAGGTTGCTAAAACCAGACATACAGTTACCGTCTGAAGCATTTTTCTTCCCCTGATGATAGAGTTAGGGCTTTAATACTGGGAATACACGGTGTGATTTTGGCATTATTTGAAGCCTCATTTGTAGCTGGTGACTGATCCTCTGAGTTCCTGAATTTCAGCATCATCAGCCATCGTCTCATGTCTGATTGTGTGTTACGATTGGGCTGTTGTACCATCGGACGAATCTCTGTCACGTCAGAAATTTCAGTTGGCTGTCTTGTAGTGTGAGCAGTCTCACAAGTCAATGTCAATATAAAATTTCATTGTGCATCATCACAGTATATTTATTGTACATTGAGAAATGTCATCATGCTCATTTTCACATTTTTCTTTTAAAAAACCTAAATATCATATAGCAACACATACATGACTGAACAGTCAATGACAAAAGTATCTTAGATAGCCTCTTCTATAAGAATCCGAAATAAACACACACAATGATAAATTCTCTCTGTAAAATAGACTGTGCTTTAACCATCTACATGTCCAGTTACAGCTTTTTCTTTTCCTTGTACTTTAAAAGCACACTACTGTACAAGTGTTCTTTTGTTTATTGATATTTTGTTTGCCTCTGGCCATCATGTTTTTTTGAATGGATAAAACCGTCTGTCAACAACAACAACAACAGCCTTTATTTATTCTAGGCATTCTACCTAACATAAATGATCAGTCTTTATTGTATTCAGGGTTCTCATGAAAGGACTTGATGATGACGGTCAATTGGACTTCTGGCCTTTAATCCATCAATGTAGGGACATCACGGTGCTTTGATCAGGTGGTGGTTGTGCAGGTCGCCACCCCAGAAAACCGGAAAAAGAACAGAAGAGAGAGTAGGGGTTAGTACGGATTTTGGAGCCACCATGAATAGCAATGATCCATCCATCCATCCATTATCCAACCCGCTATATCCTAACACAGGGGGTCTGTTGGAGCCATTCCCAGCCAACACAGGGCGCAAGTTAGGAAACAAACCCCGGGCAGGGCGCCAACCCACCGCAGGGCTCACACACACACACACCAAGCACACACTAAGGACAATTTAGAATCGCCAATGCACCTAACCTGCATGCCTTTGGACTGTGGGAGGAAACCGGAGTACCCGGAGGAAAACCACGCAGACACGACGAGAACATGCAGACTCCACGCAGGGAAATAGTAATAATAATTAATTGAATATACAGAGCATCAGGATTAAACTAAAATGAAGGTATGAGAAAGCCATGTTAAAGTAATGTGTTTTCAGCAGTTTTTTAAAGTGCTCCACCGTATCAGTCTGGCGAATTCTTATTGTCTTATTATTAAAATCACCAGATTTTAGGTGAATATCAGCAGAAGGCTGCCTCACCACTTCTTTTAAGTTTAGTTCTTGGAATTCTAAGCAGACACTCATTTGAAGATCTAAGGTTACGATTTGGAATATAAGATGTCAGACATTCTAAACTTTAAGATGGTGCGAGATTATTTAAGGCTTTATAAACCATAAGCAGAATTTTAAAGTCAATTCTGAATGACACAGGTAACCAGTGTAGTGACATTAAAACTGGAGAAATGTGTTCGGATTTTCTTTTCCTAGTTAGGATTCTAGCAGCTGCATTCTGCACTAGTTGCAATCGATTGATGTCTTTTTTGGGTAGTCCTGAGAGGAGTGCGTTAAGGTAATCTAGTCTACTAAAAACAAAAGCGTGAACTAATTTCTCTGCATCTTGCAATGTTGCAATGTCAGGGCCATGTACAGTATACATATACTCTGAGCAACCAAGTTGTTGCATATCGATCAGACTGAATGTGTTTGTACAGTTTGAGCACATATATGACTCTGTCGTGCAGTGTGAGTAGTTGCTAGAGTAGCTGCACACACTGCAAAGACTTATTTTGATATCTAGAAAAGTTGGACACAGATGCTACTGTGCCACCATCTTAAACAGGGGCATGGTGAACTTCCAACAGTCAAATGGTAACAACCAGTCATCATTGGCAACAAGGAAATGCTTGTGGTGATGCTGGAAAATATAGAATAGTAACAACTGCCACTCAAAACACAGTAAAAAATGTTGCTGCTGTAACATCATAAAAATATAAAAAATATAAACACATTGCAAAAAAATTTAAATGTATAGATTATCTGTAGAATCGGAATCCTGAAGGACAATAACTATGATTTACCACAGATACTTGACTTCATTGAACATCATCAATGACATAACTCTATATTTATAAAATAGCTTACAGTAAAGTAGTGAATGGGGTGTTAACAGAACACAATTACATTTATTCTGGGTCACCAAAAGTGAATGTTTGCCTCACAAAGAAGCTATCAAGAACTAAACATGTATTAATAAGCAGTGTGCGTAATGTATTTAATGCAGTAAGTATTGTTTTGAAATGTTCTCTGTGTGTGACTAATGTGTTCTATCATGAATTGTCATGCATATGTGGTATGTGCTGGTTAATTCTGATTTTCAAAGCATTTTAGTATGGTTTATTATTGTTGTCATTTTGATGTTGATGTCACTGTGACACCATTTTGGATTCTTTAGATGGTTCTTTCTTTGTCACTCTTTGACTACCTCTACATGACTGTGATCATACTATTGAAGGTTGCTATGCCCATTGCATGTCATGTGACACAGTGGTCACATGGAGTGTGGATTTATAATTCCTTAGCTATATATATTTGGGTTTCTGACTCCTATGTCTTTTTTCCCACTTTGTCCTCTTTTTCTTAGATCTGTTATCATTTTGGCAATATAAACATAAAAAATTACCTCCTTTGCATCCCTTGGTGTCAACTACATTATTAAACTTTGACATTAGTATCCTCTTTATAAATGTTAAAGCACCCATGATCTAGTAGCTATAGCACTGGACTTTAAACTACAGGGTAACACATGCACGGGTTTAGGGGGCAACCAAAGGTTCCAAAGAATAAAGAGGACACAAAGTTTGGGGTGCTGGAAATGAGTATTAATGCCTTTTCTCCTCTTCCCACAGACCTCCAGAAGTCTAATCTCAATTTTCCACCCTAGTATGAAGTAAACAAAGTTCCTACCTGGTTTCTGTCCTCCACTTCCATCCATCCTGATTACATCACTTCCGGCCAACATAAACATTGCCAGTTCCGACCGGTCCCGATGACATCACTTCCGGTCAATTTTGATGACATCACTTATGCTTCCTTTTTCTGGTCTTCATGTCACTTCCATTCACCATTTTGTCTATGTTATTTCCTGTTCATTTACTATATAAACTTGCTGTATCTCTCATGGTCAACTGTACAAACTGACCCAGTCTTTTTTGACTTCTCCATGGCAGGAGATTATACAGGGAGGCTTCCTCAAAACTTTATGATCCTTTTTCATCCATCCATCCATCCATTATCCACTGCTTATCTGAGGTCAGGTCACGGGGGCAGCAGCCTAAGCAGGGAAGCCCAGACCTCCCTCTCCCTGGCCACCTCCTCCAGCTCCTCTGGGAGGACCCTGAGGCGTTCCCAGGCCAGCCAGGAGATATAATCCCTCCAGCGTGTCCTGGGTCTGCCCCGTGGCCTTCCCCCGGAGGCGTCCAGGGGGCATCCTAACCAGATGCCCGAACCACCTCAATTGACTCCTTTCAATGCAGAGGAGCAGCGACTCTACTCTGAGTCTATCCCAGATAACTGAACTCCTCACCCTATCTCTAAGGGAAAGTCCAGTCACCCTGCGGAGAAAACTCATTTCGGGCACATGCATCTTGCTCTTTCGGTCACTACCCAAAGCTTGTGGCCATAGGTGAGGGGAGGAATGTAGATCGACTGGTAAATCGACAGCCTCGCCTTTTGGCTTAGCTCTCTCTTCACCACGATGGACCGTTGCAGAGCCCACATTACTGCTGCACCCATCTGTCTGTCAACCTCCCACTCCATTCTTCCCTCACTTGAGAACAAGACCCTGAGATACTTGAACTCCTCCACTTAAGGCAGTAATTAGTTCCCAACCCGGAGAGAGCATTCTACCCTTTTCCGGCTGAGAACCATGGCCTCGGATTTAGAGGTTCTGACCTTCATACCCACCACTTCACACTCGGCTGGAGCCAACAGAACCACGTCATCCGCAAATAGCAGAGATGGGATTCTGAGGTCACTGAACCAGACCCCCTCTGCTCCTTGGCTGCGCGTAGAAATTCTGTGTATATAACTTATGAACAGAATCAGTGACAAAGGGCAGCCGTGGCAGAGTCCAACCTCAACAGGAAACGAGTCCGACTTATTACTTATTACTTGTTAATGTGGACCAAGCTCCTGTTCCTCCTGTAAAGAGACTGAATGGCTCTAACAATGAGCCTTGTACCCCGTACTCTTGGAGCACACCCCATAGGATGCTTTGTGGGACACGGTTGAATGCCTTCTCCAAATCCACAAAACACATGTGGACTGGTTGGGCAAACTCCCATGCCCCCTCCAGGATCCTGGCCAGGGTGTAGAGCTGGTCCAGTGTTCCACGGCCGGGACGGAATCCGCATTGTTCCTCTTGAATTCCGAGATTCGACCATCAATCGAATTCTCTTCTCCAGCACCCCTGACTAGACCTTACCGGGGAGCCCCACAACATCCAGAGCCTTGAGGAACCTCGTCCACCCCAGGGGCTCCGCCACCTCGGAGCTTTTTAACTACCTTGGCGACCTCGGCCTCTGCTATGGAAGGGCCCCTGATCTTTTTTGACTGTTTATTTCGTGACAAGGGTTACTCATTCCATTTGTACCATCAACTGACTCTTTCACCCAAAGAAAGTTGCTTAACTTACATGTGCGTATATTGAAAAAATTGTGCCTTATCCTGATCTTGTGACTCAGCATGGATAAAGGTACCAGATAAATAATTTTGAAATCAATCCTTTCAGCTGGAATTTCCAAAAAGAATAATTAATGAGGCTATTAAGTAATGAAGTTGACATTTATAACTTTTGAAAATGTATTGTTAGGTATGACGTTTTTATCTTTAATATTCTAGATTGAGATAATAATGAAAAGTAACAAAAGGATGGAGAGAATACCTAACAATTACTGCTAGGGTCATATTAGATATTCCTGATACCAAGAAAAACTTAAATAAAAATTTCAAATAAAATGAAATAATTCTCAGGAAATAAATAATTATGTACTAAACAACAAGAAAATCATATTGTTTTATGTAGACTGCTTATAATATAAACAATGTTAAGAAAAGAAAACAAATTCTGAATTGTAATAAAAATTAATATTTGTTAAGCAAGCAAATATAGCCTGAAAGGTTATTTTAATTTACGTTTTGCTTTAAAAATGTTGTTGCTGTAGAGGTTCTGATCCACCTCTTGAACCCTCAGATACCACTTCAAACACCAAGTAAAAGTCCAAATGTTATTTTTATTTGAACAATAAAGTGCACAAAGCACCCTCCACTCCACAATACTCATAAATCAATAAACACTACAATACTCAATCCTCCTCTCCCAAACACTTCGCTACCCTTCCTCCCAGCTCAGCCCAGTGTCTGGACTTTCCCAGAGTCCTTTTATACCCCTTGACCCGGAGGTGTTCCAGCCCCACAGTCCACAAGTCCTTATCCCTTCCGGGTCAGGGTAAATAGTCAGTATCTTCACCCCGGAAGCATGTCGTTTCTTCCTGTCCCAGGATTATGACGCACTTCCAGTTTATAGGGCATATATGAGTCCACGAGCCTCCCTATAGTGACTCCTTGTGGTCCCCAAGGTATCCAGCAGGGCTGTGTATAAAAACTACAAAGTCAATGAGGCCCTGCTGGAACTCGGGGCACGTCCATGCAGTCGGGAGAGCTCCTCCTGGCGGCCTTGGGGTGAGGGCCGGAAACTCTTGCCAGACATCCATCACAATGTGTTTCACAAAATGAATGGGTGGACAGGGCTTTAAAATAGGATATGTTCAAAAAGACTTTATATGATTTCTTTCTTAAGACAAAACTTTAAAAATAAGATTTCATTCAAGTTTAGCATGTTTACACTGAAGAACTAAAGAGCCAATCTTGGAGTTTGATGTAATGCCCAGTCTGTGTGGAGGTTGCCCATTCTGCTCATGTACACTGGGTAATCCAATTGTCGATCACCAAATTTCAAAAGCTGGATACATCTTGTTCCATTTACTGGTAATCATTAGAATGCATGCTTATCAATCCATAAGTAGTTGTCTTGCTTTAATTTTGTACATGTAGGTATATGATACAGTATGGCTGCAATCAGAGGCATACCATTTTGTGCTTATCATTATATTATTTTGTAATCAGTTTACAAAATCTGCTGAATTAATATGCCTTTTAATGGTAGATTGTGCTGTAAACAGGACTCTGACCATGAGGGAGCAAAGGATCGGTCCTCTAGGGTCGATCATATTTTTCAGATACGGAAGACAGACGTTTCAAGGTAAGGTTGTTATAATCATTAATAGTATTGATCGGTGAAATTTATTTAAATATTTTTTACAGCAAATATGCTGTGTTCACCAGTGACCTTGTTTGCTGAATATTCTACTGGAATTTTGCTATGTGCCCAGTTTAGATAAACTTTTTTTCCCAGTGCCCCATGTTGCTTTGGATGGGACAGCCTCCCCCAAGTATGTAGTGGACTAAACATTAGCAGAAAACCTCTGAATACATGCAAAGAAAAAAAAAAGCAGAAGGAAACTGAAAATGCATTGATATATTCAAGTCTTAAAGGTAATGTCTTTTTGTATGGACTGTGTATAATATATGAGCCTACCTTCTTAAAAGCATTATCCAGAGTGTTGTGCAGTTGATGCAAATAGGAAAAATAGAAGAATCCACATTATTTGGTAGTAGTGTCAGTGAGCGAGCAAAGGTGTCAGGGACTGTACTTTTGATTTCAAGAAAGGTGAATACCTGTGACCAAATCTGTGGGGATCTAGCCTTTGTGAATTTATGATTCCTGTCTGCAAGACATTTAACTCTTCAAATATGTAATTCTATTAATTTTATCTCATAGCTTAGGTCACATGTTTGGCCACAATAACTGGTCGAGCACAGTTGGTAGACATTTCCCTAGCCATTAGGGACACTGAAATGACCATTGTCCCATTATAGTCCAATTAAAAGTAGTTCAGTTTCTCCTTCACTGCTGACTTCAATGCATTTTGCTGAGTTCTGCAAAGTTCCCAGATATTTCCATGATTTTGCTGAACTCAAGGCAAAGCAAATTCAGTAGTGTTCACACATCACTATTCACTAATTATGGCACCAAAGAGTGGCGATGTTTGGCAAGCTGATTAGCACATGCAAGAAAAAATTTCGCTGTGCTCTATACGTGTCATAATGCTGGAAAGAGGTAGCCTAAAAATATTCAAACCTAATACATAAATGGTCCGTGGCACTATGCTGGCTCTAATCGGGCGCAAGTGTGCTTCATTCATAAGATGGCTGTGGGGTGCTTGCCTGATCGGGAATACATGTGCGGGTGAGTGTGTCAGGCTGGTGCCTTATTAACACCTCAGAGGGCATGGCGCATTCGCACCTGGGCCTCATGAGGTGCATTAGTATTAAAGGAGGAAAAAAAAAACGAGACTGAGAGAGAGGCATGAGAACAGCATCGTGAAGAAAGGCAGGACAAGCCAGGAAGTGTGGGTGTGAGACAATGCAGTTGTAGGCCCATGAGGGAGCAAAGGATTGGTCCCCTAGGGTCGATCATCCCCATTGTTTAATTCTTAAGGAGTGGGGTCGATTGAGGTGGTGTTCTACCCCAGGGATCTGAGGTGCGCCAGGGGCGTGAGAAAGAATATTGGAGGACAGCCGACCCCGAGCGGTCTATCCAGTGCTGCTTGAAGGAAGCTAAGACGAGGTTCGGGTGGTGAGGATAGAGGCTGTTTGTATCTCTGCCGGCCGAATGAGCAATGGGAAGATGGGGAGATGGATTTGGAGAGGTGCTGGGCTTGTCCAACTGAATATGAAGAACCCGATGGCTGTTAGTTTTAATCTCGTTTTAATCTGGATTTTAACTCGTCGACAGTCGCCGTTTTAAATAATTATTTATTGAGTTTTGAGCACTGCACTTTGTTTTTAACATTGTTTTGATTTTTGATTGTTTTTAATAAAAGCACTGTAGCACTTTTGCATTAACCCCTTGCTTTGTGTGTTGGGTCCTCATCCACTGGCCCATCCCTCGGGTACGTTATCGGCGGTAGCAGGTTCAACAGGCTCCCCGGAAGGACCCTGTAGCATGGGGCTGACCCGCACTGCCACAGCTAAGCTAACAGTAAGTGATAATGGATAATTAAGACAGTACACACAGAATTTATACAATGTCTTTTCATGTGTTGTATTATTTTGTATTTTACTGAAAATGTTTCAACAAGGACTTATTCCATGTCTGGTTTCTGCCTCACACTCTATGCTGATCAGATACATGTGCTAACTAAACATGCGATGCAATGGGTCCTTGATTCATAATTAGAACATAACTAAGGTTGAGCAAGAGAGGCATATCAGAAGTGCAAAATATTCATCATTTAAAGTATTTCTGAAGTCAGAACTGTTGTTTTGTGAAACTTTATTATGCTACCATAATGATTAATTGAATTAAGAATAGAATTAGTTTATTAGACATTCATCATAAATAGCATTTTACATACAAGTAGTTAATATTTTCTTTATCTCACTAGCCGACACTTCCCTTTACTAGCTGAGTGGAGACACAATCAATCCTGACTGACGCACAGAATATCCTGAAGGTTGCTTTATTTTTTCTCTTTCATTTTCTGTTTTTGCTGTAATAGTATAGAATTCCTTGATTTTGTTTCCACATTTGCTTTAGATTTTAAAAGACTTAGTATCTAAAATAACATTTATTTTTTATGAATGCATTTACAATCTTTTTCCATATTTAAAACTAATCACTGTGTAAAATGGAGTTCTCTATATGGGGCTTTCTGTTTCAGGAAAATGAATTGAAGTCTTAGACTATATATTCTTACCAGTTGGCTGCTTCAAAATAGACATTTTTGGAAAATATCCACCAAATGTAGAATTGGACATCAGCTCTCAAAGCAAATGTTCTTTTATTAAGCTGAGAGGTAAAATTTAAAATTATCATTACCTTTAATCAAAATTGTCTGAAATGAACGACAGACTAGGACAATTTAAAAGGGCTTCTGCTTTAGGCAGAGAGTCAAATTAAGACAACAACCAGCAATTCCCAAGGTGTTTGAGGTGACTTCAACTGTTCATGAATCTTGACAATTGAAAGACACATGCAATATACAAGAAAAAGGTCTAAGCTTAATGAAGCTGAAGGGAAAGAGAAAAATAACCTGTGGCTGATGAAGAGAAGCTCTAATGAGTCTTATCTGAAAAGCCTGAAGTGATAGGATGTTGACTGGGCAGACCTAGCTGGGTGTCTGTGTCTGCTGATGTCTCTTTTGTTTGTTCTTTGTCTTAGTCTAATAATGAGGAAACAATTTAAACATTCAAGTTTGGGTAGAGAGTAAAACAACATTTCATGTGCATTAGAGAAGAATTATGCTTTAGGGCAAACGACAGTGATTTAAAGCGTAAATAGTCAGCGTATATAGACTCTTTGTAAAAGGCAGAACAAACAGCAACATTAAATTGGACAGGCAACACTCTTCTATGTGTGGGATTATTTTAAACCAAAAGTTTGGTCAGCAGGTAAGGGGTCTTGATTACAGTCTGCATTGTGGACTAGACAAGACAAGGCCTTCTTCCAGCATGATCAATGTGCTTCCTTCCTAGTCTACTTTTCATTGCACAGGAAAGAAGACTGAAGCAAACATTTGGGAAGTTTCTGGGAAGCTCCAGCAGTGAACTCTCTTCTCATCTTGGACATTGCTATAAGATCCCACTGGTCTCAAGTGAAAGTGGCCTCTAGCAGGCTCTGGCTACTCAGTTTAGCCCATGGAGCACTGCAGTGGGTGCAGATTTTCACTCCTACCTTTATCTATATTTTTATTTGAATGAATTATGCTTGTTTATGTGCTTATTTTCCAATGTCTACTTTTAATGCATGAATTTAAAAATTCCAGACAAAATTAATTAAGGTAGCTCCATTCTGCAGTGTTTCCAAAATATCTGGGGTATTTGAGCTATTTGTCACTAATGATCATACAATATCGAGATTAATATCAGTTTGTATTAGAAACCAATGGCAATGAAGTAGCTAACCGAATTTACCTTTCTCAATTCTCTGATGTGAAAATTAAAACAAGGCAAAAAGGATTCAGAACTGGTCTGCCATTTGTTGTAATGGGCAATGATCAATTCTTCTCAAAAAAGAGTGGATGAACTATCTGCCCTTGTAGCAACTCATGTACATACATGTAGAGTGGTATTTTGAGTTTTATGGATAGCTGGATTAAGCCTGATGTGCCTGATACTGTTGAAAAGCTGGACAAATGTCATCTTATTCAAGCAGACAAAGGCCTTTAATGACCTCTTGGGCACAGCCTTCAGAAGTGTGTCTGTCTGCAGAGAGATTGTCGACCTTGTTGAGAGGTTTACTTACATCGGCAACAACATGCTTGTCTCTGGTGACTCTTCCGGTGAAGTCAGTAAACAGACTGGGGGAGCATGGGGGCTCTTGAAGTCGCTGGAAAGAGGTGTGTGGTGCTCTTCATATCTCTGCAAAAGGATGCTCATGGAGTCCCAAATGAGGCACATTACCTGCATTGTGAGGGAGCATCAGTTACGGCACTACGGCCATGTGGCACGATTCCCTGAGGATGATCCTGCTCAAAATGAGGTCCAGGTCAAGGGGACACCCATGTAACACCTGACTGCTGCAGATAGAGGGTCATTTCTGGAAGGTGGGACTGGACCGCGTGTCTGACTGGGGGTTGCCAACTAGAATCCTGACGTGTTTCATCATCTGGTGGATGCAGCAATGTGCTGTACCAGAGCATACTCCCTGACCTGATCTGACTTGACCTGACAAGCAGACAGAGACCTAGTGTGGTGTGGAAAAAAGACATGGAGGGGGACTGGTCTTCAATGTGAACGAGGAATGATGCAAAAGGGGACATATTACAATTAAAACTACAAACATTGAAATTATGGTCATCGAGACAAGTTACATCTTTCTTATTAATGTTTATATTATTCCCTCTGCAAATCTATCTATCTATCTATCTATCTATCTATCTATCTATCTATCTATCTATCTATCTATCTATCTATCTATCTATCTATC
>JANRMT010062790.1:60794144-60817964 GCA_026402145.1 Polypterus bichir lapradei | reverse complement strand
ATCTATCTATCTATCTATCTATCTATCTATCTATCTATCTATCTATCAGAGCCTTCTATCCTCGTAGTAGGTAGTGGCGGGCAGTGTCAGTCCATGACAGTGTCCACTTATGCTGCTCTTCTTTATCATTCATTTTTGCTTGCACCTGTTTTTGATTTTTGCTAAGGCCAGTTCATTTATGGTGGATAATAAATATAGTTGGATGGCATTATTGGACTGGCTTCCCGGCTAGGATGAACCCCTTACCCTGTCTCAACCAGAAGGGTGGCATGGTATGACAATATGGGCAGACAGGAATTTCAGTTGCATAGAACCTCTTACCCAGATGAGAGGTCAGTATAATGGAAAGAACAGACAAGAAAATCTGTCAAGACTATATGTTTCTCTGACATACTAGGTGGCAGCGATCTTGGACTGGTACACCCATGCACATGCGCTTAGGGCATACTGGTAACCATAATCACAGTGGATAGCTGGGTTCCATGGGTGGTGCCAAAGGGACCTTCAGGAAATGACCATCCCCACTTTGGGAGGCTTCAGCCTGACCCTGAAGTGCTTTCTTTTGGACAACGTCCCAGCATTGGAAGTATTCCTGGGTCCAGAATAAAAAAGGTCACATCACCTCACTCGGGGAGTTAAAGTCAAAAGGTAGTGGACAAGACTTGCCAGGAAGATAGTGGAGAAGGATAACTGGAACTGTGCTTGTGATTGTGCTTGTGCTTTGGAGGAGGATCATGTAAAAGGTACTTTGTTTAATAAAAAAGAATACTTTATTTGAACCCTTGACTTTGCCTATGCACTTCTGTCAGGAGTCTGGGGCTCTCTAATGGTCACGCTGCTTTGTGAAGCATTGATCACTGACCTCATGAGCTATTTAAGGACAGAGTTTCAGTTCCTAAAGGCCTTCTGCTCTCTGTTGAAGCATGTTTCTTTCATTTGGACCCTGGTGCTCTTCGCAACACTTTTCACCTCTAAGAGACACATTTTTGCAGACCTCATTGTTTCTGTAAGCTCCTTCAATCACCCTGACATTTCCTTATCAGCAACATTAAACAATGGCAGGAATAAATGGTCTTGCTAAACACTTTCTGTGCGGCTTGAAGAATGCAGGGAGCACAGTCTTAAAGGAGTATTGTCTCCTTATGGAACAGCTCTTCACTGAAGTATTTTTAAAACCATTCTAAACTGCTATAGCATCTTTATTGTCGTTAGAAAACAGTGAGCACCTTTCCATACATCTTATAAGTCATTTGTAAAATAATTATTCAAAAAATAAGAACAAGTGAGCATGAAAGCATGTCTCTTCCTAATTATGAAAGTATTTTTAATGGGGGTGACTCTGCGTTTTACTATAAATTACAGTCACTGGTTACAATTGCAAATACAAAACAATCTTATAATTACAATTTCATAGACCACTAATGATTAGCATATAAGACAATAGTGGAAAGAGCACCACTAAGTTAGCAAAAACCAGGGAATGAATTTGTGGAGTTCACTTTCTCTGATGTTCTTGATCTTTATTTCCTGGATAGTGATTTTGCTCAGTGTTGCCTTTTGGGTTTATGGATATTTGCCTGCATATTTAATTTAAATTTAAAGTCTTTTCTGGCTGCAAACATCAAATTCTGACCTTAAACTTTATTGTCAGCTGTTCTTGTCCTCTCAAGTGCTTTCAAAACCTCTGCATTTAACAATAGCC
Source organism: Polypterus bichir lapradei (assembly GCA_026402145.1). Classification (NCBI taxonomy): domain Eukaryota; kingdom Metazoa; phylum Chordata; class Cladistia; order Polypteriformes; family Polypteridae; genus Polypterus; species Polypterus bichir. Next base: position 60,816,262 of record JANRMT010062790.1, on the reverse strand, counting down.
TCCCTATTGAAGTGGAATTAGCCTTGAACACAGGCGAGGAAGTGAAGTTCAATGTCATGCAGGGACGGAGCCAGTAACAACATGAGAGTTAATTCTTTAACAACATTGTGTGTTTTACTGATTGTTTACATGCAGATTGCCAGCTTATCAAGGTAGGAACTTAGTAATCTCAGTACAGTGCTGACTGTATAGAGGGTTTGTAAATATATACAGATTTTATAGTGTTCTGTGTTTTGTAGTTTGTAGGACACTGAAATTAAGGGTTTCGATGTATCTTAGTTGCATCCAAATCCAAAGTGTATCAACGAAGGACTGAGAATTAACATTTGTAGTCTTCACAGAAGCAATTCTCTTTCAATTAATTAGATCAGGTCTCAAATTGTACTTTGTGACTTTGCTGAGATCTCCTATTTTCCTTTGAACTTTGTACATTTTATGCATACATTTTACAAATAAAATAAAGAAGTTTTATTCTCTTCAGGCACTTCTTTACACATCTCACTCCAATAACCAGCCACAATAATGTAGTAAAGCACAATAAATCAACAATTCTTTCTCCTTCTCCACCTCCACTGAGTTTTGCCAACTGCCTCCCTACTTTGACTCACTGAATCTAATGCAGTGGACTCCATTTACTGTATGTCGGACCTGGGAATGCTTCCGGTGCCATTCCATATGTTCTGGGAAGAAAGTAGGGCGGTCCTCCCTCGACAGCGCCGTCTAATGAGACCCAGTGACTCGACAAGGCTGCATTTCTGGAATCCAATTCCCAAGCACCCCTGCGGATGCCCCAACTGGGTTGCCATATGAGAACCACTGCCAACTGGCATATGTGGGTTGGAACCTCTTTTGACTCTCAACTTCTGCTGGTCTGTCAATTATTTCCTTTCGGCCAGGCACAAAGTTATTTTTCCAGTCCGCCGGCCAATTTGCTTTCATCGTTGTTCCGGTTTCCCATCTGGGTAATGTATTTTCCCCTGTCTCATCCAGGATGCCCGTTCTCCTCCTACACTTGCTTTAAAATGTACAATGCATAATTCATTTATACATACACATGTAGGCCGGAGAGAAGGTAATGGAATGTACAGTGTGGGGATACTGACAGCTATATGAACCTCCAGCAGGATGGGGAGCAGCATTGGGTCAGCCTCTGCTTCATGATGGATTCTCTTCATTATAAACACTCCAATATTTACATATTTGCCAGGTATGTCTAACTTCCAACAGAGATGTCCATGATATATTTGGACTATGTCCAAATAACACCTTCCCCTGTTCACATGGCTTCTACAGACAGTGGTCACTCTGGCCATATATTGAATTCAGCAAACGTCAGCATTTTAAAATAGTCTGCCTGGATTGTCTTTCACATGTTTCTGTCCATCTTCCTAGCCATTTTCACCTTGTCGACTAGTGTATATGTGACTTCAATAAAGTAATAATCTTGTTTAAAACAATACGTTTGTAATAAACCTTACAGATTACAGCGGCACACTTAAAACCTTTGCCTAAAGTGTCTTCAGCAGGGGGCGCTTGCTCCCTGGGACTGTGTTCTTGAAGGAAATGTAAAACATATCTGAACCTGCATATATACCCCTTCGGTAACCAAGGCTGAAATAATCAAATAAGAGAAATGCGGTTCATAAAGAAGCTTTCACTTCCAACATACAATGTAGTGTAATCATTCATACACATATCTAGGCCAAAGAGAAGGCATTACAGCAGTATAATCATTGCCCAATTCTTCAGTGGGGAATTCTGACAACTGTATGTGCAGTTTGTCGAAGTGCAGGCAGTTTTCATCTTGCAGATGGCTTCAGGCTTCTAGAAGGTCTCTCACCATTATAAATACCTACGTGGTTTGCATATTCAGTGTTTTTTATCAAATGTGTCAGGTGTGGCTCTTCTAAGAACTAAATAGAATTTTTTCCTATCTGTGCACAGTGCGCCTTCTTTGGTCACTCCTCTGAAAGTGATGGGTCAGGCCTGCTTTAATCAACCAAAATCCCTGCCTTAAAGAACTGTCCCAACATCAGCTGGATTAGGCTCACAAATCACAATTATCAAATAGTTATGTTTCAATTCTGATTCCAGCAGAGTGCTCCTGGAAGGAGGCATCTCATTTGCGAACTCCAACCCGGAATCCTGACTGCTCTCTAGAGACTACTTACTGCTCAGCATAACTTTATGTTTGTGATTGCACCATTGTGCTCCTGTTATGTTGGTTCTACTTATTATATGAAGTAAACAGGGTGATTCAGCTGTCACCCGAACATTTCGTTTGGACTCTTGCATTTACAATGGTCAATGACAATGGGTAATGACAAAAATGCCTGAAAATAAGCCTTCAACCTAGTTTTATTAGAAAGGTGGCAAAGGTGGTATCTAGCAACACAAATTAAAGGTACAATATGAAGAAATGAACTTTCAATAAAGGGATACTTCATCCAACAATGATATTTCTTTATATGTTGCTTAACTAATGTGGTTTGTAGTGGTGGCCAAGAAAAATAATTTAATCTCATGTTTTTGTGGAGAAAGGACAGAGCAGTTTCTAATACAACGGGACCCACTGGTGACTAATGCTGGACAACAGCAAACAATATCAAAAAAGCGTCTATTAAAAAATATTAAATAAATAATTGTGGAAAATAAATGTAGTCCACAAGCAGGAAGCTCCTCCACATAGGGTTTGCGCTTTTGAATTAATGACCCACCTCTGCCTCTCATTCATTGGTCAAGAGTCCTGACTTCAATTCAAAAGCATAACCCTAGGTGAAGGGGCTTCCTATTTTTGAACTACTTTCATTTTTCGGAGTTATTTATTTAATAAAAAATATAAATACAGTCTGCGGTGGGCTGGCGCTCTGCCCAGGGTTTGTTTCTTGCCTTGCTCCCTGTGTTGGCTGAGATTGGCTCCAGCAGACCCCCGTGACCCTGTAGTTAGGATATAGCGGGTTGGATAATGGATGGGTGGATAAATAAAGTTGTTTTGCATGGTGTGAGCATACAGTTGGATGACTTGACATGTAGATCATGCAATATAAGATTTTTTTCACGGAAATAAATCTTGTTTTCCATTATCCTACATTGGTCATTTTTGGGACCAGTTTTATAAGAAACATTGTAGTGTCTTTTCTCTCCAAAAACAGGAGATTAAACTGTTTTTTAAGTCACCATTAAAAACTATATGGGGTAAGTAACATATAAAAATAATCATTTTGCATCAAACATTCCTTTAATACATTACTTTTTCAGTACAGAGTTGCAAGGAGCGAGAGCTAACCCCTCTCAAATCAGGAGCAGGGCAACAAACAGACCTGTGGAAGATCAAAGGTAAAGAAATATAATAGGTTTGAATAATAATTTTACAATGTGGCTACATGCTTGGTTATTCCACATCTGTCCAATCTGTCCTTAGAATGATCTCCAGATACTTACAGAGTATTCTTGGGGTGCTCAAGCTAAGAGACCCTTTGGTTCTGGAAATTAGTTCAAACTTTAGACACACACTGTAAGAGTTAAATGGAAGCACAGTGCACACTGGCCCCTCTCTGAAGAAGAATAAAGGATTAAACTACTGAGACTAAGCAAAGCACATCCACCATAAGACACCCTCATGATGAAAAGTACACATAGAGAAGCCTTTCTTTAAAATGAAAAATACAAGTTTGTAGTTAAAACCTTTATTTATCATAATAAATCTTACTGAATGCAAAGAAATAAAAGTGAAAATTATTTTTAGCATGGGGGCAGTGTATGCTAGCCTACTGACAGACACAACATGTGTTCTGTTATCAGTCATGGTAGACAAAGCCTTCAGCGTGTCACAGCAGGTAAAATATGTTCAATAAATGGGCAATGATATATAGACATAATAATACCTTAAATTAAAATTAAAAAGGTGGCAAGGAGAGGGGAAGCCCCTGCTCATATTTACTGTAAATAAAGCTTTTAAAAATTGTAAAAACATGCTGTCACATCATCAACATGAAGAAACTGCTCTAACAAGGGAACAAGCAAGTTGTTGCTTATCTGTAATGTGAAAGTAAAATTTATTTACCTGTTCAAAACCCATAGGAATGAAAAAGCAAAACAAAAGAGATCTCCTTCATATGTTTTCGGTTTCTCCTAGACAACAATGAAATCAGAAAAAAATAAATGGGAGACATTTTCTTTTGTCTCAAGCGTCTTAGATTTTTCTCCTGAGAAATAATACCCCAATTCTCCTTTTGAGTTTCAGCAGAGATCTCAGCAAAGTCACACGATGGGCTCAGATTTTCCAAGTAGCATTTTGACTTTTTTTTTTTTTTTTTACAATATGCAAGTATTCAAATTGTGTGCTTAGTAATATATGATGAAATGTATGGATGGATCTTTGTGGTAATAATGGTTACAAAACTGAAGTCCTTGCTTCTGAATAATACTATTAGCTGCAGTAATGTATATTGCTGTGCTCCTACTAGACCATACTCATTCTCAAAGAAAAGGCAGGCAGTGTCGTGTAGTGGTTAAGAATTTGGACTTCAAATGCCGAAGTTGTGGGTTCACATCCCACTACTGACTCCATGTGACCACAAAAAAGTCACTTCATCTGCTTTTGCTTCAACTGGAAAAACTAAAGAAATGTGTGTAAGTCTCAAATGTTGTATGTCACCTTGGATAAAGGCATTAGTTCAATAATAAGTAAACAATGTGAAATCTTGAAAGTGATTAAAACAAGACTAGAAAGTGATCTCATAAAATGTGCCATGTTTTTCAAATTAAGTTCTCAATTTTGTCGCCATTTACCTCATTTGTATCTTACGTCTCCTTTTTATTTAAAGCTAATTTGCCTAAATTATTCTTAGGAGAAACATCTGTGACAAAGTTGATTTTTAAATGAAATATAAATGAGAATCTCTTTTAAGCCTAATGAACCATCAAAGATCGACCTTTGAGCATTAAGTTTTCTATGGGTAATTTTTTCAAGTAATGCTGTGGGATGTCTAGATCTTATATGGGTACAGTGGATATAAAATAACAACCAGCTGTGAATGAGCTGTCAAAGTGTTACATGCCACACTTTTTGCTTTTGAACATCTTCACCTGGGACCTCATGTATAAATGGTGCATGCATATAAAAATGTTGCTTATGCGCCTTTCCACACTCACATCAAGAGTAAACTTGCCGTAAAGCTATGCACATTTTCTTGTCAGCCTCAGACCATGTGTACGCATTGTAGGAAAATAATCTCATACGAGACAAAAATATAGAGTTAGGGAATGGTCCCCGTCTAATGTCTGGCGATCTTGACAAAAAGATGAAGCAAAGAAGTGATCAAAACCATTACAGTTGATAACAGAATACAGGAGATGTTGAGTTTAAATAGAAAATGGTGACCAGAAGGATGTAGTGATGGAAATGAGACGACAGGAATTGATGTCATTGGGGTATGACCGGAAGTGGTGTCGCCGGAAGTGATGTAAGCAGAAGTGTCTTCATTGGAAAAGGGTCCATTTAGGGACTTCAGGACGGTCGGGGAATGAACTTTTTTTATTGCTTTTCTTCATTAACTCTGGTGAAAAAAGGGAGAGAGCCGTTAATACCCGATATTCCCCCTTTGTCTCATGATCTTTCACCCACCTCAGGGCTTGTTGGCTGCCTCCTAAGCGCACGTGTGTGACAGGATGTATCTGCTCGGTTTTGTAAATGGGAGGCACCCAACATCAAAGCAGTGTGACTCTTTCTGTGTGATTTCTCTTTATTTTTCATATTCACATTTGAGATGAAGGCTTATGAAATACACCAAAATTAAATATCTTTTACAAATTTAAGGCTCTTGATTGCAATCAATCTGTAACAATATAATGGTGCACAGAATGAACAAACTATTCCAGTTACCATGGCTACTTTAGCGTTGTTAGAAAACATCACAAATGGAAGAATTAGAAGACAGCGCATATTTACAGATGATGATGACTGGCATCTAAGTCGATTTAGATTTTCAAGAGCTATCCACTTGGAGCTGTGTGCTGTTAGAATACTAGGATGTATGCTTGATTTCATTTTTGTGATAAAATGCATTAAAGTATGTATATTACATTTTACAGAAAAAATGTTAACTTGATTTAAATAATGTTTACTGTTAATAATTAAAAATGTGGGGGGACACAGTGGTGCGGTGGAAGTGCTGCTGTCTCACTGTAAGGTTCATGTACTAGGAGTTCCTTGCTTAGAGTTTGAATGTTTTCCTGGTGGGTTTCCTCAGCAGTTTCCTTCCAAAGGTATGCAGGAAGGGGGATTTAGTGATGCTAAATTGATGCAAGTACCGTATGAGTATGCTCATATTCATCCTGTGATGAGCTGGCTCTCTGTCCTGGGATTGTTCCTGCCTCGTGCTTGATGCTTGCTGGGACTAGCACAGTTGCACTACCATGCCCCCACATTTAATACATGCTTTAATGCATTTCATCATGAAAATAATATCAAGTATACATCTTAGTATTCTAAAATGTTCACAGATCTGTAATGTCATAAATGTAATGTATTCTCTGTGGCGATCACTGCCTGTGTGCTCCTGTCAGTGTAAGAGAAAGCCCGTTTAAGGAGCATGGAGCGACTAACCATTGGGTCGGGAACACATAGAATATAAAGCATTTAACATGCTTATTTATTTTGGGGTTTGAGAAACTCTATTTTTAGCATGAAGTTTATTATGTTCTACTTTAATGTCAAAATAAACAACGAGAAACTTTAACCTCAACATAGACCTTTTGTATTCATTGTGTCCCTATTTTTTTTGTTTTATCTGACCACCTCTTTTATATTTTGAACAATGTGCAACTTCTGAACTTGAACTTTTGAGTGCTTCCACCATGCTGTGCCACCTCATCAATTTTCTTTTGCTGGTTATACCATTGCTTAAGCCACCAAACAGTATGTTTTTTCCTTGACTTCCACTTCACTGAGCAGGACTCCATTTCACATTCACTAAAATTCTCTTTTTTTACAGGTGGTTTTGCCATTGTCTTTTACGAAAACACTTCATGTGTATTAAAATTCACATTGATTGGGATTTATAAAGGGAAAATGTGTAGAACTTTGCTTAAGCACAGTTTTATGCATTTGTATTTTTTTGTGCATACGCACATTTCTAGTTTTGTCTGTATACTATGTTTTTGTGTAAATTCTATGAACAGTGTTATGCATGAAGCCCCTGGTCTTTTCAAGTCACCAAACATGTAATGTGCAGGAAACTGGAATTATTTAGAGCATGTTGTAAGCAATTGCCTGATTCTGTTTAACAATATTTAACAATATTAAATTAAAATATCTGATTTTGTATAGTTGTTTCAACCAATATGTGACTAAGTGATAATGCATTCTTGAAAACCATCCTCAATGTCATATTCAGTTCTCCGCTGGAAATATAATTTTTAGGATGCACAGAGCATTATAAGCTATATATTTTGGTGACATGAAAAACAATCATAAAACTTTAGTCAAGGAGCATAATGAAGTAGTCATAGGTAGAAAGAAACATCCAGGTTGTCAATGAGATAAATGTACTGAAGTGCATTGAATTGAAGAACTGGAATTGGTAGAGAGCATGAAGTCAGATGAAAAACAAACCAAGGTCATAACCAGGAGTCAAAAAATTTAATAAACAATGCCCAGGCCATGAAATAATTGTAGTCAAGAAGCAGAGGAAGAGGATCAGTAACCAGAGCCAAGATGTAAGAAGAAATTTCAGTCAGAATAAATAAAAGAATTTATAACCAGAGTGCTATTTAGCAACTAATACTTTTTCATACACCAAATCCACAAACTTGGACAAACCAGGAAATCCAAGGAGCTGACCTTTATATGCTAAACACTAAAGTGTGAAAAAGTCGACACCCAGAGAAAATAGAAGCTAGAGTCACAGGATAATAAAAAAGTCTAATATAAATAAAGATTCATTGAAACAAAAATTGGATTTGACCATAGAATTCTTAGGTCTCAAAAAAACCCCAAATATGATATAAAAATGATTTTTGAGACCCAGAAACCATTGAGCAAAATTAAAAACGAGTCAAATCATGACACAAAAATTGTAAATTGTAATGCATCTGAATGAATTCAAATCCAAGTGTCATGGTCTTCTACTGTGCTTCTTTTCATGCTGCCAATAACCTGAAATGGCAAAAACCCATTAAGGTAAAAAGCACCTTATGACTCCAATTGAGTCATGACAGATTTCTTGTATCTTGAGTCAAAAGTAAAGATGTAGGCAATCCTGATGGTGGGCTTCTGGCCACCATTACCAGACATCTCATCTCATCTCACACCAGACTTTCCCTTCCACTCGGGTGCTTTTGTTTTCTACTAAATTGTCCACCCAAGTTTAATTCAAATGTAGTTGTCTTGTTCCAGCATGCAAAGAAAATAGTTACTGCAGTGGAGATGGCTTAAGTCTTTTTACATGAAATAAAGATATATGCGAAGGTGTTGATGAACACGGCTTTGGCAAACAAGGTAAAGCATACACAGCAGTCATACTGCTAAAACATGCTCGAAGGATTCAATGTATCAGAGAAACAAATTAAGATCAAGAATTCTAGGGAAAAAGATGTGACTTCTTGTAAAGATTTTGAAGAATTTTAAGAACCCATTTGAATAAATTGTGCCAATAAGCAAATAGCCTACAGTGACTGTGGTATATTTGGCATCACTTGACAAGAATAAACACACAAAGACAGGAAAGATTTAACAAGAGCAGGCCAACATTAATTAACTTTTTCAAAATATCAAGTTGAGATTTGTAGGTCCTCAAAGCACTTTCACATACTGTACTTGACTGCTTCATATGTTATTTTGTATATAAAGCAGTGTTACCCAGCTTTGCACAGGAAAGTTCCTAAGATAACTGGGCCTCAGCTATAGCGCTGTTGCTTAATCAAATGTATCAGTAGTACTATATATATATATATATATATATTTTGTGGATTATGGCCGGCAGCTTATCCCAGCCAAGAACCCCAAGCCTCCAAATGGAACCCTCCCTGCAACGTGGAGATGCCCCGAATTCCAGCAGGGCATCATGGACTATGGAGTTTTAATACACAGCCCTGCTGGATAACATCGGGGCCTCCAGGGGGCGCTGCAAGGAGGCACAGAGACGTTTGTTTTTCATATAGCCCGGAAGCACTTCCATGACACGAGGACGGAAGAAATAAAGTGCTTCCGGGCTGACGAAGAAAAGGAATTTTCACCTGACCAGGAAGTGCTGGGTAATCACATGACCTGAGGGATCAGAAGCACTTCTGGGTCCTGGACTATAAAAGAATGTGGGAGATCCCAGATGGGTGAACTGAGTTGGGAGGAAGGGTGGCAACGCGTCTGGGAGAGGAGGATTGTTTATTGATTATTGATTGGTATGTATTTATGAGTATTGTGGAGAGGAGGGTGCTTTGTGCACATTATTATTATAAAATAAATAATAATTGGACTTTTATCTGGTGTCTGGCGTCTGATCTGAGGGGTCAAGGGGATGACAGCGCCCCCTATCTGTCACAATATATATATATATATATATCACTTTTTTGTGAACAATATTTGGATTTTTTTTTTTGTTTTATCTTTACCAAGAAGAGCACTTAGACATATTTATAGTTGGGACACTCTAAAGCAAAATTATTAAACCACACTATACTTCAATACACAAATGAACAAATTTTGTAAAAAAGAACAGTGAAACAGAACACATGTAAAAGATTAACAAATCTGACAACATAACGTCCATGAACATTTTAATTGAGATGTTTTACTGTTGTGGTCACAGTAACAGATGTTTTGATGTTCTGGCGCACTTCCATGTATAATGCACGGGCGTTGTCTTTGCAGTTAGTTATGTTTCCTTAAGGCGTGAGAAGGCTGGTGCTGCTCTCTAGCCTCTTTTTTATGAACTTTCAAATCAAAACAGTGAATTCCACTTTTTTCAGCTACTTTAAAGAAATTCCTTTTCATTTTCCCCTTTAATTAGTGACAATCTGCGTCCTGGCATTATATTCCCGTCGTTGCTGCAGCACTTCTCCACACTCACTCAGAGCACAGCTCTGTTAATGGTTTCAGTTATTGTAAAAAATTATGGCCATAGCTAACACCAGCTAGAAGTTAATTCTGTAGAATCTGTCTTTCACCTTAGGCATCTACTCTGTTTGATAGTTCCTTGTGCCCGCCTCATCCGTAGTAATAATTATATTCCATATTACTGAAAATATAATGTTAGTAATAACATGTTTACAGTTTTTCCGGTATCAAAGAGTGCTGTTGACATTTTTTTCTTTGTAAGATAATAAAATCTGTGGACACCAGCCCAATAGCAATCAAAATAAACATATTATTTAACCAAAGGTTTAGATATACGAAACTTATTCCCAACCACCTGTCTTTTAAATGTACTTGTTAATATAAGTAAACACTAATGTCATTAGACAAATTATATGTCTTTACATGGAATCTGTAAAGGGTGTGATAACAGTAAAATTAAAAACAAAAAACAATAACATACAATTCTTTTATCAGGACCCTTTGTGTTTCATTTCTTCTATTAAACTATATATTACAAAAAGAAAACCTTAGATAAATCATATAGAAAACAAAATAAAAGATAACCTATTATCCATACATATTACTGGAGAAACTTTCATATTCCCTGGTGTGTTTATAATAAACATTACACAAAGCAGGGCGGCTCTACTTGGTAGCTTATTATTGCCTTCCTCGCAATCTATCATGTCCCAGTCAGGTTTAAGAGAGCGGAGAAATAAAAAAAAAACAGGGAGAGCTTTCAACTGCCTGACACCCCAGAATGCTCCTCCTCAGCTTCAATGCCTGGCTCCACCACCTCAACAAAACCACCCAAGAAGGATTATCAGTACAATGAAAGAGATAAATGACCCTTATCCAGCTGTATAAAGCTACCCCACTCTCTCCTTTATAAGAGGAGACAATCACACGGACTTCATTTATTTTGGTGCAAAAAAGTGAGACCTCCTTTAGTGGCTGGAAGACCATAAAGAGAACTATATTGTCTAATTCTCTGGTATAATTCTTGTAATGCTGTTATTGCAATATACAATCATATTTTTTGTTCACATTTGTTATGTTTTAGCCAGGGTCTCTATCCTGACTTAAGTGTATTCCTTTTTTCTGCTCATTTTTGTTGTTTTTGAATTATTATTATACATATTATTTTTGTCATTCTGTAGTTTTTGTTTTGAAAATTGTTTTGCTGGAATTGGCTCCAGCAGACCCCCCAGCACATCCCGTGACCCTGTGTTAGGATATAGCAGGTTGGATAATGGATGGATGGATGAATTATTATTATATGTAATTAAGGTTTAGTGTTTTCTAGGGTTACAAGCCATCCCATATGTTCTGGGGCAGTCACATATTTCTTGCCCACTGTTGGTGTCCTGATTTATTTTTTAAAAATCCTCATTTGGCTTGTATTTTAAAGATGGCTCATTTCTTAGTTCAGTATTTGCACACTTTGAGATGTACATACTTTAATGTTTTAAAAATAGTCAATAATATCAATTTTATTCCAAATAAGAAATATTAGACCAATCAGACATTATGCATTTATGAAGCAAAGTTTATGAACAGGGAAGTGTGCAGGTGCTTAGTTCTGTGATAGGTTACTTTTGCCATGTGCTTGATCTGTCAATAGGGGAACATGTTTGTGCTCATTTAATAAAGAACTTCATTTTCTGAAAAAAGATGTATTTGGTTCCAAGAAAAAGAAACTCATATGCCAAACATGTGGACATGGATGTTTTATGTCCTGTGGAGGACAGAGAGATATTATTCAGCATATCAATACAAAAAGACAAAGAGTCGCTGAAAACAGTAAGTGTCCCAGCTAGGCCAGGACTTGAAGCAGACACAGTTTGTGCAAGTGTAGGGCTATTTGTGATGGTCCAGGTTAGCTCCACATCCTATGAAACATCAATAATGTAACCAAGGATGAGCAGGCAAACGAGGACACAAGCAGTCTGCAACGGTGATTTCGTTATTTTAATCAAACAGTCACCCCTGCTTTTTAATTTTTTTTTTGTAGTTTTCAAGGGAAAAATCCTTTGCTTCATTTCTAAAAGAAACAAACATCTCCTGATTAACTGCTTTAACACCCAAACAGTACTATAATACATACAGGTAGTGCTGGCGGACAAGTCGGGGTGGTCAGCTTGGGAAAAGAATGGATGATGGGTGCCCAAGCTGTGAATCTTTCAGGACATTTAACGTTTTCATAACTTAGAATACAATTAGGAGGGCAAACTCAAGAGAACAAAGGTAAATTAATAGGAAAGAAGCAAAGAGAAACAACTATTTAAAGCTGTGGCAAAAATGAAATTATTCTTTATTAATGTAACTGTCACACTACTGTGCTTTTTTAAATGTAAAAAGTAAAAAACTGGATGAGCTAATTAAGCATTAAGGTCAAGTAGATGGCCACAATGATTTTGAAACTTGTGGTAACAATTCCTGCACCCACAGGGTCCGGTCCGTCAAGACATAATTTGGGAGCCACTGCTTTAGCTCGTTTCAGGGTTGTGGTCATCAGAGCCTACCCTGGTAGGACTGGATACATGACAAGAAGCAACCTCGGATAAGGTGGCACTCTATCAACTTTCACACACGTGCGCATGGGAGGCAGCTAAAGGGCTCAAAAGAAGGTAATTCCTGGTTGGACCAGGGGGTGACAGAGTGCACTGAACCTTTCTCTTTCTTACCCACAGAATAAATGCAGGAAATTACGCTTGGGCCCGTTGACGTCACTTCTGGTTCGACCCCAGAGGATGTCACTTCCAGTTACAACCACAGATGACATCATTTCCAACCATCCGACTTTAAAACTGCCTTGTCTGTTCTGTTTTGCACTCTTGCCTGTAAAGATCTGTAGGTATGTAAAGAACAAACCTTCAAGTTTTGTCAGCCATTTTACAATTATACAAGAGGCTGACCCAAACCCACTTAACGTGTCAAGGCTTGGTTATTCTCACACAACATATGTACCCTGTGTGTTATGCATGTGTCTCCGACGGTTACCTTACCTGAGGTAAGCACTACCACTCCGGGACATCAGAGTGATTGCTAACTTTTATATGTCTCTTCTCATCCACAGTTCAGAGAAGAGAAATCCAGGAGCTATAAAAGCAAGGTGCTGCTGAGAGGTGGCATCTCATTCAGGAGAGAAAGCACTTCCAATCCTGTGAAAAGACAGCTCTCCATCGCTGTGAAGGTAACGGCTAAAGCTTTACCATTTGTTAACTTTGTGCTCTCATGTGCCTATCATTTTCATTTATTCTTTTGTTTCAAGCAAACTGGGTGGCCCAGTTGTCATCCCAACTTTGTGTTTGAGACCTGTCCTACCCTTGACTGTCGACAACCTGCACTCACACTTACCTGAGGATAATTTGGATTTGCCAAGTAGCCTAAACTGTATGCCTTTTTGAGAACATGGTGTGATGATGATACGAGTCAGCCCCATGCTACTGGGTCCTTCCGGGGAGTCTCTTGAGCATGCTACTGCTGATAACATACCTGAGGGCTGAGCCAGAGGATGAGGACACATCACACAAATGTAACAAGGGGTAGGGGCATAAAGATGTCAAAGTGCTTTTATTAAAACAATTCAACAAAACAACAGTGTCCAAAAACCTTTATCCTCTGCTTCTTAATTAGGTATGGGTGCAACTGAGTCGCTCCCAACGCAGCATCATTTAGGTGTCTGACTGATCCGTCTGTCTCCACGTGTTTATGCAGTGCAGGCTTCTGGTTTCCCAATTAACCGCAGAGTGAAACTCACACACACCCACACCTGATTAAAGCCTGTACATCCAGCGCAATATTATTTATTTAAAAATCGGCCACCTTTTTCTAAGCTATAGACCCATCGTACCACACATGGAGAAAAAACTGCCGCATTCAATCTACGCACAGACTGGAACCAGGTGTAAGAGTCGAACCATGATACGGGCTCTGTGAGGCAGTAGCACTAACCACTGAACCACTCTACAGCCTTATGAGCACCTGAGAATTTAAAAGTAACAGCATAAGGAGCTTGAGATCTTTGGTCAAAATTGATTTAAACACATCAGTTAAGTAGAAAATAATGATCTGCTTTGGGCTTGAATGAGACGGGTTCTCATTAAAAAACTTTTTAAGGGATGTCAACTTCATGCATAAAAAAATGGAATATGAATAAATCACTGTCTGCAATGTAAAAATAAAAATAAAAAACTGTTGATCTTTTATAAGTTTATAGCACATGATTTATGATTTTTTTGTTCTATGTACATTACTATTTTTAGATTTATTTTAATTAAATATTCTAATTTGGTCTTTTCATTTGAAAATGTACTATGATTTTCACAAAGCATAAATTGCAATTCTGGAAAGAGAACTATGTGAAGTATTCTATAAAATATTGAAAGGTTAAAAGGTCCTCTGAGCCCTTTTCAAAATGAATTCCACTGTTTGGGACAAGGAGTGACTGATATCATAAAGGTTCTCTCTACATGCCAATGCCATCCATTCACATGGCAGCAAGAACAACGAAGGGCTTCATTAATTCAAAGCTTCAACATGAAGGTCTGGTTGGCAACGAAGGCTGCACAGCTCACTCCTCCCCCATTCTGCTGTCAGATCTAAATCTCAAAAATTCCCTGTCATTCAGGGCTGCTTGGGGGTCTACATTTAGGGGGTAGGTAAAATGCCTGGGCTGCCTGCTCATGTTCTCTGTTAAAAGCAGAGTTTGTTCTGCACATTCCAACATTGAGTGATATTACTTTTGTAATTTTTAGAGGAAAGTGTTGCTATGTCTGTGAATCAAAGACCCTTTAGGATATATAATGAAAACAAACAAAATGTTATTAGTGCTCGGGAAAAGGTCTTCCCCCTTTTTCCAGGCATTCATCTTATGCTACTCTGTGTAGGATGAAAGGTGGCCCAAAGAGCAGGGTCAATATACACTGGAATGAGAGAGTTCATTCAGATAGCAATGATGGTGTGGCCAAGGAGTAACCTGGAAAATGAAAGACCACTATAGGACAGATTATCCACAAGATGAAGGAAAAATATTTTTAGAAGTATGCAGGAAATGCTGCGTGGGTCAGAAAGGTATAAAGTTAAGTTAATAACTAGCAAGTAAACCACAATAAAGATCCAAAAATCAAAGTCAAAGTTAAAATAAATGTTTTAAAAGAAGTTTCTAATTCTAACTAAGTAAGCTTCTATTTATTTATTTACGTATTTATTCATTTATTTATTAATCTGATAATATGTTGGGTGGCACGGTGGCACAGTGGGTAGCACAGTTAGGAGACCCAGGTTCGCTTCCCAGGTCCTCCCTGCATGGAGTTTGCATGTTCTCCCTGTGTCTGCGTGGGTTTCCTCCTGCAGTCCAAAGACATGCAGGTTAGGTGCATTGGTGATCCTAAATTGTCCCTAGTGTGTGCTGGGTGTTTGTGTGTGTGTGTGCCCTGTGTGGCCAGGGTTTGTTTCCTGTCTTTTGCCCTGTGTTGGTTGGGATTGGCTCCAGCAGAGCCCGTGACCCTGTAGTTAGGATATAGAGGGTTGGATAATGGATGGATAGGTGGATAATACGTTTCACCTTTGTAACATGCTGATAATAAATGTAACTTCAACATCGATTCACTTGCCTGACAATGAATGTCGCAACTGATGACAACATGGCTACTGCTTCTCACCAAATAGTGACATGCAAATCATAACACAATACAAATATATAATGGTGTTAGGAAATAACTGTAAGAAAAAGCAATAACAGTTTATATTGTAATAATAATGTAGCAAATAATAAAATACTGTATGTGCAGTGATGTTCTCAAACACCAGTCTTGACAGATGGACGTGCATTGGCCTTTCTCGTAAGGTCAAGAGGTGAGGCAGTAGAAGAAAGGAGGACTTATGTTCTTTTCAGTTAGATTGAAAAATGAAGCTGGGCGCAAGCTGCAAGAAATCATGATGTAAACAATGGGGGCATCTCGTAGCATCTCTGTACTCTGCCAAAAAGACCAACAATATACTGAAAATGTGAATTTTTCTACATATAATTCACTCTGGAGGGATGAACAATGTGGAATACAAAGTACAAATTAAACAGAGATGAAAGAAATCATGTTGTGTCTCTAGGCCCTCCTGCAAAAGTTTGTATCCCTGTGTATCTTAGAATGTCTACAAATTGCGGCACGTTGTTTTCAAAAGCTTTCAATAGTTTGGCTGCTATTTATAAGATATGTTTGTTTGCCATATTGTGTTGCCAAATAATTTTCTCCATGTTTTTCTACTTCTACTATTTAAATATAGCTTTCTTGCTTCAGTCTTCCTTTCTCATGCACTCCAATGTCATACAGGCATGGCCTGCTGCTCTGTTCAAACAATACTGTATTCATATTCACCTTTAATTTGCTACCTCTTCACAAAGTTCCATTTCTTTTGTGTGCAACCAGAAATCAGTCTTCAAGCCTTTATTTTTAGATGCAGGGATTATGGTGTTGATCCTTATTTATAGCTGTTTCTGTGCATTCAACGTCATAACTTGCTAGGCTGAAGACCATATGCCATTCACTAGCTCATATTTGACTATTACTCCTACTTCAGCATCCTCTGCTCATAACAGAACAGCCATGTTGATTTATCATATTTGGGCAGAAGGCTTGCAAATGTTACCATTTTATATACAAGAATTGATGGCAAGTCAAGATTTAAAGGCTTGAGTAAGAAAAACACAAAATGATCATAAAGGGTTTGGGCACCAGCTCTGGTGATCCCAGTATAACTTCTGCAAGAAAATAACAAAGTGAATGTAACAGAAAAGCGTTCAATGTATTTCCAGATGCGAGTCCAAGGTTAGATTGACTTTAGATGGAGGTGGGGGTGGTTATCAAGCAGGAAGACAGGAAAAGACAGGCTCAGGTGACCAGAAACTGGAGGTGACATCATAGGTCCTTGGCTGTCAATTTTCTGACCTGTAGTTGAAAGTAGAAGAGAGGCATTAAAAGACAGCGCCAACCCTTTACTCAGGGTGGAATTACCCTTCGATGTGCCTTGATGTTGCCTCCCACATGCACATTATGACAATTGGTTACTGAAAATGGTTAATCTTGTATGAATCTAAACTCTGTATAATACAAACAGTACTTTTAGAAAAGTTTTAACATAAAGGATAAAGGGTGGCACAGTACTTATCGCCAGATTTCTGGGTTTGGATACCTGCTATCCACCTGCCTTTGTGAAGTAATCCTCCTAGTTTTTTTTGTTTTTCCTTTCACATCCCAAAGACATTGAATGGCAACAGTGACCCAGTATGACTGGCGCCCAGTCCTAGAGGTTTATCCTTCCTTGCTTTTAATGCTTACTGGGACAGGCTGCAGCTGCCTCATGACCCTGCTCTGGTTTGTAAAATGGATGGACCCAGTAGATGTGTGTGTGAGTTTGTCCTGTTACCCCGTCTAGTGTTGTTTACCTATGTGTATCTAATGTTACCAGTACAGACTTTAGTCCACAATGGATAAGTAGCTATAAAAATGGACAGGTAGATGGGAGAAAGGTGTCTGTGTCATGGCATGGTATGCAACACTGTATTAACCTCTTTTCAAACATATAAGCTATTCTACAAACATCTTCATGAATTCCTGAGTGGATATATATGTAGACAAACCTGGATCAAAAGTTTCCTTGATAAATTCAGGTCAAGACCCAGTATACTTCTCTTTAATTACATATATAAGAAAAAAGAAAAATCCAGAAATTTTGCTGGGTAACCACATACACTGCCATGGCATCCTTATGTATGCACACTGACTGCAAATGAAACAGCCATAAAAGATTTGCTTGCTTTCATGGACATGTTTTGGAAAGTGATGCCTAATTATTGTTTTTGAGAGAAGAGGATTCTACCAATTCTGCCAATTTTGGGTAAACATTGTCACACACGTGCGCATGGGAGGCAGATAAAGTGCTTGAGTGACAGCAGTTCTGAGGCATGCCGGTAGCTGGCAGAGTGCACTGACTCTTTTTCTCCCTTTCCTGTAGACTATTCCCAGGAGATTCCATCTGGCTCTCTTGACATCACTTCTGGGACCGAGCCAATGGAAGGAGACCTTACCGGCTCCGGCCCCTGTGATGTCACGTCTGGGCTCGAACCAATGGCTAAAGAACACGAGCCTGATCCTTATGACCTCACTTCCTGTCTTCCCCTTTAAAAGCCTGTCCCTTTTCCCTAAATCCTCAGTCTTGTTTTGGACTCATTTGTATGCACATCAATGCTATTTATTTTGATAAAAAACAGCTTTGCTGCCAGGATACCAGAATATACGGGTGGCTGCCCCAAACCTTTATCAGAGTATGTCTCATTATTGTGACAACATTTTAAAGCCCAGTTAACACTAGATGCAGCCACTTCATAGACAGCATTTCCACTAGCATCTCTACCCTGGCTACTGTGAAGAATATTCAGGGAGTGGGCAGAGTGAAGAACACCTTGTGAAAATGATCTTAGTGTACCATTCTTAAAGAGTTAAAAAACAGTAGCATTATTCTTTATCATGTTATGGCTTTGTGTTATTGAAGTCTTCAAGGTGCCTGTGCATCGTGCTAATAATCATGAAATTCTTCATCTTCTTCTTCGTCATCTTTTCCCACTTCTATGTGGGGTTGATGTGCTTGATCAACCTTCTCCATACAGCATACAGACCTCGCCAGTCGCACTATTTTATTTCAGATCTTCTTTTACTTTTCCATCACCTCCACTTTGGCTTCCCTGTCTTTCTCTTCCCCTGTACTTCCATTCCCATCACTCTTTTGCCCACCTATTCATTGTCTCTCCTCATCACATGTCCATATCACTTCAACCTACTCTTCTGTACTTACTTAGATATCTCTCATACTTTTGTTGTACCCCTGATATGTCTCACTTCTGATTCTGTCCTTTTCTTGTTACTCCGCAGATTCATCTCAACATTTTCATTTCTGCCACATCACCCTTTACTGCTCATTTCTCAGCTCCATACATCATTGATAGTTTTACCTCGGTCTTAAAAACCTTCCCTTTAACTTGTTTTAATTCTTTGATCACACAATACTCCTGATACCTTCTTCTAATTGTCCCATCCACACTGCACTCTATGACTTAATGGAACAAATGCAGGTCTCAAGCATTACTGCTCACCAATTAACATTATTTAAAGAAAGGAAAGCAGGGGATCATGGATTTTCAGTGCTTCAAATTGTTGTAATTTTCTTGTATTAAACTTATATAAATGAATGTCGCTAGCCGGGGAAGTTGCTGAATGTCCCTGGTACATGTGAAGAGACTTTTGCGATGGCCTTAATGGGTTTGTAAAGTACAGTGTGAACACTTTTGATTTATAGATTTAAAAGTGCCAAAGTGTAAAAAAGCCAAGAGTCTAGAGGCTTACATTATTTTATCTTAGGTTTATTAGACAATCAGATGCTATAGTTTAGGGTAAAGTTAAAACTTTTGTTGATTATTGTCAGGGTAAACCTATTGCAGACCCAAATGACACATTATTTGTGAAGTGAAAGGGGATCAGTTCTTTAGGAGTATGGAAGGCAGAATAAACCCTATTGTTGTCATAGTATTGTCACTCTTGTGTGTGTTTTTTTCTAATTCTCCCACCAAGTGTTCTTCCTGAATTATTTTTTCATTGTTGTTTATTAAGCAAATGAAAAATACATAAACAAAATGAGTTCTGCAATACGACACAAAGCCTGACAGTATTTTGACGCCACCATTGTCAATGCAGAACTGTCACTGGTGAGAGATCAACAATAAAGCAAGCTGATGGCAAAGCACTTGTTCAGTGTTCAATTATTAATGTAGCACAATAGAAGCTCTTTGATCTTGAGAAATAAAATGCTCCTGGCAGGATGCAAGCAGAACAACAAAGTAGTAATTTTGCTTTAGGTAAAGAGATCATATGCTTGTGTTCTTGTAATTAAAATCATTCAGATCTAGGACATATCTGTCACAGAGACATAAAATGGGGACAACACCAAACTGAACAATAGAGTTGTTTTTTTTTCTTCTAAATTTTGTGTTGAAATTTATTAAGGGCATAAAAACTCTCAAGGATAAGTAAATATGTTTAATAATAAAATACTATAACATAGGGCAGCACAGTGGTAGCACTGCTACCTTGTAGTAAAGGACACCAGAGTTCACATCCTGGGTCCTCTCTGTGCTAAGCTTGTGTTTTCCATATGTCTGTGTGGGTTTCCTCCAGGTGCTTCTGCTTTCCTCCCACAGTCCAGAGACATGCAGGTTAGGTAAACTGACGACATTAAATTGGCCCTAGTGTGTGTTTGCTCTGTGATGGACTGGCACCCTGACCAGGGTTTCCTTCCTGTATGCTAGCTGGGACAGGCTCTAGCTCCCCACGACCCTGGTCTGGATTAAGTGGGTTAGAAAATGACATAATATAATGCAAATTCTAATTTACCTAATTCTAGGCCCATCCAGTTCTGCCCTTGGGTGTCATGCAGCAGGCGCAACTTGATTCGGTGTCGATGTGCTTTTTGACAACAGAGTAAGCTCTGGGGTGTTGTGATGGATGGTGGACGCACTTCCACGTAACGTAATGGATGACACCTCCAGTCACGGGAGTCAGTAAAAAAAAAAGGGCATGATAATGTTGATTATGATTTCATTCAGTGTTTACTTTAATTTTCACTGATGAGTCAGGATATCTAATGAAATTCCAAAGATGGTCAGAAGGTGATTGTTAGTTTTCTATTCATTACATAAATGATTCAATTGCACTTTAAATAATGTTTATCAGTGTTGTAAAATGCTGTACTCTTAGTTCTGCCACTACTCATAATGCATGCAGTTAAACTAAACATGTTGCCAGACTTATTAATTTATTCTACTTTCAGCTGATACAATGGGTTAAATGCATAAGTGTAGTAAGGCATTTTCCAGCTGGTATTTTTATGAACACATTTGATGGATATGGATAAAACTAAACCTTCTGTATTGCTTTGTGAAACACATCTATGTTCTGTACATTAATCCTAAATTGCATTACTTTAACCAGGCAAAAAAGCAATAAATTACAATGTGGCAATTAGAGTAGTAAATTTTCAGGATCTGCCGGCTCTTAAATAGGTTGTCATTTCCCTTTTTTTTTAAAAGTAAGATCAGCATCTAAACGAACTAAGCAATAAGGCAAAGAATTAGTAAGACTATTAGCATAATGACTAAATCAGAAATACACACACAGTGAACCTTAGGCAAGCTCTTTCCTAAACCCCATAAAATTAATTTTACAGCCAGCTTTTCTTCTCCATCGACTAGAAAATTACAAGTACACCCAGAGGAGCAAGAACTGAGATCTTACAAACTGTCTGTTGATTACAAAGCCAAACATTTGCACCACAAAATTAGAAAATTAGAACATTAGAACCATCTAGACGAGTACAGGCTATTCAGTCCAAAAAAGCTTGCCAGTCCTAGCCACTTAATTCTTCGAAGGTAACATTATGTCTAGTTTTAAAAGTCCTTATATTACTACTGTCCACCGCACTACTTGGTAGCTTATTCAATGTGTCAACAATTCTCTCTGTATAGAATAATATCTTAATATTTGTGCAAAATTTACCTTTAACACATTTCCAACTGTGTCCTGTGTTCTTGATGAACTCATTTTAAAATAACAGACTCGATCCACTGGACTAATTCCCTTCATAATTTCAAACACTTCAGTCATGTCACCTCTACTCTTCTTTTGCTTAAACTGAAAAGGCTCAGCTCTTTTAATCTTTCCTCATAATTCAACCCCTGTAGCCCTGGAATCAGCCCAGTCACTCTTCTCTGGACCTTTTCTAGCACTGCTATGTCCTTTTTGTAGCCTGGAGACCAAAACTACACACAATACTCAAGATGAGGCCTCACCATTGCATTATAAACCTTGAGCAGAACCTCCTGCGACTTGTACTCCACACACCAATCTATATAACCTCTGATTCAAGTAGTAATCAATGTAACAAATTAATATCTATCTATCTATCTATCTATCTATCTATCTATCTATCTATCTAT